>JASVER010000184.1:8778-503428 GCA_030449065.1 Oceanodroma leucorhoa | reverse complement strand
TTTTTTCCTCCTCCTTCCCCTCCTTCCTCCCCCTCTTCCCTCCCCTTCCCCTGCGCTGCCAGAGCCAGCGAAAACTCCCGTGCAAAGCCCAGCCACCGCCGCCAAATAGCCAGTGCGCTCCCCCGGCCGCCTGCTCGGGCTGGAAAGTTGCGGCAGACTCCGGTGCTCTGCTACGCGGGGAGAAGGCTCCGGACTTACAAAACCCAGCCGGGGGCCCGGGCTAGACGTTTTGCACCGTTCTTCTTCTTCCTGCACAAACCCGAAGGCAGCATCTTTGTTTTGTTTTGCTTTTGCCCTTCCTGCTACTGCTCCTTTCTCCTTGCAACCGGGTGTCTAAGTGCCAGGAGCTGCTGCAGCCTGCGGTGCGCTGCAAACGCTGATACAAAAAGACAGGAGACATCCAGGCGGCCCCGGGTGCCGGCTCGTCCTTGGCTTTGTTGCTCCGGACTGAAGAAGCCCCAGAAGCCGGGAGAAGGAGGCGGCGGTGGAGGGGGAGCAGAGAAAAGGAAGCGAGAAAGCAAAGCCAAAGTTGATTTGGAATAAGGGAGCGCGGCCAGCCCTCTGCCAGGCTGCGCGCTGGAGTGAGGTCTCCAGCCCCCTCCGCCGGGAGAGGTGCCCGCAAGACAGCGATGGCCGGAGAGCTCAGCATCGGAGCCGAGCTGCCCACTAGCCCCCTGGCCATGGAGTATGTCAACGACTTCGACCTGATGAAGTTCGACGTGAAGAAGGAGCCCCTGGGCAGGAACGACCGCTCGGGCAGGCACTGCACCCGCCTGCAGCCTGCCGGCTCCGTCTCCTCCACCCCCATCAGCACCCCCTGCAGCTCCGTGCCCTCCTCACCCAGCTTCAGCCCCACCGAGCAGAAGACCCACTTGGAGGACCTGTACTGGATGGCCAACAGCTACCAGCAGATGAACCCCGAGGCGCTGAACCTCACCCCAGAGGACGCTGTCGAAGCCCTCATTGGGTCCCACCAGGTGTCCCAGCAGCTGCAGGGCTTCGAGAGCTTCCGGGCCCACCACCACCACCATCATCACCATCACCAACACCACCACCAGTACCCCACGGTCACTCACGAAGACCTGGCCGGCAGCGGGCACCCTCACCACCACCACCATCATCACCACCAGGCCTCTCCCACTCCCTCCACCTCCTCCAGCTCCTCCCAGCAGCTCCAGAACTCGCACCAGCAACATCCCCCCTCCAGCAGCGTGGAGGACCGGTTCTCGGATGACCAGCTGGTCTCCATGTCCGTGAGGGAGCTCAACAGGCACCTCCGAGGCTTCACCAAAGATGAGGTGATCCGCCTCAAGCAGAAGAGGAGGACCTTGAAGAACAGGGGCTATGCCCAGTCCTGCAGGTATAAACGTGTCCAGCAGAAACACCACCTGGAGAACGAAAAGACCCAGCTCATTCAGCAGGTGGAACAGCTCAAGCAAGAAGTGACCCGGCTCGCCAGAGAGAGAGATGCCTACAAGCTCAAGTGTGAGAAACTTGCCAGCAATGGCTTCAGAGAGGCCGGCTCCACCAGTGACAACCCGTCTTCCCCCGAGTTCTTCATGTGAGTGCTTAACAAAAATAATTAAAAAACAAATAAAAACCCCACCCCCCAAACCTGACCCCCATCACCTTCCCCCCCACTCCCATCCTCCTCTGACATCTCCATCCATCTGTCTGCTTGACTAGAGAGAAAGAAGGAGAGAAAAATAGAGACTTGATTTTTTTGCAGCATCCAGTCTTCTAGAGTAGCTGTGGGAAAAGTAGGCTGGGGGTGGGGACGGGAGAGGTAAAGTGCAACTTTTCGACTTTCGTTTGTGAGTTAGAGAGAGGGACAGAGGCAGCGGCAAAGGCGAAAAGGACAAGTGAAGCGTTTTATAGACCGCTTGCTTGCAGAACGAGATGGACTTTAAGAGAATAATAATAAAAAAGGACAATGAACAAGCCATCTATAACATACTGCCTGCTTGGAAAGAGAGAGGACATACACAGCACCATCTCATGCACAATTTACCTGCTTGGAAAAAGAGAATAAATAAAAAGGACAATATATGCAAACTCTTCATATATTGCCTGCTTTGAGAAATAAGTTACAGGACTCAGATGGGACATTCAATCTAAGAAAGGAAAGAAAGAATGAAAGAAAGAAAGAAAAAAAACTCATCAGTTTTATTGCCTGCTTGATTATATAGAAAAATACGAAAATCTGCATTAAAAATATTAATCCTGCATGCTGGACATGTATGGTAATAATTTCTATTTTGTACCATTTTCTTGTTTAACTATAGCATGTTGATCATCGATCATAGATTTCTGTTGTTGTTTTGTTTCATCGATAAGAAAAGCATCACAAGTTATCAAACTTTTTACTGCTTGTGCAGTTTTGTTCGTTGGTTTTGCTCTCTTATTTTCTTTTATGGTTGTTAGCTTGTAAATATCTGCTACTTCAAACCGCACAGGAGAAAAAAAACACAAAAACAAAATAACATTTCAGCAGGCTGGTTATACGGTTTGTTTGGTATTAAAGAGATACTTAAGGAAAAAAAGTTATGGGCATTTTGCATTAGAAAAAAAAAACAACTTTGTATATCTGGTGCACTTTTAAGTTGTATTTTTTTTTTTTTTAGTTTTCATTTTGGTTTTTGTTTGTTGGGGCAGAAGCAAAAACGCCTGAATGGCATTGACAAACCTAAACTTAACAGGGAAAATCTCTCATCGGTCACTAGAGCCTACTCCGTGCTTTAAAGTGGCATCGAAGCTCTTTCCTTCAGGACAATTCCCAGCCTGGAGTGGTTAGGCTTGGCCACATAGATTCCCTTCTGATTGTACACTCAGGAAGCGAAGGACGGACGAGATACCAGTTCCTTTTAAGAAACAACTGCCCCTTGATTTTCGGTAAATAAAGAAAAAAACCTCCTCCTCGTTAAGAGTCAAGTTGCAATAGCAGCGAGGGCTCCGTGTCGCCACTGAAGTTAGGTTTCTCAATGGTAACAGTGGATGAGTGGGCTRGAAAAGCATATAAAACTAAACCTTTTTTTTAAGAAGACATACTGCAACTTTTAAGTGTATTCTCTTGCAATGATTTGTAACCTGCTTATCTGCTTCCCTATGCAGCGAGTGAAAGTTTTAGCCAAAATTTATTTGCAGTTGTATAGTAGTAGTAGTTTGGAGTCTTATGGGTGTTTTTATTACTTTTTTTTTTTTTCCTCCTGCAGGTCAGTAAAAGGATTTACGTTGCACTGACAAAAATACCAAAATGAAAACTTATTTTTTAGTTTCCTTTTAGGATAGCTGGCACTGCTGGCCGGATGCATTTTAAGTTTGTATTAGTTTATAAATTAACAGTAATAACAAGATTGTAATGAACAGCATGGTGCTTGCAGTTTTAAATATTGTGGATATTAGTCATGCATCAGAAAACGATCTTTGGTTTTTACTGATTCAACTGTGTTGAAATCAAAACATTGCAGCAGCGGAAAAAAAATTGTTTTTATTTCATGTAAAGTTCTGAAGGGATCAATTTCAAATCCTGCTTATGATATGAAAAATATTAAAAAACCTGGTCTATTGTAGTTTTATTCAGACTGGTTTCTGTTTTTGGTTATTAAAATTGTTTCCTATTTTGCTTATTAAAATCATTGAAATGGCATTTCTTGGAGGGACCTGCTTCTCTGACGTCTCGTGTTCCGAAGAAAAAAAACAGAAGGGAAAACTTTCGGACCCCTACCTGCCCTCCCCCAGCTGCCCAGCCAGGGCAGCCGCCGAGCTCCCCTCCCAACGCCCGGCGCTGGGGCTCGCACGGCGGGTTGCGAAGCTGCTTTGCCCGCTCGGGAACGCTGCTGCAGGCAGGGTAGGACCGCTCAGCCTTGCACCCGCCGCCGCTTTGCCCAAATCTCGCCGTGGCAGGGGGTGAGCMCCCCCCCCCCCCCCCCCCCCGCGGCCGCCCGCCGGGAGAAGCGGAGCGGCGGAGCCCCGCGCCGGGCCCGGCTGACGGGGGGGGGTCGCCGCCCGCTGCAGCCCGGCGGGGAGCGGGAGCCTCCGGCCTGAGCCACCCCCGGGCTGCGAGAGGAGAAACGCTAAGTGCAGGCACTTTTCTTTTCTTTTTTTTTTTTTTTTTGCATTAGAAAAGGAGAGGACTTGGACAAGTCTGTCCTTTCCCCCGGCTCCTTTGGGATCCGGGCTGTCCATTCACTTTCCTCCTCTCCATCTGCACATTCTATTTATTCCGGCTTTTTTTTTTTTTTTTTTTTTTTTTTTTAAAGCATGAGCAACGGACAGTTTAGAAGACTCCTTAGATGCGTGTGGGGAAGGAGACAGATCTTCCTCCGCCACCCCCCAGGGCTCAGCACCTCGCAGCCCCACCATCCATCAGCTGCTTTCCAGGCAGATAACCCCGCAGCTCCCTAAATTGCAGCCAGAGGAGATTAGAAATCGCCCCCACTCCTCGCCTGGGTGCGGGAAAGGGAGTCCCAGAGCCGGGTCGCAGCGTGTCTGCGCGCTGCTGCTCTCAAAGTGTGAAAACCGTGTTGAACTTTAAATCCCTCTTAAAAACAAAATCCAAGGCACCACACAACCAAAAATAATAGCCTCTTTCCGCCCTGCTCCTCTTCCCAACAGCAGCGAGCTGTCTCTCCAGGGGTGGCATAAGGCACGTTTGGACAACAAACTGGTTAAGGACAGAGTGTGGGAAAAAATTAAAAGCAAATACAGTAACTTAAAAACAAAATCCTCTCTTAAACCCCAGCCACATCCCTGCCTTGACAGAGCCAGCTGGGCCAGCCGCTGGGTTGGGGGAGCTTGGAAGGGGCCCGGGCCCGTCCCAGCCCCCCGGCTACATGAGTCAGGCCCGGAGAACAAACTCGTACCCTGCTGCCCTGCCAAGGGGGGACAGGAGTTTGCAGAGGAAAAGGATGAGAGAGCCTGGCTTTCCCTGTATAGCCTCCCCCCTTGCCAGTAAATGCTATGGCTGCAGAAAGCCTGAGAGGAATATTGTTTGTGGGAACTGCCACCGCATATTAATGTCCCCTCATGCATGCATTGAATAAATCACTAGGGCTAATTGAACAACAACAACAACAAAAAATAGGAAAAACAGGCCTTAGAAAAGCCCTCCAGATTCCCACCGCAGAACCGTGTCAGCGGCGGGGCAGACCCGCTGCGCGGCGAGGGCGGCTGCAGCGCCCGGTCCCGTTCCTGAGGTTGAATTTATCCCATTTAATAGAAAAGAAAAACGCAACCGAGCACCACCACGGGCAATAGCTCGGGCTGGTGGGGCCGGGACCCGCCGGCGCTGGGAGGGACGAGCCCGGCTGAGCCCGGCCCGGCGGGACGCTGCGGAGCGGGGCCCCGAGCCGTGGGCTGCCCTCCCGCCCGGGGGTCGGGCTGGCTTCCCCGGACCGCGCCGGCGGCTCCAGAGGGGGCTCCGACATGCCGAGGGGGGAGAAAAACCACCCGCACTTGTGCTCGGCCCGGCCTGCGGCTGGGCAGGGCTCTGCCCCGGCGGCACCGGCAGCGGGGACAGGCAGCACCGCGGGTGTCGGGGCGGGCAGGGCCTGTCTGCCCCCCCGCTGCCTGCCCCCGTCCTCCCCGGGGAGCCCCAAAAGCGAAGGGTGACCCCTTCTCGGCTTCGCTCGCGTATTGCCATCCCCACGTATCGACTTCGATCTCTCGCCGTTCATCACTGATTTGTAAAAGGGGTGTTGACAAAGGAGTCGGGGGCACGATGGAGAGCAGTTTGAGAAGCCCCTCTTTTCCTCCCCAGGACCGGCCTGCCCGCGGGGTGCTCCCCCGGGAGCGGGGGACTGTGCGGGTCAGCTCGGGGCCGCCCTCCCGGGGCTCCCTGCTTCTCACCCGGAGCGCTGCGGAGAAGCTGCGTGTCAACTGCGGGGGATAAAGCATCTTCCCTCCCTAAAACCCTCTTCTACCGCCTCTCCGGACATGCTGCTTTGCGTGCGCGTCCTCTGCCCGTCGTTTGAGCCGCTTCTCCCCACGCACATCCCGCCCGGGGGCTGGGGGCCCGCTCCGCGCCCGGGAGGTGCAGCAGCCCCGGGCAGCCCGTACTCCCCCGGGGCTCGGAGGAGGCCGGGCGGCTGCAACTGCTGCCGCGCACCGGCCCACGAATGACACGGCTCGGAGGGGCCGAGCGCTGACCACCTCCCGCTCCGGAAACCTGCCAGGCGATCAGTCAATCGCCCCTGAGGCTCTCCGGAGCGAAGGTGCTGCAAACTGCCTCCCAAAAAAGCCTGGTGTATCCAGGGAGCGGTCCCTACCCCGACCTGCTCCTTGCAGTCTCAGGGAGGATGGGGTCGGGGTGCCAACGAGAGAGGACCCGGACCGTGCACCCCCGGCCGGAGCAGGGGTTCAGGGGCTCTGGGGTGTGCTGGGAGCAGAAGCGTCGGTGCCTTTGTAGGCAGAAATGGGCCGGTCGCAGCCCCCCGACAGCAGCGCGGCGGCGGCAGGCTGGCTGCCCTGCACACCCGGGGCATGGGGGTATGGCGGGGAAGAGCCCAAGGTTTGCACCGCCGAATTTAGCTGCCGGACGACGGTGCGTTATGTGATCTCGTGTAGTGCAGGAGAACGACTCTCTTCAGTGAAAAATCATATTATTTTTTTTGATCTCGCAGTTTTGCAAGAGCTATTGCTAACAGCTGGAGCGAGATCTGCATCCCCCCGCCGGGGCAGAGGTGACTGCCGGCTACGACTGCTCCCAGAATTAAACGAGACACTCAGACAGGAAACACAACTGGCAACACCCCCCACCCCCCCTTCCATTTACTGACACAAAACTTACAGACTATCTCTGCCAACCGTTTAATAGACTCTTTCCAATATTCCCTTCCCTCCTCCTCTCCAGGAGAGTGTATAAAACTGATTGTCTTTAACTCCAAAACAGAGAAATCCAAGACTAAAAAGACTTTTTGAACTAAAGATAGAAACATCACTCTAAGACTTTCCAGAGATGCTGAGCGCTGTCCCCGGCCGGCAGATGAGTGCTCCGTATTGGGGTGGGCAGGCGAGATGTGTTCCGAGGATGGGCCAGGGCTTGCGAGATAACTGTTCCCAGCTGGTTTAGGGTTTAATTTTTCTTTCTTTTTTATTTTTCCTCTTTTTTTTTTTTTTTTTCCCCTTTCGGGCTGGCGCAGTGCCCGCCTGGCTCTAGCAGGCTGGCTGGAGTCGGTGATTGACAGCCCAAGGTCAGGGAAGCTCTCCGGGGCCGTGGGTGTCCGGTTTCGGGGAGGACAGCTTAAAACATCTCCAGTGCTCGGCAGAGCCCCTTCTGGCTCCGCGGCCGCGCAGCCCGGTGCGCAGGCTCCGCGGGGCCGCGCTGCGGGGCYGGGGCAGGGCCGTCGGCTGGGCTCCGCGGGGCTGCGGGGCGGCCCTGCCAGGCGCCCGGGGCAGCGCAGCGCAGCGCGGCCGCGCTGGGGTCCGGCTCCGCCAGCATCCTTCCTGCCGCTGCTTCGGCTCCGGGGGTGTCCCTCTTTCTTTTTTCTTTTTTTAAATGTTAAGTTTTGATGTCCTTCTTGCAGGATTGAAAGAGAACTTCCCCACCATCGAGGGGGCAAAAAGCTATTTTGCTCCTTATTTGGACAAGTTTCAGTTATGGTTTCCTTTTTTTTTTTTTAAATCATTATGTTTCACTCCATTAAGGTTACAGTAAATCTGAAGTTACGTGCGCACACACACACACACACACACACACACACACACTCCCTAAATAGCTTATTGCGTAATCCTGCGTAGCGTGTTCAGTAATGTAGCATGCAGTGGTCTGACAGGATCCCACACTGGACTTTTGTTTTATGCAAGAAGGAGAAGAAGAAGAAGGAGGGGGGAAGCTTTCAAGTGCTGCCTTTTCTTGATTTTTAAATGGTGACTTTCAGTAGTGAATTCTGAACACAGCATGAGGTGCTGCAAAACGTTTTCCTGCTATTGCATCCAGAACAGGGAAGAGACAGTTTATATTTGTGAGCTGGTCCTGCATATCATGGTGTGTGGAAATGTTAGAAAATGGATTGTGGTGTACTAAGGCCTAAGGTACTGCAAATCCTTTGCCTTAAACAGAATTGCTCCGATTGTATTTACAGGTTTGTCACAATATGGTTAGAATAAACACTGCAGTAAAGGGGGAAAAAACCCATTCAACATAAAGAAAGTGACATGTTTTCCTGTCCCACGGAGGCTGCTATTAGTTTTTAGAGATGGTTGTCCTCTGCCATGTTTTATTTCCCCTTTTAAAGTTTCACTGTTTGTCTTAAGGCACAGATTCAAAACACTACATTTCCACTTTATACATATGTTCTCCTAAAAGATTTGTTTAGATAAGGAAACCAATGCTAAGTGTTCTCACTTGAAAGAAATTAAATATATAGAATGATAAGCTGCTGCTAAAATATATAAAAAACACTTAAATTAATAATAAGAACTTGTTCTGAGGCAAAATTCAATTTTACTTCCTATTATGCAATCTTTGCATGTAAAGTTGCTTTAATGCAAAATAGCAGCTCATCAAAAATTCTGTTTTATTGGTATCAAAAATTTATGATATCCTGAGGCATGAGGGGCAGAGAGCAAGGTAGGAAAGCTATGTCCTTTTACCAAGTTTAGTGCTTTCTTTAAAGAAACATCTCAAACTTATTTCTCCTCCCTTCTTTCTTGTTTTTGGAGGCAGTGGACGAAGGTTTGTACTGAGAAAACTCCTCCATGGACAATGTCACTGTGCAGCTCTAATATACCGCTTTGTTAACTGTGTCCTCCCTGCAGACTCTTGCTTTCACTGCAATACTAGGAGATACTAGGACATGTCCACACAAATACAGAGATGGGATTATTTCTAAACTCTGATGTTTTCATTCAGTATTGCAATATTGCATATGTATTGCAAATATACGTGCATTGTTTGTGCCCATATTTGACCATCGAAGCCTACAACCTCCCACCGATAAACTGTAGAGATCTGATTCTGCTTTAGCCTGGAATTCCCACTGATGAGACTTCATTTGTTTCCAGAAAGGTGCTCCTGGCTTTATAAAGGATATTAAACACTCAGTGACAAGGGCATTGTGTTCAGTACGATTTTTTTCTGAAAGAAGCATGGCAAGAAATCTGTGCCAAGCACTGAAATCTGCATTCATAAAAATAAACAATACTTATTCCTTCTTCAGTAGAACTTCAGGCAATTTATTAAAGGAGGCCACTGACCTTTTACAGCTGGGGAAACCAGGCACTGAGAGGTGCGGTGACCTGGCCAGGGAGAGCTGCAGACTGATGGCAGGGCTCGGTCTGACAAGTCCCTCTGGGCCGTGCTGCCTCTCCTCCCGCCGCCGCAGCTGGAAGCACGGGGCAAGATCACTGGTCGCCAGGGGATGGTGAGGAGGGAAGGCAGCACAAACCCCTCTAATCCTGGGGTTTTATGGGTCCTGTCTTACTAACTACTGAACAGAGCAGAAACTTCCCTGCTGGTTCAGGGGGCCCATTCAGAAAAGAAATTATAGAGGGCAATAAACCTGCACCTTGGACTTCTGCTAACTGCTTCTTCCTTGCTCTTATGCTATGGTGCACTTATTACCTAAAGCCTCTACAAACGTGGGAAAGGGAACATATAAATATAAACAGGTCTCTGAGCTAACACTGGCCTCACAGCTCTCTGGATCTGCATTTTCCTCCTATTTAAGGCAGCCAACAATTACAGGCAAAAGGGTTTTGCATCTGAAATCTCTGCTCGTGTGATCCTAATGGAAAGCTTTTACATTTATCCTCAGTCTGGCCCCCATCTTGCTTATTGTCCAACGACATCCAGCTCTACATGTCATGTTAGTGCAATTGCAATGCTACTATCAGCTCTAACACTGAGCCATCCAGTGCGGTTGCTGAGGCTGATAAACACAGCGTGCATTCAGGACACCAGAAAGAGAGGACTGCTACACTCCTTTTGACACAGGCCATCCTTATTTTTATGTCAGCCTTGACCCGTGGATCAAGCATTTTATTCTGGGTACTGCAGTGGCAACGCTACACTGGTCTGCGAGAGCACGCGCTGATCTCAAGGATTGGAAGAGCACAAATTCATTAGGTCCAGCATTGGTTTTGCGGAGCGACAGGTTAACCCACTCCACAGATGGATAAAATGGATAGCAAGGATGTTAGTAGAAAATGGTTTTGGAAGGGTATTTCTAGGTCCTCACTTATCCCAAGGCAGGCAACCAAAAGAGCAAGGTATTAAATACCTGTGAGCCTCTGGGGCTATGTAGTAAGTGACTCATGCATAAGTCAGACAGACAGACAGGAATCATGATAATAACAACAATAATAAAAAAAATCTATGGCTTTCTGATTTCCAGTATTACCAGATCTCTCTCATGCAGTGATTTCTGTCCTACCACATGCAGACTTAAACCATGAGGTGACACAAAAGAAAAGAACCCTTTCCTGGTAACATTAAACAGCAGGTAAGTTTAAATTTGAAACAAACAGGTTTTATAGTCATGTTACTCAGCTCAATAATTAATGAAATAACTTGGATAAAATTTAAAACATAGCAAAGGTATCAGCTGGTCTCTGCTCTAGAATCTAAACCCAATGTTTCTATTAAATGTCTTGTATTTTTTAAAAGAAGCCTTTCTCCATAATCTGCTTTCAATTGAACACTGCAGTAAATATATCAAGATTACTGGATCACATTGTTTACAGATGAAACAGTTTAAAGGTGAAGTTATTTTTGGTTTAAATCTTCTGTGTTTTAAAATGAAAGGCATTTCTGGAGTAGCTGCTGAAAAACAAAAATACCAGAAAAAAAGAAAAAAGGAAGAAGATAAAACGTGGCACTGTGAGAGTTAAGCAAGGTCCTAGGATCCAAGTAAATATTTATATGAGTTCTCAAAGAGGGGGGAAAAATCTCAATATAACCAAAATATAAATCACGGTGCTTTATGTTAGCTGTCAAATTATTCTAGCCCCTGCATTCCAGTACTTGCTCTACTGGTAATGTCACATACAATATGTGGGCTTATGCCTCGGTGCAGGTTTGGCAGGTAATTAAAGTCAGTTGTATGGAGGTTTACACAGACTCCCTCCGATCCACTGAAAGACAAACAACCTGTTAACTGTGATAGCTGCGAGTGTGCAAAACTATATGGGAGCAGGGATTCTCACAAGCAGGGGAGAAAAGCCTGACTCCGTGTGCTGCTCCGTGCCTTGTCTCCAGCGTGGGTTAACTCTTTGGTGCCTCTGTAGCTCGTTGCTCTTTGCAGAGGCAATGAAAGCTCTGTAGTGGCAGAATTAGCAGCCAGGCATCTGTCAGAGGAAAAAAATAATAATAAAAGCAAGCCCTGAGGGCAACTAGCCCTCGGGTCAGGTTTGCCTACATTCTTGACCCGCAGGAGACTATTCTTGCTAGAAGTCATCTGGGTGATTTAGGCTTTCTGCTTTGTCCTGGCTCTGTATATTGGAGACTCCAGTCACCACAGAGTGAATTATTCCCAACAGCTTCATGATGCAGCTCATCCTCCAATCTGAGATGGTCCTGGAGACCTCCAGCTCCTTCCTTCGGAGGCAACCCGCAAAGGATGCCCAGAGCTTGCACCTCATGGCCTTTGATGAAACTCTTTCATAAAAGAGAACCAGAATCAAACTCTGGGGCTCAGGCCCCTGTCCACTTTCATCTTCTCATTTGTCTCTTGTGTGAGTAGGTGGGAAGGGAGGTTTTCAGATACACCTCCCTTTTTGCTCTTCCTGTCATAGGTATTCCCGTCGCGGTGGGGAGAATCTTTGCACTGGGAGGCACCCATGCGTCTCCTGCTCCGCGTAGGAAATGGGTGCAGGGCTGCAGGTTCTGCTCTGGGAACCGGAGTGCCGTGGAGCCACACCTGTGTGGATGCAACCTCGGTGTCAGGGAGCCATGCCAGCACTGACACCACCGCCGTGCGACACCCTCTTATTTAACCGCGGAATTAGCATGGCACCAAGATGACGGGTTATTGCCCTCCAGCTCTCTCCCCACGCAATGCGTCATCCCTACCTCCAGCCTGCAGAGACAGAGGCTGGGGGCAAAGAGTAAATTCTTCCCCATATGGGTTGCATTTCACTGCCCTTCTATGGAGGCTTCCAGAAGGGAAGTCAAGCTGTAACAGGGACACCCATCTGCAAGGATAACCCCACCGCTAGCATCATTTCACAGGGGCTAGTGAACAACCACCATCTGTTTAGCTGCCATCCATTTGCCTAGATGTGAGAGTACCCATTCATATTCATTTAACCAGTCTCTTATGCTAATCTCTGTCTACCTCCTTTCTTATCTTCTAGTCATATACAAAATCAGAAAGCAAGGGCCTTCCGGAATTAGCCCAGATTCCTGTTACTCAGCTTGGGAAATGTTGGGTTGAATCCTGACAGTAAGGGAAAAAACCCTCCAAAAACCCAAAGCAAGCAGAGATCAACTTTTGGAATCGCTTAAGTCCATTTATCTGCCCTAATCAAACAGTGATTTGTCTGTCTGATAGGAGTTTAGATAAAGTTTTCAGCAATTTGCAGTAATTAAATGTGAAAGGGGAAGAAGCAGAGGGTTTCCAAGCAACACGCTGCAGAAGGGGAGTTTCGGAGGAAGGCAGAGAACCCCTTGTTAAACATCTGCCAGCCTGCGTGGAAGGTAGCGGTGATTTCCCTGCTCTTATGGAGTTCCCCCCTCCTCTTCACTCCCTGCAAAGATGTTCTCCTCCTCCTGCTGCTAAAAATCAGCCAAGGGAGAGAGAAAATCCCTGGAGAACAGGAAAATATTTTCCAAATTGAGTTATTGCTTCTGATTATAACAAGTGACAGGTATTTAAAAAAAAAAAAATCCCAAGGAAAGACACTATCACCTCCCCTGTAAGGACTTTGCTCCCATGTCAGAATTATGCAAGCTAGAGCACAGTGCAATGCTCAGTATATTCAAGATAGTTGTCAAGAGCAAAGTGTAAACATTTCCAGCAAATGCACTTAATAGAAGTTTGTTTGCCAAGTGCTGCAGCCTCCTTTCTTGGTTATGGCAAGGAAAAGGCCTTTTTCATTAAGTGGGGAAAAATAACCCTTCCCCCAATTACAAAAAATCCTAAACCTTTGAATGTAAAGCTTTTTCTAGCCTTTTGCTTTGTTACCCATCAGCTCTAGCAGCAATGTACCCAAAGTCTAGTAGAGTCCCCCCATCACGTACTCCCTTTTACAATCGTTAGCTGTGAGAGAACAGCCCTGTTCACAGATGGGCCTGAGCTGATCAGCAAATGGATGTGGTGACGAACCCACAACTGTGATCCAAAGGGGGTGCAGAAGAAACGGAGTGGAGCCCCTGAGGTGTGTAAAACACGGCCATGTTCCTGGGAGAACAGAGTCCGTGGGAATTTGGCCATTGGACTTTGTTGGGGCTAGAGGTTCACCCCAGCCTCCAAGGGGGGTTAGATACCTGCTGCCAGGAGATAACCGAACACAGGAAAGAGATCCACTGCAGCAGCAATTAAGCTATAATCAGTATCTGCCTTTGCTTGAATCACTTTGCTCCACCCTGAACACGCAGTACAGCAGGGCTGGAAGCTCCTCCAGCCAAGAACTTGGGACTCCAGGGAAGGGGTGTGTTTGTTCCTCTTCTGAGCTAACTACTTCATTCCAAAAGCAACCACAGTTGTCTTGAGCTACTGTCACCAGTTCAATATGCCTTTAGCAGGAAACAGAAGCTTTCTGTGAATGAAAAAGGCCTGAAGATGATGCTTCTGTTTTAATTAACTAATGTAGCCTATAGATTAATACTTTTTCCTTGAAATCTCAGTTGGCTTCTTTAATTGCTGTTCTCAGTGACACATTTAATTCCCGCTCTCCGGACTGCACTTGCCTTTTCCCAGGGCGCTCTCACTGAGAACGCCCACGAGAGCCCTCTCTTGTAGCTGATGTGCGGGAGGAGCTGCTTCCCATTAGGGAACCTGCTGATGACTCCAAGATGACTACAGAAAACCCTCCCTGACTATGTCCCTCCACGCTCCCACATGACAGAAATGTTGGCTGGAAAGGAGCTCTGGAGATCTCTCATCCAACCTCCCACTCAAAGCAGGATTGTTGCCAACACTAGATCAGGTCAGCCATGGTTTTGCCTCAAGAAGTCTTGAAAACCTCCACGGGTGGAGATCCCACCACCTCTCTGGGCATCTGTTCCACCCACATTCTGCTAATTCTATTTCTAGGAACTTACCCATCTCCAAAGCAACTCTATTCTACCACCAGGACAATAACTTCAAGATGTTTTGCAATACACCCCACCCCCTGTCCTTCAAGGACCTGATGACCCAGAAACACACAAGAAGTTGAACACCTGTTATGGGAACTAGGAACATTAAGTCTTCTGTTTATATCCTCAAAATCCCCACCAGTCTGTCCTCAAGCTTACAGGCTGGAGGCACCTGCAGTATTAGCAGTAAGTTCTCGAGGTCCCTGAAGTTCTGCTCCTGGGATGGCCAGAAGCAGCTTGCTGCCTATCTCAAGCTTAAGTCTAATTCACATACATGAAAATAAGATATTATTCTGCCTCTCCTTCCTTAAGGCTCAATTTACTAAGGTGTTCCCACCAGATCTACCTGACGTTGCAGCAGGGTTTATGTACTGAGTGCATGTGTAATGTCCTACCCATTCGCCTATACATGCATGTTTACAATCTCTTTCCTTCCCTCTGGCCCAAGTTATTCGGTACAAAGCAGAACAGCTTGGATAGAGCAGAGCAGGAAAGTAACGGTGCCAGGCACCTCTGGGAATGGGTGCTTGCACCTTTGGGTGCAGTAGCAAACCTAATCCCTGACTCTTGCCCTCTAGGCAGGCAGCCAGAGCTGGAACCTCTGTTTGAAAGGAGAGCTTTGGATGCCCACCCTTGGGAGGAAATTCTGTATGTGACAGGGAGGCAGATGCCAATATAGGACTGAATGGCGTGGATAATCCCCACGAGAGCATGACTTAAACCATCGTTTTATTTCTTACCAGCTAGCATGGATGGCATAGTTGTTTTGCTGGTGGTAGGACCATAGAAAAGTTAGGAGGATTATAGTGAAAACGTCAGTGTCCTGGTATTTTCACCGTCTATTAGAAGCTTCAGTGGTGATTTGGTTGCCTTCAAGTCCACAAAAAGAAAAAAAAAACCTACACAAGAAGGATCCAATATCTACAAATCAGAGGAAGATGAAATTCCAGACTCAAAACAGAGGGCACTTTTTTGTAATGATAAAGCTAAAATAATTGGTGACTGGAACAACTCATGAGGAGTTGCAACGGTATATTCCGTTGCTTGGAAATTGTGGGGAAAAGATCGGATATTTTTCCAAGACTCCTTTTAATCAAATTAGGAATTAATCTAGACATGTCCTATGGTTTGTTATACATGTGAAATCAGATTAGATGGTCACAGTGGTTTCTTCTGGTCTTACAATCAATGAAAAAAAATGTAATTGTGGTGATAGTGAAACAGTGAATAAATATACCGCTGAACTAGCAGGGAGGCTAACGGACATATTAAAATATTATGAATTCTAGAACTTATATAATAGATTGCATTCACTTCAGCAAGAATTCCACCATTGTTATTTTTTTCCACATTTAATTTAAAGAGGCAATATCCTTTTAAGCTTTCATTCTGCAGCAGGGTAGATTAAATTTAAAATAGAAAAGTGCTGCAGAATAGATCTAGGGATGTTCAGGGCTGGAGGACAACTTAATGAAGCAGAAACCGAAATACCATATGTCTCCAATAGCTTTAATTTATACAAATATTATCTTTGTGTCTTTCATAACATGATGCAGAGGAGCTCAGAGTACAGTGTAATTCCTTTGCTTTTCAAGATAATTTTATCCATTTTAGTACCTGGGTTTGAAACCAGCCCAATTCAAACCAAAAGAGCTATAAAGTTTTTTTGCTCTAATTGCTGAAACAGGCTTGCACGTATAAAATCAGTTTAATGGCTGGAAAAGGCTGCACGGTGTATATAAATAGGGATAAGTACCAGACCACCTAGAGTCCAGCCCTGCCACAGGTATTCCGACTGGCCAGCGCTGTCAGACGCAGACCGCTGAGGATGGGGGGCAGAGTCGGCCTCCTGGGCCACGCCGTGGTGGAAGCTGGAAACCTCCTGGCGCAGGTACGCCTGCAGATCCGGCACGTCGTGCTTTAAACGACTTGGTTTTGTAGGACTGTACAGGCCGCGCCTTCGCAATTTTTTGGCCTTCCTTATTCCACCCCAAGCTCAGAAAGCAGGTAAAGGGGACTGTGGCCCCAGACCACTTGATGCTAGCGATAAAGCCGAGAGGAGCAGCAGCGTCAGGGGAGAGCTGTGGTTGAGCGTGCACTCGAGACAGGATTTATTCCCTGCTGGTGGAGGATTACGTGCTGGCATAGGCTCAGGGAAAGATCAGGGTGCAGTAAGGCTAAAGAGCCCAGCGCTGGGGCGGTCACAGGCAGCCCCCTCTGGTGTGGCCCTTCCCGACCGGGGACGAAGGAGCAGTGTCACCGAAGCAGGCGACTTGCTCTATGCTGTGRTCCTTGGAAGCCTCCCCTTCCCTCTCAGCCCTTCTGGCTGAATGCAAAACTGGTCAACACTGCTAGGTCAGAGGTAGTAACTGGTGATGTACTTGACCTCCCAGATACTTTGGGATGTCGGTGTACTACTTCGTAYTCCCCGAGGGATACCAGACCCATCTCTGCTTTTAACTCACTGCGTGATCTTGGTTAAAGCAGCCACCGTGTGAATTAATTTTCATTTCTGTGAGGTGAAATAATATTTTTTACTAATCTCTGAAAAGGACTTTGAAACTTAAATAGCAGGTATCTAATGTCTAGCACCTTATTTATTCACAGATGTTTGAATCTGCTCAAGACGTAAAATTGGGCTTTTTTCTTTTCACTCAATGTGTTAGAAGTGGGGAGAAAGAGAGAGAAAGAAMAAACATGTTGCTGGAAGACATCTTCATTCTGAATAAAAGTAGAGTTCATTAGTGAAGAGGGTTCATATTTTCTTTATTCTTCATAACATGCATTTTCATGATTGGTTACAAGTCTGGCATTGCTTCTTCCTTCATATGCTGCCAACAATCTTCTATGATCTTAATTTTCCCCCCTCTATGAAAACCTCAGGAAAAAAAAATCCATATATTAGCCTGCAAGTATTTGATTGACACATAGATTAATGTTACACAATTAAGGAGTGTTATCAGGTGAGTGCTTCAAAAATCACAATATTTCACAGGCAGGCGGGCTTCCTGACACCACGRTAAGTAGAAATACTTTATAAAAATTATTTAGAATCACCATCTATCATCATGAGAAACCTTGTGTTGTGCTAAAATAATTGACAGGTTGATAGCTGTGAAATGTTTCCAGTCCAATGAAATACAACATAGTATTTCCAATAACAACACCGATATGCAAGGATTTACAATGGTTACCAATTTATTATGAAAAATGATGGAGTTCTAATTTGTGAGCAACTTGAGTGTATTTCAACTCCATGATCACTGTCCTTCAAACCATCGCTAATCCAGTAATTTCTTTCGTGAATAAACGAGTCATGAATATGCATATTAGATGTAGCACAGCATGGGCTGCTCTGCCACCTTACATTCAGAAGGTCACGGACATAAATCTTCTTAGATGCTAAATATTCCCTSTACCTCAGCTAGGTATCGAGCAGCTCCCCAGTTTCCTACACCATTAGAGAGAGGTGTAATTGGGTAGAAACCCTCACGTATTCACTCCCCTGTGGTTCACATGGACGAAAGAGAAGCTAGAATTAAAAGGATGGAGCTCGAAATGAACCCGCCAGGCGCTCGCAGGCAGTTCATCAGTCACTTAATGTGAACCTAATGGCTCTGCCTCTTCCAGGAGCGCTGTGCGGTCCCACGGCTGGTATTGGGACTTCGGCTGCACTTGCCTCGCTGATCCATTTGAGCTGGGCTGGAAATGGATCCTCTCTTCCACAGCCCGTGCAGGGAATACTTTTAGGCATCTTCAAATAAAAACCCAAATTGCTGCATCATTCGGGCCCCTCGGTGCTGGTGGACGAGGCAGCCAGGCAGCTGGCTCGGGGCCGGGGGCCAGCCCGGAGCTCCAGCCAGCCCCTCTCCCCTGCCCTCTCCTCTTCCCGCTCCCGTGTTTCCTACTCTTCCCTTCCCGCTCGAGAACTTTGCAGGCAGTATGAAGAGTATGGGCTTCCCCTCTACTTGGGAGAATCAAAAAAAGAGTTGGAAGATGCCACACCTCTTCTGTTCACTCGTTTCCCTTGCTTCCTTGGAGTTATTTGGGCTAATTCTGATCTTGTTGAACAGGGGTTTAAGCCACAGAGAAACTCTGACATTGATGGGAGGGTAAATGAATAAAGCTTCTGATAATGTTAAGCAAACACAAAGTAATAGATGTTTCTGATTCTGATTTGTTCTCTCAGCTACAGGAACACCAAAAGCAGCAGGTAAATTTTTTTGCTTTTTTATGCAAGTTTTGTTTAAAGGAGAAGTACCTTTGGACTGKTTTTTTTTTTTTTTTAAGACAAACATTTGTTTTAAGCAACCATCGAGACATTTCCAGCAAGGTTCAGTTATCAGGGATTTCCTTTCCCCACACTGCCCCCAAAATTAACAAGAGAGAGAAGGAACATAATATCCTAGAGTAACAATTAACCTTCAGCACGCTTGCTTGTCACACAGCATATGCAGATGCAGGAAGAAGAAAAGCTCAATTGAATGCACACTGAAGTACCRTCCTTTCAAATTCTTAATAAAGGACACAGGTTGATAAAAGAGTCCATTAAAAAACTGGACCCAATTCTGCAATAAGCTCTTGTGAGGCACGGAGGTAAATGTGGCCATCCTTCTCCAAGGTCTCACTGCAAGACGAGAACTTTCAACAGGAATTTTCCTAACTCCTGGGTTATTGAAAAAATATATGTAACTATATATATAATGGTGTATATATATAACTCTCTATATAATTATATATTTAACTATAGCTATATAGCATTATATATATAGTTATACATATAGTATTAATGAACATCACTACAACTCCCTTTGCAGCTACCTCACATTTTTCACTAGATAAGCTCAATGAACTTCAAGAACTCCCACTTGGACCCAGAAAACGTTGTTCAGTTTTTCCAGCAGTAGTCTAGGAAGGGTTATTGATAGCTGTTTGGCACTCAGTTTCTGTGCAGTTCAACAGAGAGAGCTGGGTCTGAAACTTGGGAACCGGCGTGGATTCCCTGCCTCCTGCTCCATGCGGTATTGCTCTGTTCTCCAACAGTGAAGAAAATTCTCGCTGGCCAAACTGTAGCAATTCTTGTCAGAAGGATGTTTTTGTTTTCAGAGACATGCTTTTTTTTCCCAGTGTAATGTATAATTGTTCCAAGAAAAGAGACACTATAGTAGGTTATTGCATTATTTAGATGGTATGCAGGATTGGATTATAATTTCCAGGGGAAAGAAGCCCAACACCCATCAGGAGTTATTCAAACAGATTAAATATATCCAATGATCTTAAATCCAGGCAGCGGGCTGGTTTCACCACCGCACGAAATAAATCTGGGCAGGTCAGGTTGGCTTTTTACCCCCCCTTTTTTTACCCAACCTGGCTTAGACAGCTTCACTCAAATATTTTCTTTCACATGTTGCTGGCAAAAGCATCAAAACCCTAGCTGGGCTTATATTACAGCTGACAAATCACAGTAATTCACGATCAGAGCTACTGTAGTTATTCAGAGCAAGTAGTGCAGCCATGGGGGCTGAGAGTGACTGACCGCACTGCAAAAATTACCTGCTAGAATTTCTTAGAGCTGCCAAATAATTTGGGTTAACAGCTCTTTTCCTTAAAGAAGCACCTTGCAAAGAGGGTTGGCCCCACGGTACCTCGACTCTAGATCAGTCCCAGCAATCAGAGGAGCAGGATGACTGGGATTAAATTGGTTACAGAGGTCTATGATGTTGAAAAAGTTGTTATTGTCAATGAAAAAAAACCCAAAGCCAATTTAACAGCTCTCCAAGCATCCCCGGTTAATGGAGGAGGGTAGCCCTGGAAATGAGAATGAATAGGACAATATCCCCACTTTTCAACTGCGCAGTCACCTGCTGTATTCCACCCATGGGGATGAAAGGTTGGAGGTCCCTGCGCGGGGAGAGTCCTCGCTCCTTGCTAGCACGTGCAGATCCTGCTACTGCAGCCATTTCACAGCTTRCCAAACTACACTTTTTTTTAATAGTGGTTTAAATTCCATGACACAACAGTGCTGAAGAAACCTGAATAATCTGCTTGTAATGGAAGGTGAAACTCTCATCACCATTTCAAGTTATAAACACCATTTCTGTTCAGGAGAAGTTTCAGGGCCTCTTTTTCTAAATTTAGCCAGGTTTCAAAATTACTGGAGGATTATCAGTCACAGCCTGGATTCCTCGTTTGATTTTATCCCCTTTTTAAGGGTTCCTTTATTTGTCTGAAGTGGTATAGAAAGTAGTTTAAAGTTGATGTATTTTGATCCTTCACATTTTAAAACTTCAATTTTCAACTGGCAGCTTCTGGCTTCTCCAACAAGTGTTTCCAATACCTTTACAAACTGGTGTATTGTCTGATAGACTGCATCTTCAAAGGCTATCTCTTTTCAGAGGAACAGAGGTGGTAGTTTTATTCTAGGAAGTTTGCTGGATGACACAAGGATCCTTTGTAGGCACTTTGCTCTTTTTCTTTCTAGGATTCCTTACTCTAAAATAGAAGTAACTTTAGAGAAAAAAAGTACAAGACTGCTCTTTGTGTATTCAGCTAGCTAACTGTCATGATTTTATGAGGAGTCTCATGATACTTGGTATTTTTCTTAAAACCCTAGACCTTGGAGTCATATGTATATACCAGAGTTTCAGCATTAATTAAGAGAAGAAGGTTTCCAGCCTGCATGGATGTGGCAAAAACCTGAAAATAGCAAACCCTGAGAGCAGAAGAGAAAAGCCCTTAAACTGCTTTTCAAAAAGCTCATGTTTTAGGAGCTAAAATCCTAATTCTTGGAGGGGCAGGGAGGTGTGGAGGCAGGGGAGACAGGAATCCTTTGCCCAACATTGAGCTATGATACCTCTGCCACTGAAACACATCCTCTGAAACTCAGCCCTCTGTTTTTCTTGTGTTACGCTAATTGGAGTCAGAGGCCATTCAAACCTACAATAGGAAATGAGATTTGGGGAAAACCCACACCCAGAAGACAGGATTAAAAGGAGCTTCCTTGAATCCCAGCCCATCTCTTGCAGAGAGACTGTGAAAGTTTCAGGTGCGCTAATTCTATTCTAAAAATTCAAATTCTAAAGTGAAATCAAGCAGAAGCAAAATACTGTCCTTTACTCAGCTAAGTTCAGAAAGGAATTGGAGGGATCCTGACAGACTGCAGGTCAGCATCCTGATTTATCATATCTGAGGCTTTACCAACTGAAGGACTAAAAGCATCTTTCAAGCTGCTCCAGGCCACCGGGAAGCTCACTTTAAAGGCAGACGGTCTTCTCCCATAGTTMGGCTTTTCAGGACAAGGATTTTTTTGGTCAATACAGAAGAATCTTTCCTTAAAGCTCCCACGGGGAAACAGAGAGTGGATAATTCAGATCACAGAACAGGCCTTGCTCAGCTCAGTATTTTTTCCTGTGTCGTAACAGACATTTGATAACAAAGCAAACCTGCATAAGCAAGTCAGCCCATGGCAAAAAGAGTAATCCACTTAAGTTGGGTGGTTTCTGTGGTGCAATCCAGTGTAACACTGCTTCCCCTCTGGCAGTCCTTGCTAGAATCTAGGAGATGTTATAAGTAAAACAAGTTTGTGAGGCTCAGACAAGAGACCACTTTGTAAAGTAACTTGTGCGTGCATGACTTGAAAGAGCAAGAAGAAAGCGCACTTAGGACACGTTATTACAGGAGCTGGCAGCAGGTAAAGGCCTCCTTTCCTGTTTTAGCTGGTTTATTAGTAATATGACTGCAGCACCTTAGATGTCAGCTGTGAATTAGGACTCCACTAGACCTGGCACCTCAAGATGCTCCTGGCCCTAAAGAGCCCATGTGTGGAGGGGCTCTTCTGAGCTGTGCAGATAAAGCAACTTCGCTCTCCAAATGCCTGGTACCTAGTCAAAGCTCATCGGAGAGCCCAATGTCTGTTCCTTTCGAGGTAGGGGGTACATGTGTGAACAGTCACTCTGTCACACAGGGACTAGAAGGCACCTGAATGCAGTTGCAGCTGAATACAGGACAGCTAGAGCACAGCCTCTGAAACCTTGCAAGGTTCAAGTCTTTTCTCCATACATTTCTCTGTTARGCACTGATCCTAGAAGGAACATCTTCATTTAACTTTTCTGCAGGCAGTCTGGGATTTTGCAAGTGAGTCCAGGGTAGGTTTGTACCAGACATGAGGCATCTGTTATGGCAACTTCTCAGTCCTTTGCAGCTCCCAGTCTGGTCTGCCAGAGCCCTCACTCCTGAGCTGTGATCATCGGTTAAGCCATATGGAGCTGTTCTGCAGTATACACAAAAGAAGCCATCAAATTGCCTCACGTACCACCTGGTGCAAGAGCTAGACCTGTCCTCAGCAGCAAGCAGCTAAGGCACTACTAACTCTTCATCCTGCACAGGTGTCTGCTACTACAGGAGGAACGATGCATCTGAGCCCTTGGAGCTTGACCTACTTTGGAAGAGGGATGTCAGAGTTTGCATTCTTCCTCCCCTCTTTTACTAGCCGCTGTTTATGTAGGGCCTCCAACACCACTCATTAGAGCATTAGAGGGGTGGCAGCAACCCAGCTAGAATATACTTCACTGAGATCAAAGCATCATGCAAAAATCCCATATTCAGTGTATTTATTAGAGATCAAATAACATCTATAAAGCATACGATTTTTTTTTTTTTTTTTAACTCTACTGATCCTACATTGAGCAGCTGCTTATCTCCTATATTATGGAGATCTGCCTCGCAACTACAGGGAGCTGAGGAAGAAAGAACAGGCATATTTCACAATTTTTCCTTTTCCTGACTTTCTCTCCCATTGTTCTCTCAGCCCCTGCAAGCAGGAAACAAAAGGAGCCTGAAGACAATCTGTACCCTGCTACTACTTCTATTACCTCATAGCAACCAGCTAACTCTTGCTTATTAAAGCCCCTCACATGAAATATAATAATCACCTACACTAAGAAAGAAGTTTTAGCACTATGTTTTCAAAATAAGAGTTTGCTGACCAGAGGATCTTTGCTCAAGAAACCCACCCAGTTTTCCCAAGCATCCCACTTTGAGAAGAGGCACATGGGCTGTTTATAACCTTACAGCTGCCACAGCTGCTTGCCCTTTACTCCAGCCTTGCTCCATGGACATCAGCTGTTTTCCCCCACCAGCTCGTCAGGCTGATTAATATAAGAGACTTACTTTCTTTCCACTTTCCTAGAATGTTTGTTGCAGTATCTGCAGGTAGAAATTTGGGGTCCAAACAGACTGGGCAGACTCTCTGAAGGGTTTTACTCTCCTGTAAGGCTATGCTCAGCATGTTAAGCAGTCACTGGTGGAGGTTTATGGCAGGATTTGCCAGGTAGGAAAGGATAATAAGATATGCTATGGGAAATTTAAGAAGGGGAAGGGTAATTTGGCAAACATTTTATACAGGCATCCACTAGGGAGAAAGAATAGTCATGCAGTTAAAATATTGGCTTTGTACACAGCACTTGGCCTTTGGCCTTTCCAGAGGCTTCCCGTATAACCTCTGACAAAATCACTTGGAGAAAATTGTTTTTGAAGCTTTTTAGGCAAGAAAAATAATAAGGAAATTACACTGGAGATCTGTCTTGCAGTCATACCTCAGATTCCCGTATGTACAAATGAAAGCAGTAATGTTACTACTTCTTCTCCATCCTTGTTTGCTTTTCCCAGACACTAGGTGCAGGGTGGGGAGCACCTCTGAGGACAGGCTGCACTCTGGAACGAAGACTGAGCTTCAGATGAGGTCTGCCTGCACTGCTGGCCCTTGCCGTTGTGTGGTGGGGCCAGGCCAGCCCCAGAAGGCACCAGCCGGAGGATGTCTGGGGAAGGACCTGTCTGGTGGTACTTGACCTCTTCCAGACATGGGTCTGAGATGGGGCTGGGGTTTGCTGTGCAGCTGGTGAGCAAGCCTGCTTGGAGAGGAGGCCCAGTGCACCTGCACCCAGTGGTGCTGGTGTGATGCCCCACACAAGAAGGGCTTTGCGCTTCTTGGGTCCCCGTAGGTCCTTATGCAGGGTAAGGAGCAACTCAACAGGTTTGGGAGGAGTTTGTGCATTTCTTTTTTTCTTGATTCCACTTGGCCTGAAATCACTTGACAGTATTCCTTGATGGGTGGGAGGGAGTAGGTGAAGCCTTGTAAAAAATCTTTACTAAAATACTTTAGGTTACTCATTTTAGCATATCAATTTATTGAGACATTTGGCATAAATTCTGTAGCAATTCTCCCCAAAGACTTCAGCAATTTGATCCTTTTTTTTCTAAAGCACTGTATACTTTAATTAATAGCTTTTTATATTTTAGAATAGCCAAAGGCAAGCATCTTTAACCAGAAAAAAGTATATATTGACACACCTTTAAGGCAGTAAACTTTTCTGCATATTAATATCGAAAAGAAGCTCATTAATTAGGCAGTCACACACACATACACAAATCTTCTGATAGAATAAGTGCATTGAAAGTTTTAGATCACTTGGGACAAGTTCTGCCTGGAGCAAAGCTGCAAAGTTAATGCTCTGTATTAACTCTAGCAATCAGCCCCCAAAATGGCTGCATCCCTTAAGGCCAGTCGTTCCATTTGATCAGGTTGCAAAGCAAATGAACATTCTCTTTGCCCTGGCTATGATGCTTCCTATTCTTTTCATGAATGATTTATTAGTCTCCCCTGCCCAGGATATGCTTGTTTTACCATCTACCTTTTCAGTGATGTTTGCCCCAACAAAGGGTATCCCCTGTGGCTTTGGTGCTAACTGGAACCTGCACTAGATGCTACTCTCTGTTTTGTACTGAAAAGCAGCATTTGCTGCATGGTGGCAGGAGTTTGCTCTAGGGACTGCTTTTCCATTAATCTTCCTCCAAATTCTGGCTTCTTTATTCGGATAAAACTCCCTTTTACAGAAATGCTCGCAGACTTCAGGGAAAGCCCTGCATTTGCAAGGAGATGATAGCCAAACACTGCAGAGGTGACTCACAGTAGCTGGTCCTCTTGGATGATATCTTGCAAAAAAGCCTGGGAATGAAGCAAGAATTCCCACACAGGGTGTTTTTTCAAGTACTCTGAACTRTCACACGGCGGCTGCAGGGCAGAGATGTTCCTGAGTGTGCCCTGCAGTTCTGGCCCCCCAGACCCCCCCAAATTAGCAATGCTGGCTGGGGCGTACCAGGGCTCCCTCACAGCCTGGGTCTCTTTGCTGCGGAAACTAGGGTCAGGGGTGTTGGGGAGGAGGGAAATGTCTCATCCAGTCCTGGAGTCACTGGAAATTCTCTTCTGTTCTGCACTTCAGGTATAGCAAAAGAGCATCTGCTCGAACAGTTGAAACAGTCTTTGTCCTGGGGGCTCTTCAGCAACTTCTATTTTTTTGTTTGTTTTGAAGATAGCTGTAAAAAAGCAATGTGTAAAAATAAGATTGGGATGATGCTTTCGCCGTCTTCCTCTCCCATATCTCTGCACTGGCTTAAAAAGGTTCTTGAGAGACAAAGTCCTTCCCACTTCTCTTTTCTCACTTCCTACTTCACGAAACCTTGTTATCATTAAAACCCCGCCTGATTTTCAGGAAAACTCTCCTACAAGGTATGGAGGAGTCAGTCACTTTGGCTAAAATCTGAGTCATCTTTCCCGCACATTCTTGAGCTGAATCAGTCTGTTAGTCTCGGTGTGGTCTTTTTTTTTTTTGCTCCTGGAATTATTGACAAATATGTGGAGAATCAATTCTAATGAGGTCTACTAACCTACTGTACAGACCCAATGCATCATGTGTATTAAGTAGAGAACTGAACTTCAGACAGRTACCCAAAATGAACATGAACTTTATCAGCTATAGTTTGACTACCTTGTATACCTACACTGATTTTCATGAGTTATTGCTTATTTTCATCTGTGCAATCAAGACTAAAATCAAATCTGTGTCTTCTGATGTCCAGAGAACAGTGATATGAGAACTGGTCTCATTAGCACTCATGGGAGATGCTGGTACAGCCTGGGAAGAGAACGTGCAGCTTCTCACTTCTTAAAATTTAATGACACAGTTTATAGGGCTTTGATCCTCTAAGTTATCTTTACTTACAAGCAGGCTCATGAAAGTCAATGGGACCTATTTAGAATATAGAAATTTAAACACAGGAGTCAGTCTGTGCAAGATCTATAGCTGCRAAACCAATATTGCCTTGTACAAATGCCATAACATTTTCTAAAAATTAATAAATGAAGAGATTGTTTCCCTTTCACCAAATATTGAAAGCAATTGGATTCTCTGTGCCCATTACAAGTGTCCCTCACGGGCTGGGGGGAGATTTCAGCACTGGAGTTGAATACRTATTATTTTGTACTTTGAGCTGCTCTATACATCTCTCCTGGTGGCTATGTTTCTCTTTAAAATTCTCGAGGATGGTTCAATAATCCTATAGAATTGCTATAACTGTCAATGAAGTGCCTCTGGCCATTTTCATAGGTTTTAGGCATAGCTTAGCAGCAGCTTATTTGAGTGAAAACAATGCAGGAATGGAAGAAATATTTCTTGCCAGTTGGAGTTATGCTGTGGGCAGCTTTTTGTTGTGTGTGAATGTCCATTACCTGCCGTAGAAGAGAAGCTGTTAAACAAGTCAAACCAGCACTTGGTCCCAAAACAGCTAACAAGTTCCTCTGTCCTGCAAACCTTTGTAGGTAAAGGATTGGCTTTCCAGAGCTTCTCTTCTATTCTGATGCTCAACACTAAAGTATATGAGAGTCTTCGCTCAGATGCTCAGAAACAGCTAATTCATTGAATTTTCTGTGCTGGCAGATGACCGGTATGTAAAAACTTCAGGCTGAATATTCTAGGTTTGGCAAAGTTATAATTTACTGCAGATGGGATCTTAACACAAAAGTGCATTTGGTTACCTTAATAAAGGGCAGCATTGCCTATAAATATGCACCATTGTGCTGGGAGGTATCATAAAAAATAATTAAAACCAAACTGCTGTTGTCAGTGTTGACAGACATTAATCACGTCACCAGCCTGCGATGCACTGCCAGGATGAGGTAGGACTGCTCTGATCCTGAGGTAAGATGCTGAGTATCGTACCAGCTTAGCAGAAGATGCTGAGACAGCCCGGGCTTTCCTGGAGCTCAGCCCTGGAACTACATCGTCTGAAACCAAAGGGTAGTGTAATGCTCCTGTATTCACAAAGGCCCTCTCCCGAAGCCCAGTGATCTCACTCCTTCAGTTTTCTRAAGAGCAAGCCCTGACTCTTTCCGCAAATGACACACCAAATAGACCAGTTAAAAAGGGTTACTTGGAAAGGTAAGTCTAGAGGAACCAGTGCTTCTTATGGCAGTTTTATTTTGTTCATTACTGAAGAAGAATACTTTCCCAGTGCCTGACAAGATAAAAAAAATGAATAATTGTCTGACAGCTGGGTGGTTCTTCAGATTTTGTGCTCAGTTACTAACCCCAAGCTAATGATAAATGCATCAGYTCTGCTTCTTTGGGTGTCTGCTTGTCCGTGCCCCTGCTTGTTACGTGCCCGTCCTTGCTTGCCCTCGTGTCTGTTGAAAAGACACAGCGCTCAGCAGAGGCATAGGGCCAGCCCTTCCACACATGCGAGTGTGAAAAGGCACATRGCCTTTCCCCAGTGCACCTGCAGAAAAAAAAGAGGCTTTTCTTGATCTAGGCAAGGCAYGTGGCTGACCACGCTTAGATGAAAAAAAAAATATATTCTACTGCTTTGCTTGAAACTTGGCATGGAGCTTCAAAGTTAGTTTTAAGTACAGGACATTGCACTGCGCTGGCCTGGAGTTGCCAAAGTTGCTAATGGACAGTAGAGGCCTGGATACAGCCAGRAAAGATCTGCCAAGGCAACAGAAAGCTAAAAATTATTTTCTGGGAGAAGGTACGCACCATCAGCAGTGCCCACATACTGCTCCCAGGAGCTCTTTTGACTGTTTCCTTCTACTGAAAGGTTTCTTTGCAGCAGTCCTCCAGAGGATCGGTCTCCATAAGTGCAGAACAACTGCTGCATCCCCTCTTGATGAACACAGGATTGAAGATATGTCCTGATACTCTCCAGAGAAGCGTTAAGCACCAGCTAAGCAAACTGTCCTCCTTTGTGGGCTGTGTTAACAACTGCTGAGGACGCTTTGCAGGGATCCCTCTCACGGGAAAGTGGGAGTACTGCGAGGGACCCATCTTTCCCCCTYCAGGACAGATAAGTCAACAGTAGTTCATCTTCCCAAGTCCCAAATGTCACGTCTCACTGCCCCTTTGCAAAATGATGTACTGTGACATCTCCTGAGTCATGGCACTCCTGCAGCTTGGAGCTCCCAGGCTCTAGGGTCACTGCTCTGACAATTTGATTCTGAAGTATGGTGAGCAGAAAATCACAAGTATTTCTCCACAAAATATTTTGGAARGAAAAAAAGTAATTTTCACTTTTTCCATCCTTTTAGAAGAATYTTTCCAGCTACTTGCTTAAAAACAAACTAACCCCAAAGCAGAAAACATCCAGCTTCTGGCTATTACCAGTGTTTTCAAATTATTCTTTCAGTTTGGGGATTATTTTTTGATGTTGCTGAAAACCAAACTTGTTTAGATATTTGCTTTTTTTTTTAATAGTTTCAGCAAAACACATTGAAAAGATTGGACTTCATCTAAGTGTGGTTTGTGAACACTTTAAAATTCTCAAATATTCTGCAGGAAGAGAAATCCCTTTCTACCCAGCTCGGCCATCTGCCTGCTATAGTAATGCTCATTTCCTTGCTTGTTTTACCCCTTTTCTCCCTTTTATATTTGCACTGATTCTGAATTTCTCTGGACAGGGACTTTGCCTTCCTTTACAAATGTTTGACACCCTCTATATTTAGGGTATTACTTTCATGCAGATGAGAAGTAATGATAATGGATTTGAAAATGTGTATTTAAGTCTAAAGGCTATTTAAGATTCCCCATTCAATTTCGTAGAATAATTAGCAGGCAAATCTATACAGAGCTCTAATTTTCAGTCTTTTCTGAGGTTAATTTCTTCAGGGTTCAGTCACAGTGCTAAGTGTTTTTTCTAGAAGTTTCTAGAAACATTTTTCTTGGTCATTCCTCAGGACACAAGAATGCATTGGCCTAGATTCTTTGGCTCGTGAATGTAAAAGCCCTTGGAAAAACTTGGACCATTGGACTTGGCTTAAAATGTTTAGCAATTCCATTTAGACATCCAGGCTTTACTCAAAGTACTCAAGCCTAGAAACACAAGTTTTTCTCCCAAAGGAAAATGGAGTTTTTAGCAGGACTTCCTGACTGCTGCTGGTGGTGATGTTACGGGGACGATCACCACTGTGGCAGTTCTTTGATGCCRCTCCTTCTGGCCCTTGCTGAAAAGTAGGAAGTAGTGAAGTGCCTGAAAACATAATTAATACTGGTAAAACTTTGATCAGTACTTTCATTAACGCATCTGCAAGTGTTTCAACTACAGCAGGTAATAAAACCTCCCGGAGTCTTTTAATCACCATTTTTATTACAGATGGAGCTGATTGTACCACCACCAGTTACAGGAGGCTGAAACTTCACATGGCAAGCGAAGGTGGTTAGGGTAACCCAGCTCTCTGGGAGAGGCACTGAGTGGTGGAACCAGGAGCAAGCCCTATCAACTTCAACTTGCTCATAGTAGTTTACTGGATAAATGCAGTTAAAAAAATGACAGTTAAAAAAAAATGACAATAGAATGTTAACCTGGGTCATGTGCCTTTGCTAACCAGATTGTTAATAAGTGAATGAAAATATCCCATTGCAGCACACGGGAGGTGACACACTTGCAAGTACGCTTTCCTAGCCTGGTTTCACAGCCTTAACACCGTGTGCGTGGCTGCCTGTGGCTATCATTGCGTGGCTATCAGTTTTTCCCTGGTAGCTTTGGGACCTGTTACCCAATTTCAACCCATTTGTCAGTGCATTCAAAGACATTAAGTGCTTACAAGTCTTAGGAAAATAGGTGCCTGGGTTCAGGAAAATGATTTTGTCAGTGCTTCCACTAAACCTGCTGTATGAGCTCATCCTCTATGAGACATCAGAAAATCGAGCTATACGTCCAAGGGCTACATTGGTTCTGCTGCTCACGGGACTCTATTTCTGAAAATGATTCACTCACTCATGCACTCCTACACACACAGACACTTTCCCTGCTCTCACCACAAACACTGCTTGGCAAGATGATTTTCTGCAGCTGCATAGGTGCCCTCATGATCTCTTCTTTTTGGCGTCCTGTTTATCTCTGGGTAACAGGCACCACCTCTTCACTCCATTCTCCCCTGCTCTGATTTTATGCCATCCAGCTCTTCCTAATATGCAGTCCTCTTCATTAAATAATTGCTCTAAGGAGATCGACTGTGCATATGTTTCCTTTTTTGTGGTCCCATTTAAGTTTTGCCAACAAATGTCCCTAAAATACTGTCACTGTTGCTAAAATGCTTTCTCATTCTTATATGCTATTACTTGATCTATTTTTAATTCCACTTAGGGCCCAATTCTGCAACTTTGCCTCAGTGCATGTATTTTTTTTCTGAAGGCCTTTGGAGTATCTCTGTTTAGGGTCTGTTGATTTGGAAATCACCTTCTTACCAACAACAAGACACAAGTGAAAAATTATAACAACCCTCTGCTTCTGCTGGGATATTTTATAGCACTTTCCTCCTACCAGTTTGTTCTTTTCCACACTTTTTACCCTCCAGAAGAAATGGGCCAGAGGGGAAAGGTGCAATCTGGTTCATGGCTGAACCTCCCCAAAATGCAGAGCCTGTTAGAGACACAGGGGTTAAATCTGCTATAGGGATCTTGGGTTTATTTTTCCCTAGAGCTTGGGTAACATTTCCTCTTATTTTGTTCCCTCTCATGTTTTTATCCTGCAGTTTGAGGTAAAATCATCCTGAAGTCTCCCACGCCCTCTTTGTCATCTTTGCTCCCTGCCATCTCAGCTCGTTTAAACCTTTCATTACTCAGAAACCCACTTCCACCTTCTCTAGTCTCTCTCACCTCTTCTGCACAAGTCTGTGACCTTCAGACCCCCTGGCTTTCATTCCTCACCAGAGTTTGGTTATGTCTGATGAAATCTCCTCTGTGTGCAGACGCTGCGAGTTCCCCTTTCCAGGTTGTCATGGTTCTTGTGTTGTTGTAAGAAAACAACCGATCGTGTTCCTACCACAAATCACTGTGAGACCATTTAGGGCAACTCATCCTCCTTATCTGAGACCAGATCAGGGCCCGAACTAAAAAACCTGTGCCACAAACTCTGGGGAGCCTGGATCCAATTCTGCATATTATGGCAAGATGAGGAGGCATCAGACAGATGCGCAGTTTTATTCCACCACTTAYATCTCCAGTGCACACAATCTTAGTCATACTCCAGAACTTCTCAACAACYTGTAACAAGATATTCAGTAAAAGCCATTAATATGGCACAGGAAAGGCCAGGAGATAGTGAGACATCTCACTGATGCTCTAGGTCTCTTGAATAGCCATTAATTTTTAGGTTAAATGACCAAAACAGGCACTCCTTGGAAGTTGACAACTGCCCATGCTGCAGAAGAAGGCAAAGAATTGCATATGGTATCATCTCCTCTGACCTTGGAGAAAATCTCATCTTGACTCCAAAAAAAAGGAAATGTCTTGACCTTACATATATACATTAAAAAGTTTGTGTGTCTGAAGCAAGACACACAAATATAGAGAAACCGGGGKTTTTTTTTAATGTTCTTTATTGGATAGAAGTCCTCTCTTGAATTTGCAGAAGTGGGCTCTCAAGAGAAGCCTGGGTTGTAATGTCCTGAGCACCTGAATGCAAAGACCCATTTCTCCTTGTAGCTTTCTCCAAGGACAGCCTGTTTGCTTTTTCGTGAAGCTGACTTGTTTTCTGCTCCCTCTGCTCTGGGATCTTCAGGGCTGCTCATCCTCCCATGCAGCCGGTTCTTCTGTCCGTGTTCTCAGGAGCTTGTAGCACACAGCTCCTCATTATCTTCTGTCAAACTRGTGATTTACTTGCAGTGGTGTTCCCATTGCAACATCACATTGCAATCCCCCGTAGTAGTGTCTCCAAAGAACAGTACGATTATAATACAAATGTTTAAAGGGTGGCTGTGAATCTGAAGGCGCAATGTTGGGTTGGGTTTGGCAGACTCGCAGGTAGCAAGCTTGGGTGGGTGCGGATTTCTGCCTGAATAATTAATCCATCCCTAGAAGCGTTATTTGAGGCTTGGGTGTCAGAGCAGATTTTGTTGAATTTTAATATTTCCTGTAACTTATACATCTCATCATTGCCCAGTTATTGTTTCCTATGCTCTCTGGAACGATACCACCTTCCACTCGCTGGCAGGTTGCGGCTCTGTGAACATGTTAAATCTCTCATCCCATTCCAGAGTATTTTCAGCCCTCCAGCAAAGTGTTTGTAATCTTGTCACCCCATGTGGTTTGATCTTCTATGATCTTCCAACACCCATCAAGGGTGAATAAACTCACCTTGTAACAGCTCCTCGTTAAGGGAAAATGGCATATGACACACCCAATGAAACAAAGCAATGAGTAACAGTAACATTATAGACACATTTAAAATTTAGGTCTCAGATTCCAGTGATCATGGGTCCTGCTAAACCATTTCCATCCCAGCAACCTGTCCTGTACCTATAAGTTCTCCAAGCAAGGTGGGAAGAGTGAGGAAAGGGGACACACCACGGCGGTAGACCTGAATAAATGAGGCAGCCCCAGAGGCTGCTTTATAGTTGCAACATTGTGCGATGAGTTAAGAAAGAAAATAAAGCAAGCAAAGTGCGTAGGAAGCACATTTCTTGTGGTAGTCAAGTGACACCCCAGTGTTCGGAAAAGCGCGTGCAGACTACATGTAGCTTCATGTGCAATTACGAGGGACGTGGCCATTTACTGCAACTGTGAATGCAGTTGCAATTAGTACAGTGAAAGTACGGGCCTGAAGTTTCCAAGTACAAAAATGCCATTTATACCACTGATTAGGAAAAGAAAAAGGACATTAAAGGCAGTGGTTCCTGTTTCTTGGCAGGAATGGTAGAATTTTGTCACAGCACAAATTTGTGAATTCCCTTAAGATGTTATTGCTCATGCACAAACACCCGTGAGGTGATCCCTCCTTCTTTGGCAAAGTGACCACTTTCTGTAGACTCTGCTCTGTAAAAATAAACTGAATGGAGTAGTTCTTCCCCTCTGGATTTTTCTCACTCAGGAAACACCTATGCCCAAATCCTTAGCTGGTGTAAATCTGCAAAGCTCTGACTTCAGTAATGCGATGCCAAGTTGCTTCATCAGAGAATGTGACCTTTTTTTTTGGCTGAGCCTGTAAATCGGCAGTTCTATGTTTTTGGACCAATTGTTAGGTAGCTAATCCTCCAATCTGCACATGGAGACAGTCTGAGCACTCCCATGTGAGGTTTTGCCTGAGCAAAACTGTAGCCAACACAAAGTGAGTGGGCAAGCATCTAGGTGTGTAATTCAAAGCATGCAAACGTGGAGGCTGAGTTTAGATTTCCCCCAAATGCAGCCCTTTACATTTTTTTTTTTGCAATCTCCTCGCACACAAAAACCACACACACAGTCCCTCAAAACCCACACTCACAAAAACAGCTGTAAGAGAAGAAAAGACAATGAGGTGCATTGTGGAGGAGCAGTCAGTCAAATCTCCTCCTGCACTTCCCACCCAGAGCCAGCACATGCTGGGAGTCAATCAGCTCTTAGGGGAACATGGGAAACATAGACCCAAAGAAACTACTCAGATAATTGCACTCCCTCCAATCCTATAGGATTTCGGTGGTTTCAGTATGGGGCTTCCTTTCCACTGACTTCTCCCCTCCAAAACAATATTTCAAACTGAAGTTTTAAGGGAAAAATTAAATTTGTTTTTCTGGGTATTTTTTCATCCTCACTGTGTTCTCCCAGAAAGAGAAAAGTCGTTTTTACAGGAAGAAACTGAGATTAAGCCTAAGACTGTAAAAAATGGAGCCTAAATGGAAGTTTATGTGCAGACACCTGCCAGTGCGGTCAGTGGAGGCTCTGCTGTACCCAGCCCTGAAGAGGAATAAGAAAGGTTCCTAGCCAGGGGCTTAAAAACCTAAAACCGTAAGTTCTTCATTAGGAAAAAAATAGTTCAGGGTTTTTACTTTAATTGTTTGACTCATTCCTGAGAATAGCTGTGCACACTACTTAGAATAATCTGAATTCTCAACAGGCTTGTTAGAGCCCAGTGTGTCCAGCAAAGCCATCCCTGGCTGACTCCACCTGCAAGCGCTTCCACTGACCTCAGTGAGCTGGCCAGCATGGAGAGGCTCACCCGCATCGTCACCTGCAGTATTTTATTTACTACGGTAATGATGCAATGACGTAAAGAATCAGGAGCCATGGAACAAATACCTGTGAGATTGGGTGTGCCTGCTAAGCACTTTTGAATACTCTGAAAATGCGATTGAACTGCTCATGGAAGCAGGACTCCTTGCTGACCGATGCTGATTCTTAGTACCAGTCAGTACGTGATGAGTCAAGAGCAGCCTTTCTTCTGTTATTTCCATCTTTCTTCTTCCAAGCAGCCTGGGGTGACGATGTGTGCAGGACTCAGAGCCTGTTTATGAACAAAGTGCTGGGACTGCGAGATCCTCATCTTCTGTGACTGCAGCAAGAGCCAATGGAGAAAAAAGGCAACTTTCCCCCCACATCCACTATCTGGGGACACATCCCTCGTTGTGGTGCCATTTCTGCCACCAGGAAGGACACAGGAGCTCTGGGCCATCTGCACCCCAGGAGCACTTGTGGGCAGGCAGAGGATTTGCTGAGACGGGCAAGGAGGATGGGATGTGACGGGATCCCAGCAAACACAGCTGCATGGAGAAGGGAACAGGCTGGTGGCACTGTGCCCTGCTGCTGCCTGAGGCTGCCTGTGCCGCAGGCTCCCCAGAGCCCTGCTCATCACGGGACCCGGGGAAGCGAGAGCCATTCCTTGGCCCCCTGCAGCAAGCACAGCTCGGCTGGGGTATCTGGAAAACACAAACCTGCACACCATTGCTCTGCGCCCAAATACATTGCACAGGCATTTAATTAGTTCTCTAATTCCTGAGGATTTATGAATCTCCATCTTCGCTAATTTGACTCAATACAACATCAGAAGGTGTTTGAGCACATCCAGGACGTATTAATGAGGGACTAAGTGCTTCTAAAAATACTATGCCTGCCAGAGAGGGTTAAATTTAAAGTCAAGTTGGTTTGGGTTTTTTTTTTTTGGGTTTTGTTTTTGCTAGAAGCAGTACCCTTGAAGAGTCCAGTAACCTGTCTGCATCTTCAGAAAATTACAGGTGTTTAAGCAGGCTGTGCTGAAAGGCAGACTGCGAGATAATTGGTGTTTTCTACCCCTCCAGGTTCTTCTGCTGCCGCTGCGACTCCTCCTTACCGCATCCGTGGGGTCTGATGGCGGATGCTCCGCTCTGCAGGAGTGGGTCACCCCGAGCCTGTTGGGCAGGTTCAGTCGCTGAGCCGAGGCTGGTGATTATGTGCCGGGATGGTTTGCTGGGGCTGATTGTGCAGCTGCAGCGCAGGACCGATCCTTTCCATGTACTCGCTTGCCATCACCACAAACCCGATTCTGACCTGTCCTGAAGTGTGGTGGGTTCTTATCTCTCTTGCCTTGGTGGCTTTTGATTTACTACGATTTAACTCCCAGGTAGTCTGCTATTGCTGGGCAAACCCACTGCAAATGCAATCGATATAGAACACAAATGCTCGTGCAATTTGTAGTCTAGCCTGCCAAAATAAAAAGGGTGAAAAGATTGTGCCTCTCTTCTTAGATAGGTTACCCCCAAGGATTTTTCTCTTCTACTCTCCTTTCTGCCTGCCAGCCAGACAACATCTTTTGCCAGTGCTCCCCCTCCCTTTTAGAAGATCTAGAGGCACAATACATCTGTTAAGAGAGACCTTACCTGTTTTACTCTTCCTCCCCATTTTCTCTTCCTACATTTTTTTTAATGTATTCTTAAATATGGAATTCCATCTTTAAAACTTTGTCCTAATATCAAGAGCAAGGATGTCAATCAGAGCCAGTCAGGTCGGTAAAGACTCCCACTGCCTCCAGTGAGCCCTGCTCAGCCAGAACACCTTCTTGTCTCGCACTGCCACGGCAAGAAGCAGTTTGAGTGGAAGGGAGATTGGGGAAGGTTACAGGGAAAGGAAGATGGATGTAGGTAGGCTTGAGGGAAAGGAAGCTCACTTCTGGGACACCTCAAACAGCTGCTTAGCAGAAGTATTAATAACTTGCAAAAAGAATAAAAGGGATGGGCGAAGCAAAACAAGAGGACCTGCCTGAATTCCCAGTCGGGTTTTGCACACACCAGTGATGATGATTCACTGTCTGGTTTTCACTTTGTTCCTTTCCTTTGGCACTTGGCAGTTTCCTAACTCACGTAAAGCTCTGCCTGTCCTTTCACTTGTCCTGACCGTTTCGCTTTTTTTCTCTGGTTACTTTATTAGCAATGACCCAAACTCCAGAAAATTTGGCCCTTACTTTTCTTCTGTTTATTTAATTTCATGTCATTGACTTATGCTAGAAATTATTTAAGTGCAAATGATAAAAGAAAGAATTATAATTATGATGATGATGATGATGTCAGATCTCACCTTACTATTAATAAGGCATTAACATTGGAAAGTTGATAAAAAATGTCCTCTTGGACAGACATATGCAGTAAAATGAAACCAGCCTCCTTTATTCCTTTCCCATTTTTGCAGACATCTTCCCAAATTAAAACTGTCACCAAATATGTCTACTAAGCTATGGCAGGACTTACAGCGATGCTGCTCCCTGAGCAAACCATTCCCACTGAACCCCGGTTATCGCTTTTGCCCCCGCAGGAGTGTGACACTGGTGTGACATGTGGCTCCCCACATCTTGGCACTGGACCGGGGCTTTGATGGGCTCAGGATCTGGTCCTTTTTACTGGTGATGACAAAAATGTGGGGGTAGCTCCGACAGGGAAAAGAAGAGGCAGGATAAGACCTGCACACGTTTCGTACGCTGTTTTTTACCCTTTATGACTCTAAACCAAGCTGCAAGGCAGGCAGGAGAGAGGGCAGGGCGGCTGCCTACACCTGCTGATGCCGCCAGCAAAGGCCGATGGAGCAGGTTGTCCCTGGAGAAATCACTTCTGGACTGTCAAAGACCTGCAGCAAACTTCCTGATAAGCGACATTTTTCCTGTAATGATTTTGCTTTAATCAGAAACAAAGCATTACCTTGTGTTTTGCTACAAAGTGGGAGTTTCTCCTCTTGTCTCACTCACTGCAAATTTATTTTTTTTAATTTAGAACAGCAGCACTTTCTTTACAAAAATATATGTACTTTTCACTGAAGTTCACTAAATCGATCCCCGAACTTTCAAATTGAATATTTTAACCAGCTCTTTAATGAACACTGGATGTTCCAACCCGCAGCAGGAGGCTTCTCAGGCACATCCAAATAGCATCGCAGGTTTCACCATGGGAGAACTGCCCGCGGCAGGTCCTGTGAGCCTCTTTTGCTTCGTTCGGGTCCAGGTAATCTTTTTGGTCTGTTCCTCCAGCGCGTTTCAGAGGTGATGCCACTGCGAAGTGTTTGCTGCTGTCTCCCCTTGACACCCAGACAACAGCCCTGACTCACTGACAGCCACGTTCAGCCTCAAAGGGATGGTTTTAGTAAGACTTTCTGTTTCAAGGGGGAACAGAACCGTATTTTCTTCTCATCTCAGCCTGTTTCCTTCAGCTCTTGGCAGGCAATGACTTGGGATATTTATTGCTCTCAGTAATTTCTTTTAGGATCCCTTTATTTTTATTTTATGCATGGCCTAATGCAAATGTCTCCCAATTTCAGAGGAGGAAAATTAGTCTGTTTCCTCTTGATAGCAAAGTGTTTGCTTTTGCCATCAAGTTGAGCTCTAGATGGTATTGACCCTGGGCAGTGGCCTGGGCCTGCAGTCCTGCAGGGCTGTCTTTGGGAATAAGCCTCGGTGAATGATTTGTTTTTCAGTTTGGCTGCTAGGAGTCAAGGGGAAATTCAGTTTAATTCAAACTAAATCTCCCTCCTTCCCTGCACACACGTATACCTTTTTGCTGCACTTAACCAGGCTGCACAATGGGTAGTTTTGCTGCTATAAGCCATATGCATGCGTTTTTGCTTGTTTGTTTTTATATTTCTGTACTCGGTGCTGAGCTTGAAGGCATCAGTTACTCATAGCCAGCGCAGGGGCCACAACGGATTAAAAACGCTCTCTGCACCCTGCCAAGATGCCAAACAAATGTAAGATCACGGGGACAAAAAGGTTGCTTCGGTCGCCMTTCCCTCACCCGTTTGCTGTTGCAGCAGGGCATGGCTGGACCTGAGGATGCGGCCGGTGGCCAGGGGCAGCTGCCGGAGGTGGAGGGTCCCTGCGTGGCAGAGGGCAGYGCCCACGTGAAGGGGACAGGAAAGTTCTTCGAGTTCTGTGCAAAGAGGAATCGGGAGTCTGAGAGACCACCAAAGTGTTTCACTTCCTCTGAAGATGGAAACTGTGAAGCAATTACTGGCTGTAACCTGTTTTATCATTGTGAACTGAACTTGGTATTTGACCTCGTTTTGAAAGGTGAGGAAGGATCTAACTTTGTACATATTCTTCTGCTTAGTGTTACAGTGCTAGTATTTGACAAGTAAATATATTGCAAAAGGAACTTTGTTGTCATCACTAATGTGGCCTGACAAAATTCCTGGAGCACTCCATGGGCACCCACTTGCTGCTGCTGTTTAAGGAGATGCTGCTGAAATTTTTAGCCTAACATCCTCCTTGACCAGTTTATTCCTCTGCAGTGCTGTGTAGGGGTTAGTTTTCAGCTTACACGTGCTACCCTCTCTCCTTAAAGGATTCTTGTGCCTCCTTGCAGCCCATGTTTTGCTAGGCTAGGCAGGAGCCAAGCCCTCTAGGTATGTCCATGCAGAGGAGGCCCCAGCTCTTCCCGGGCTCCGTGCTGTGCCACTCCTCACAGCAGAAGCGCGGGCTGCGTTGCACGGGTCTCACCCATGCTCTGTGCAATGGCATTTGTCCTTCCTGAGCAACAGGCAGTGTGGTTCAGGACTGATCTTTTGAAAGGATAGTTATTATTTGCTGGAGAGTAATTCCTGAAAGAGGATGTGCCTCGTACACCCCAATTCCTTTTGCTCTTCTAATTGGGCCACATCTCAGTGTAACCCAGGGTAAGAGAATGTAAAATCACATGCATCTCACTTCATGTGCTCCTCTGCTTCCACAGCCGTGCCACATACGCCGGCAGTGCCGGTGGAAGTTCAGCATCGTTAAACCCTCCTGTCCTCCAGGGCAACAGAAAGTTTCCAGGAGTCTGCCCAGTTCAGCCTCTCCAGAAGGCAGTGGGATTTTTTCCAGGGGAAAAATGCAGCTTTAGCTGTGTACTTTGGAGATAGAAGATAGATACCCAGAATGAGGTATTCAGTTTTTCCCATGCAGCAAATTTTCATTCACAGACACTTTCAGTCCAAACTCTTCCATTTCAGGCACTGGACTGAACGGTTAAACTGAACTAAAGTTTAGTTTAAAGCTAGTTCCCCAGCTAGGGCTAGCCGAGCACTGAACTTCTTTCTCTCTGGCGAAATAGGGCTACACATGTCACTAAATCAGCAGGACATTTTTTTGAAATGCAACCTACCAAAGCAGGCTTACTAAAGAATAATATGGTCTTTTCAAAACAGAAGGGCTGATTTCTTGTTACTTTGTAAAGATATTTACAGCTAAACTGCCTTGTCTAGGTTATACAGGGTCACTGAGTGTCTGAATACCAGACAGGTGAGATACTCATGTATTATCTCCAATTTTTTTTTACCATGCCTTCCATATAAGGTATATTTTCACTTCAAAACTTAACCTCTCCTTGCATCAGGTTGGGGGAATTCACCACGTTGTGAGTCAAAGCTCAGTGGAGCACAGGAAGAGATCACCCAGGGAGGGTGTGGATTTGTATCCCCAGACGCTTTTGAGAACAGGTTAGGCAAACAAGGAGCACCATAAGTAGATCTGATCCTGCCTTAGGGAACTGAGGTGAACTACATGACCTCTCCAGGTCCCTTCCAGACCATTTTCCACAGCTCCAAGACCAGAGTTACAGCAGGAAAAGGAATTTGGCTCTTTGAGCGTTTAGTTTCTATGTGAGTTCTGAATTTAACACATGCCATCGTGTACTCAATGAAGCATTTGAGTACTGGGGATGGTGCCATGAAGGAGGCTGTTCTCTGGAATACAGAAATGCCAGCTTGCAGCTTCAGCAAAGSTGTCCAACTGAGGAGATAGCAGCATCACCAAAGCTCAGAAGCAGCCACCAAAGAGGTTGGACAATACCCACATCTGCTAACAACAGGCTGAAGGGGGCCCTGCTGTAACTGTGTGGTTATAGCCTAGGACTTGTCCCAGAAAGAAGCTTTTTTTTTTTATGAACACAGTAAGATTTGTTCCCCTCCTGTTAGCAACTGAAACATATATATCAGCATTAACCCTCAGGCTAACATTAAGTTCATTGACTCACAGGCTTTTCAAATCAGGAGGGACTATTAAGCTCACCTTGCCTGCCCTCTTGCAGAGGCTTGAGAACCTCACCCAGGTATGTCTACATAAAGTCATTAACTCCTGTTTGATCAAGTGCAAAGCCCTCACCTGACCTGGGGAGAGGAAAGGCAAGGGGGCAATGCAGCCACATGGCTGGTCCCACCTTGTATGACCAGGGGTATGCATACTGCACAAGCTGTCTTAGGGGGACTCATATACCATTACTTCTCCCAGTGAATGTGCACCTGACTGTCCCATAACTTCTAGAGAGTGACAAAGTGAGAAAGAAACCACCCTCTCCCCTGGCTCTAATAGCCAAAGACTTCTTTTGTACACCTGCATCTGATTTGTAGTTTGACTTTTTCAAGTTCTAGCCAAAAAGCTAGAACTTTTATTTGAGCAAAAAGCTGCCTTTATTTTTATCCTCGGTAATACTGCTTAGCTTTTATCCAGTACTCTTTATKGGCAGAGCTGAACGTGATCTACCAAGAAGGTCAGTATTTCCTCCCCGCCTCCCTGGCAATACTGGGACACAAAATAATTTAGCAGAAGTTGTATTATTATGGATTCATATTTCTAAAAAATAAAGGACCACAAAAAGTGCTTTTCCTGTTCTCTTGATTGCACACACGCTGGCAATAACGGCATATGCAAAGTTATCTTCYTAAAAAAATATGATTTCTTGTCATCAATAACACTGTAAAAGCAGCTCTTTGGAAGATAATGCTCCATAAATCTGAACCATTCACTCCTGCATCTGCATTTCTTTTCTTTGAAAAGTTTTGTGATAGTGGAGAAATAAAGCCTACAAACTCAAATTAATCTAGTCTCCAGCTAGTCCTCAATAAATGTGGTTAAATCAATAGGAAGCAATACAATCAAAAAGTAGAAAGAAGTAATGACACCCCACAACAGAGGTATGAGAGAGGCAACTGCAGACCCTATGGAGCTGTAAYGTGGGTAGTGGATTAGTCGGAAGGAGGCACAAGCTGCTAAACAGAGCAGCCCCCCCCCCCCCTTTCAGTGTACTAATTAATCAGGCATAAAAAGCTCATCAAGGAGCAGTCCAGCAATGAGAACCAGACTGAAACAAGGTTATCCTGAAGGTTAAAGACACCRTATCCTCTTTTATTACTTAAAAAAACAAAAGAAAATCCCTCTTGCCGTCCTCCCCCGATACACCACTCAAAGGCTGTCTTAAACCAACCCCCTCCTGCAGGGCAGGCGAGATTGACAGCTGTCGCTGAGGCCTTARATCTTCTCAGGAGGGGAAAGTGAATGATAAGGGGTAATACTGAGGATGGCTCACCAGCTTTGCCTTTCATTTTCCTGTCATTTGTTCTTCAGCCTGGAGCTGCCATTGCATTTACATCGGTAGCCCTTGGTAGTCTGCTGGCTGTTGCCTTTTCATTTAAGTTGGAAAAGCTCAGCTCTCCAGGCAGACACCAAAATGAGTCCCTGCATCCACAAGTGCTCAGCATGATGTGAGCATGGTGGGAGCATCCAATTGCAGAGGTTTTATCCACTCTTGTGATTGCTGACATACACCCAAAAACTCAGTCTTCACCGGACGTGCTAAACACTGGAGAATGGGGTCTTGCCTTCAGTTTTGGGAAATGTTGATGACTGCATGGAAAATAAAACATGCATCAAATGGCAGAGTGTTTTCTGGGCCTCTGGAGGATGAACAAACTACTGATCTTGTTCCTTAGGCCACTAGGGAGTGGTCATTGTCAAGCAGGACCACCTTGGCTCTGTAAGCATGAGGGGTGATGTACACTACTGCCCTCTACTGCCATGATGACCCAGATTTAACCATGGGTCATGCCTTAGAGTCATGCCTGAGTCTTCCTTAGCTCGAATGGGACATCTGTTCTTGGAACAGGATTGTCTATGCTAGGTTCTTGCAACCCTTGTGAAGTTCTCGATGGCCATGGTATAATAGCTTCTGGTAACCAACTTTAATATATCCCAAAACAGTCATTCATATGTGGTTTTTTTTTTTTTTTTCCCCCCCCCCCCGCATAGAAGTCAGCAGTCTTCTGCAATTTGATTTAAAAACACTATATTGAGTCTTTGKGACTTCATCTTGTGAAGCTGGAGTAAGGTCTCTCTGGGACTGTATTATCTAGATCTATATATTATGTCTTTGCTTAGTCACCTAGTAGGTAAAGACATGTCTTTTAGTACTAGACTGTTAGTTAGAATATGATTCAATCAGTGTTGTCACCTAAATGCTTCATGGAAGAACTGTTGGTTGTCATTTCTTCATATTACCCCAGCTCATTGCAACTGCCTCTGAAGTGGGCCGTCTCAGAAGTGCAGCTAAGAGCTGGATTAGCCAGGACAGTCCCCTCACTGCCCAGGGTTATTTGGAAACCCAGATATCATGCCTGGCTCTGCTAGGTGGACTAGAGTTAGGCACTTGCAGCCAGAACTGCAAAGGATCTGTGAGATCGAATAATACAGTCTGTCCAGAATCTGGGCCTCTTAACCTGTCTGCTCCTCAAAAGTAAGAACAATGTAATTTCTTTCTCTTGGCCTTTGTCTCTTGTGGTTCTATCATAATTTTTTTCAGGCCTGGGATAATGACTTATTAAATGTGATTAATGCCCCTAGCCTGAAGGGATGTTGGTATCAGGTATTAACAGAAGGAACAGTGGCCTTAATGGAAGCGATGCYGGAGAAATGCTGCTGCTTTGCAGCCCTGAGTTGTCGGAGAGCTGACCKGTCTGCAAAGCTGCACCCTGTAACACTTCAGTGCTGCTGACCACTTTTGCCCAAAAGCAAGTATCATTTCTTGGGAAAAGGGAAGAGGACTCAGAGCACACACTTCATTTGGTGGCTGCTGGCATCAGTCAGGGGATGAAGTGGCCGGAAAGACAAAACCAGAATATAAACAACCAGAAGGGAGAGGGGCGACAGAGAAGAAAGATGAGGGAGGAAGTGCTAACCAAAGGAAATACAAATTAGATCTGAAGTATATCGCGTTAAAAAGGTAACTTGGCAGTTACTGAGACATATGAATGGAGAATGAGATAGACATGAAGAGCCTGAAATTATTTACAGGGGGTTGAAGTACCAGGACTTGCATACTCTGTGCAATCTCTGTGCWAAGTAAAATACTTTGACAGCCCTGAGCTTTTCTGTTGACTACAAGCTGCTCTGGAGGAGGTGTCCTTCCATCTTGTTCTTCCACTCCTTCCTGGGCTTCTCTTAATCAGGAATGAATACCCAGATTAAACCAGGTAGCAGCTTTGCAATGCAGAGGAGAGATTATTGGTTATAAAAGCTCTTATATTTTGGCTACAGGAGAAATAAAGCTAAACAGAAGCATGCTGGAGTTATTGGAGAAGAGTGGTGGTTTTTCCAAGCTTTATGTTTATGAGGAAGGCTTTTTCTATGCTGGTTTATCACAGGTGCCTCACCTCTAGGTGGACATGAAAGGTGAGCAGCCGTGTTCTCCAGCATGTTCCTCTCTGTCTCCTGTGAATCTCTCCAGAGTATCCAAGGGAAGCAAATGCTGCTCCACCTTGGGCCAAAGGCTATGTCTATACCTAGCTAAGATAGACTACCCCGAGGATAGCCTAAAGACAGCCACCTCATGTTGTTTTTTTCTTTAAAGGCAGCCAGAACTCATCGCGAGCTCTGTGAGCTGGCAAATTCCATCTGCCTCTGCCGGGAGCGATACCTGGTCCCTCGCAGGAAGGGCCCAAGGCCATTGCATCTTCCCTACATTGGTCATATGAGAGGCTGCAAGGCATAGCACCGAGTGCCAGGGCTAAGCAGCAGAGGATACACCCAGGATCTCTCCTCTCCCAGTGTCAGCTGGATCACCCACAACTAGCCCCAAGGATGCTTCCACAGGTAAGTGAAGTGAAAGGGAGGTGAACATTGCCTTAGGTGCCACTTTGAGTTTGCGTTCACAGAGCCAAGTAGCTGCAGTCAGTGGATCCTTACTGGAGTAATTGGAAAGTCTTGCATAGGGCATCTAAATCTACTTCTAAATTAGGTGCAAGAGTGAGTTTCAACAAGTGCATCTGAGAGGGGGCATCAACTCCAAATCCCAAAGAGAAAATTTACAGCTTAGGTGTAACTTCAGTGTTGACCTGTGTTTTCAAAATATGGAGACCCGCCAGAATATTAGGCAGAAATATAGATACCTGCAAAGAAGTACCCATAAAACATCCTGTACATTGAACAGAAAGGTTTCATCACCAACAACTGTCTGTACAAAAAGAGAATCAAAAAGATGTTGATGTACTTGGGACACGCCCCTTAGGTACCAAACATACATCCACATATTAAGCCATCACTGCATGTGGAAGAAGRGTGTCTTTGAGAAAAAGAACCTTGAGGGCAGAACAACTGTTCCAGCATCAAAGCTTCAATGAAGAAAGAAGTGCTGAGGTACAGATTTCATCCTGTGTGCTTGTCTTGGTATTAAAATGATGATGACTGGGGGTGGTGAAGCTATGGATGCACAGCTGATAAGCGACTTCATGCTAACTAACCCGTAGGCTCAGCCCAGAGGTCGTAAGACCAACTTAGCAAAAAAGTGATCAGCTAACGCTGATCATCAGCTGTGAACTGAATTTGTCAAGGTGTTACTGTTATTTATTGCTATTAATAATAATGCTGACAGATAATATATTTTGCTGTGATAACCTCTGATCTTCAAAGATTAAAGTTTCCTTCCTTTTAAAACTATTAAATATTATCTTGCTTAAAAGACATCACAGGTCACTGGCTCTTCTGGCTCTTCTGATACTCAACATAAGCAGTATTATTTGCATTGAACACAGCAGACCTTTCCCTCTGGAACAAAAGCAAAACCTTGGAAAGACAGGAAATGTGTATTCCTTCCTGGCCAAATGACCGGGTGAATTGAATTTTTTTTTTTTTAGTTGTAATTGTTTCTCTGTCATTAGCTCTCTGTAAATAAGCTTGGCAACATCTCGTTTTGAAGCTGCCTTTGCATACTGAACTCCAGACCTCATGGAAAAGAGGGTGAATTAAAGGTGCACAGTACTAATGTGTGCGCTGAGAATGATGGGTGGTCTTCTAGGACGGTCTGAGAAACACGTGCTGTGCTGTGAGAGTGCCTGGCAGAGGGGGGGGCATGTGGAGAGGGAGGAAGAACAGGTGGGGACCGGGAAAGTCAYCCTATTACAAAATCGCAAAGTAGCACGAATTGCAACTTTTGAACAACATGCCGTAYTAAAGCATTTCCAAGGAGAAAAAGGCAGGTAAATTCAGATTCTGCAACCAAAATCAATTTCTTTTAAGGAATGGAGTCAGTGAACAGGGAAGAAAAATCCTGTTTTAAGCACTTTTCAAATGCCACAGGTACAAACTGCAGTTTTCTTGATTGAAATGTTTGCGGGTTTTTTTTTCTCTTCTTCTTCACCTTTAGAGATCTGCAAACACCAGCAGTCAGGAAACCTTTCTCCATATCACAACACAGTATTTAAGTGGACTGTAGTATTGCARTACAAGTGTCTGGGGTCCATTCCTCCATACGGCTGGAAGCAGCAGGCCCCTTACAGCTAATGCTTGGTGGGGATGTAAATTTAAGTGGTGATTCCTGTGCTGTGGAAGCAAGGGCTRAGCTTTCCCTCCAGCTTTGCTATGAGGTTTTGAATGATCACAACATACAGAATAGYGGCATTAAAGCCTGGGCAGGAGAAGAACTTCTCAGTCCAGCATCCACCCTGGTGATATCTGTGAAGTTAGTAAGTAGTAGGACCAGTCAATATTGCTCTAGGTGAAATTATAATTATGGGAATGAACCAAATATGATGAACAGTTGCTATGCAAGGGAGCTGGTTCACTTTCTCAGTCAGGGTCACCTTGGCGCTATGAAACTTCAGAATTTTTGTAGTAAGTGAGAGTGAGTAGAACAGAAACTGCATTTTGAATCAGGTTTGGCTTGAAACTCCAACAGTCATTTTTGCTATTAGAACTGGTGACTGGGGTGGAGATGGTTAATTTTCTTTTTATTTTCCTGTGAAAATACAGATGAAAGTTGGTAATGCTAGGAAAAGACTTAAAACTCATTGTCAAAAGCAGTCAGACCAAAAAGCACTGCAGGTTTTCAGGTAAAAGATAATAATTTGAAATGCAGAAATGATGACTATTGCTGGCCTGCGCTCCTTGTATTAGTGGAGACACAAGTTAGGTCTGAGATGGGTTGAATCATCTTCTAGTGTCACGTTCCTTTGGCTGCAGAGGAAGCCTTGGGAAAGTGGGGTTTTATTTTAGATACCTAAAGCTAGGTAGGTGAATCCACACCAGAGGGGCTATGCTGTTCACCTGAGGCAAATTCACTCAGAGCTTTGATTTTTAGCTTAATCCTGGAGGTGAAAGGACTACTTTTATGCCACACTGAAATTATACTGCTTGATATGAATTCTTGGTCTTCTGAATGAGTTCATTAAAGGAYTGCAAGAGATGAAAACATCAACTTCTTGCTGAATTTCAGAGGGATCAGGGACATGCTAGTTCTTATCAAGAAAGAAGGACGGGAACAGAGAAGCCTGTTTACCACGTTCAGCTCTGCTGTAACCTAATGCGACTTATTGGAAAGGTTGGATTTGAGAGCAGTTCATGCCTAAGTGTAGGAAAGCTGTAGTTCATAAAGTCATCCAACAGACAAAGTCCTGAACTGCCCTTTCATAAAGCCCTGATGTGATCTGGCTTCAGGGTAGAGCGCTCTTACGAAGCACCCAGATTAAGTACACAGCAGATATAGGCTATGACATGGGCATGTAGGCAACAGTTCTTATTAGAAAATTAGGTGTCGTTAGGGCCGTTCTCTGGCAATGAGGCCAACTGACCTGGAATCAGCCATGTCCATATTATTAAGCTCTTCTAGTCACCACACAGGAGGATTGAACACACGACATCTCTTGGGAACAGTCTCTGGCTGCGCTAACTCCTAAATTCCTGGGACATGTGTGGGAGAACACTAATTGATCCAGGCCAAAAATGTGCCAGGGCAGGTTCTAGGAATTTAACAATATACTACTATCAAATTCCAATGCCTGGGAATATTACCTGCCACTGTTTAATTTACTAGCAGCATAGGTGTAGCCCTAAGGGCTTATGCACACACAGACACTTATGGTGCATTTGAGATGCATTTCGAAAGGTGCCTGGCAGATAGTGTGATAATCAAGAGACTGACTTAAGAACAACAAACTCACTGCTGCCTTTCTGAGTTCACATTAGAGCTTTTTTCATTGTGCTTCCCATGGCTAGAGATCATTCTTTTACATATGGACAGCACCTAAAGTACTGCTGAGAATACTGAAGATGAATACATAAATAAAATATGTCTCCCTTACTCTGCCTCATCCTGTATTCTAGTCCAGAAGACAGACTTTAGAGGTGCATTTCATGCAATCAATGCTGAAGTAAAAACCCAGTACCTGCATTTCCTTCTGACTGTGTGTGCCAGGGAGAGCGTGAGCCACCGGGGAAAGGAGAACATAGAAGGCTTATTTGTCCAGATTTCAAGGAAATTCACTTCTCCCTGGGGATTAATTCTGATTGTACAATGGCAGGTTTTAAATGTTTGATTCTTGTTTGTGTCTGTTTTTTAACCCGTATCTCAAGAGGATTTAATTAGATTTGATGTTCATGATATGCTATTTACTGGATTATGATGAGATCAGCTGATAAAGCTTGACATAAACTTGGCAACTTGTTTGGTGCTTTCTCAGTCTTTAGAATTTAATTATGGCAATTTCAGAACAGGAAGCTTGGAAACAACGTGGGGATTAAGGACTTGCTCTTGCCCCACTGGGATCAGTAAGAGTTATGCCATTGGTTGTCACTGTTGTCACCGCCTCGCAGCATGTGCAACCGTTTGGGACGTGTGTGCACGTGTTCCTGTTTTGCCTAAAATGGACCAAACGCCAATGACGTTTCTCCTTGGAAATGGTTTTCCTGATGAATCCCACCAACTTCAATGTTTTTTCGTGGCTTGGGTGAGAATGGAGTCAAGTGACACTCTAAGGCTATGCGTAGATATACAAAAACTTGGGACCTAATGTTTTTAATGCCATTTCCCAGGATCTCTGCATGGATATATGCCCCAGTGCAGCACAAAATAGGTTCAGGTGCACAGGACCAGAGCAGATGGAGTTCTCCACTGTAAAGATTATTTGCATGAGAGTGTTATTTTTCCACACTTCCGCTCAGTTTAAGCTTTCTTTCCTTTTTACCATGAACAGCTACTTCTGGTGGAGGCTTCTCTGTTCCTTCTGAAAGCCATCCAGATGCCAAGAGCTAACACACTGCAGTGTACACAAGCGAGTTCCTTCCTAAATCTACCTATGGTTAAGGATCAAAAGATAGTGGTTGAAACGCAGAATTGTTTCTTTTTACAGCTTTCCACAAGCATAGAGATCACACCTCTCTCTGTTTAATCTGTATTTTAAGCACCTAATAAATAKCCTTGCAATCAAAGCATCTGAGCACCCACAGCTCTTACTGAAACGAAGGGGATGTAAGTTACTCTCAGAACCAAGTCACATCTCTCGTTTTTGAGCACTTTGTTACAGATGCATGGTGCCAGGTAAGTGGAGAGCCTTTCTCCTATTTTCCTGTGTAAGGAAGTGAAGCAGGCATTTCTGATATTTTAGCCTTCAGATGGTTAAACATGGATTCTTGGGCCATTTTAATAATAGTAAAAAATGTAGATGTATGTGGGGGGAGAACCAAGGGTATTCAGGAGCAAACATTACAGCTGGGATTTGAGGGCTTCAGACACTTAAATATTTTTGACAATCCTGTTTCTCACCTTCTTTGGAGGAAGCATCTGCTACAACTGCTGAATGCACTGCTGCAGAGAAACACCCCAAGCSCAAGTATGAATCCAGCCTGTCTGAGCTCTGACAAAAAATGTTTCCAAAGTACCTTTTTGAATTCATTGTCCTTCCATAAGGCACTGTGTTGTCCTTCCTTCTTTAGAAGTGGTGGGAARCAAAAAAAAGCCCTCTGCAAATTCAACTATAGTTGGTCAGGAAATATTATGAGGSTTGATTCTATTTCTACAGGTTTGCAGGTGAGCCAAAGATACACTCTTCTGGACAAGTCCCACTCTATCCACCTTTACACTGCACCATAACTGAGGTAGTCTGTTCTGAGGTACTCTACCCACAGTCTACATCCTTATCTTAAAGTTGATAATTGCTTGTCAAACTGATTGACATTTGTAGAACTGTCTTTTCCATGAGACATTACTCCCTCCACACACACACACCAGAAAAAGAATAGACAATTTGATTTTGTACTGTTTTTTCCCTCTTTTAAGCACAGTAACTTTTTCTGCCTAAAAGTAGTAATTACTTAATGAATAGTCCTCCATGTTTCCCTGTCAGTCACTCACTGTAATGAACAACTCGTTTTGTCTGCTTTGTTAACAATAAAAAAAGTATTAAACTAATAATAATAAAGATTTTCTAGGACTTTGCTGTTAACACACAGGGTGCCCCACAGAATGTATGATTGGGATAACATGAGGGGGAGGGTGAATTTTCTCTCTAGACATCAAACAACATTTTGTACTTTTCTTTGAGCTATGGGACTATTTTCCCCTTGCTACATCTCCCGTATCTTCTTATCTTCAACCATCCTGAATAATTGGAGCATATTTAGGAGACCAAGTCCAGCTATTATTTGTTCCCTCTCTGTGAAAGTTTTTTTTTTTTTTAAGCCAGATCTGTGAGCCTCTGTTGAGCTGTCGGTATTGAGGTCAGGGCTTTTTACAAGCTAGAATTTTTATCATGAATTGGAGCCCAGAGTTAATTGTACACAAAGACACATTGTTGCTTCCATTAGGATTTACAGTACCACTGAATTTTAATTATTGGGTAACATTTCTTCCATTATAGCATTCACTCCTCCTCCCCTTTTTGTGCCAACCCATGTTTCTTTTAGTTGCAGCAGCTTGCAATGCAAAGTGCAAAATATCCCCAATAAATAAACAAATTGTGACCTCAACTTTGATGAAACATTGTATTTGTCCCTGCCTAAAACATAAAAACAACAACAACAAAAAAAGCCAAGAGAACAATCTAATGTGAGCTACAAACTGTAATCTATTGTTTCCTGTTTATCGGTACCGGTTACTTTTAAAGTTCAAAGCCCAGCCCTGACAAGAGCCATACAGGAGGTCTTTATCATTGCTGGGACAAAACATTCACTTCTTATTGACAAAGGCTCTTGTGGGTATTAAAATGTTCTCAGATTCCTTCTATTTGATGATAAAATAGACATGCTGGAATGCTTCATCAATTGCCATGAAGCAAATGCTTCTACAGAGTTTTCATACAAGTAAAACTAATAATTCACTCCTAGTCTGTGAGTGTGAGTGGTTTCACAGACAGAGTGTTTGTATGACTGAGCCTTGAGTCTTTTTTTATCAGTAACAAGCAGTAGTTTCAAAAGGCATCTAATAAACATGAGACTCTATGTATTCATTAGCTTGACTCTTAGTTTTCCTCCCAGTCTCCATGCTTGAGTTCTGTGCAATGTGTGGAGCCTCAGTCTATGGAGCGAAGTTGATTTAAGTAGCCCGAAAAGTATAATGGGAAAAAATGATGCATTCAATCAATAAAAATCCTTTTTCTGAGCCAATTGTATAAATAGTTGGCATCGCTTTATCACTTAGTCTCTAGCCATTTCAGTCCTGTGTGTTGTTTTATGAACCGTAGATACACCTCGTATACACAAAAAAAAGTTTTTTGGGTTGGACCAGTCAACTTGAAATGAATTCAAGCCCCAGTGGGRGATTACATCAGAGGCATGGTGGGCTTCCAAGCTGAAATAAACCCAGAGAGGGCCCTGGAGAGGTTTCGTGGGTGGGAGGACTGCAGTGTGTGCAGTGCACGRGGTAGATCCCTGTTGTGTGCATCCCAGAGGCAGAGCCTTGCCAAATGCCTGTGTCCAGTCTGCAGTGCCAATAGTCAACAAGGAGGGAATAAGAAGGCTCCTTTTTAATGGTTTTATAAACCTTTCACTCCCCCTTATTCTTCCTGCTGTRTTCTTCTCCCTCTCCCTCTCCCTCCAATTTGTCTTCCAGCTCCCACCCACAGTGTGGCTCTGATTCTGCCTCTGGATGAGGTGGTCTCCATACAGTTCTCCCCAGTGCCCATATTTGCCTTTCACTCACCAGGTCAGAGTGTGGTCTTTGGGTGCGGGGGAGGAATTATTSCCCTTCCCATATCCAGCTGACCATGGCTGCTGCCTCCACAGACAAGCCAAGTCCTGGTCAGCCAAAGGGGTGGGCAAATATTTGTAGAATCATAGAATAGTTTGGGTTGGAAGGGACCTTTAAAGGTCATCTAGTCCAACCCCTCTGCCGTGGGCAGGGACATCTTCAACTAGATCAGGTTGCTCAGAGCCCCCTCCAACCTGACCTTGAACTTGATCTTGACTTGTTTCCCTTCAAAACTTCTTAATAATGAGAACAACCTATGAGCTGGTCTCTGGGGGAACCCCAGAAGGACCTGCAGAATTGCAGTGGGGCTGGGTTTACTTCCTCTACTCCCGTATCTTAGGACAGAGTGAAAAGCTTACATGAGTTTAGCAAAAAATATCAAAGTCAAGGAGAAGGATAAAGGGGTGTGTACATTCTATGAAGGCATAAATTGCTTAATGAAAACATGTCCACCCAGCAGCATCACTGCAGAGATGGAGGCCAGTCTCCTGGGCTGTTCTCTTCCATTTGACTGTAGCGGTAAATGCTTAAAGAGATTGAGTTCCAGCCTCTTTCTGTGGATGCTGTTTCTTGTGCATGTTTAGAGTGGATCACATAGAAATTACACATCTTTAAGGACCTAATTTAGTTACATGCTTAAAAAACAAAACAAAATAGATTTGAAGGAAGGAATACAGGCAATTGAGTCACTTGGGGACCTTTTTCCTCCTGTTGGCTTGCTCATAACAGCGTGGGTGTGCTGAGGAGAAGCAGCATCATAGCTGTTACAAGCAGTATTGTCCTATCTCCCAGCCTCCGCAAGATCTGGATCCTCATTCCTGCAGGAGGCAGGACCARGCTTTGGTTCCTCATTGATTTAGCTCTTCTACTATGGGAATAGACCAGTTCTGAGGGCTAAAATTTGAGAGAGGAACACAGAGGAAATCCCATGCCCCAAAGGAAAATCTTCAGCAAGATATCAGCAGTCCCCTGTTCTCCAGGAATCTTGCAGTTGACTAAAACATTGGGTCTTTTCAGTCTAATCCCCATTGATTTCACCTCAGATATGGACACCAACCTTTTGACCACCTGTACCTTAATAACCACTACTAACCATCTCCGGAAGACATAGATTGACTCTTGAGATGAATCAATGCCTGTCAATGTCTCTGGGCGTGTAAACATACCAGGTCCTCTTAAAAACAAAAGGGAAAAGTCACGCAGTTGGTTGAGATTTCTGAAACTCAACCACGAGGGGAGAAGCCAGCACACAGCGTGGGTGCTGTGCTGCCTGTCCTTGCTCTTACAGACAATTGCGTGAGGCAATTCTGTGTCAAGGAGGCAAAGGGACTTCCCAGGAACCCAAGGGGGGCTTAGCTACTGTAACCACAGAGCCAATTAAAAAAAAAAAAATAGGGAAGAGGTAGATACTGGTCACTGTGTACCCATGGCTGGGAGAAGTGAGATTTACTGTGCCCTGTTGTGGGTCAACAAAGCGAGCACAACAGATGGTTGTTGGACCGAGTCTTAGGAAAGAAACCCCAAATGTGACTGTGCCTTTGAAAGAACCTTTTATGCCTCAGAAGGGCAAATACGAGAGGATAGGTCATAGCTCTGTTCTGCTGTGGCACGTTGGGAAGTGATGAGAGAAGGGTTCCTGTTGTAAAAATGGCAAAAGATCAAGTCTTTCATCGATGACGTGAGGACAAGATTTTAACGGAGAAGTGACTAAGATCACCAGCTACTCTCACGCTTGCAACGGCTCAAGAAGTGATCTGGTTCTCCGAGGGACAGAGCAGGCAGCAGCACCCGCTGGTAGCTGCTGAGCAGAGGGTGACTCAGATATTTGGAAAATGACTTTCCTCAACTGCTGGCTTTGGAGCCTTACGTCGAAACTCCCAGTTTTGCAAATATCGTTTTACTGGTTGTGTGTGACTTGCTGTGCTTGGACAGAGAGGCAACAGAAACACAGAGAGGGCTGTCCTGGCACCCAGTGACTGCTCAGAGAGCAAACCGCAGCCTTTGCCATGACGATGCCTTTTGTACCGGGCAAATCTGCTTGGCAGAATACGTACATTTTGTCATGCAACGTAACCACCGTCTGTCTTTCTCTGGTAAGCCTTGTGGCCAGGGAGCAACCATATGTCTAAAAAGAACCTGTCTTAGCTATTCCAGAAGAAACTTGGCTGAAAAGTTAGATCCTGACAATGTTTTGGGAGTTGCTGTTAGCACAACTGATAGTGGCAGAGCAAACTATTCCTTGTGCAATAAAGACATTTTCCCCCTATCAGTAAACTTCTTGCCAGAGCTCGATGAAACAGGACACATTGAATTGACAGAAAGTCCCAGATTTACAGTGTGTAACCGAAGGATAGTTTTCAACATTGTTTCCCACCACAATCTGAAAAATTTTTGATAAAAAAAGGAAAAAAGAAAGAGGGAATTTCCTCTTTCCGCTCTTTCTCCCTAATTTTAACCAGTTTTCTTGGAAYCTTTAGAACTTTGGGGATTAAACTGAGCTCTGCATGTGCATTTTCTATATGTGCAATTAACAAATACTTGTCTTTCAGCTCTTTTAGTAAGCAAAAGAAAACAGAACAGGATTAACTTTGCTATCCTCCATTGAAAATGAGTTCCCCTACTGAGCAGTAAGCACAACCATGGAATACGCGGTACTTACTTAATACACTGGAAAAATTTTCTTTCTTAGACTTATGCTATGCTCTCTTTCCTAAATTATTTTGCTTNTGGTAGACAGACGTTTTAATGGGGCTCAAGATTTTTATTTTTAATATTGGAGAAAATAGAGAAAGGGATGATTTTTTTCCTTTGATGGGGGATATTTTTTTGTTTTGTTTTGTTTTGTTACAGCCAGAAGGGACAATCAACAAAATTTCCGTATACAAACAGGACACATCATATATTTTTTTCCAGTAACTTTAATGAGAGCCAGGCTTGTGTAAAGAATCTAAGGGTGAGTTTTTTCCTGCTCCCTCTCACATCAAAAGAAAAGTTTTCATTGACTTCATTACTGCTAGGTCAGGATGGAGTAAGATATTGGGAAATAACACTCTGAGAAGAAAAGTAGCATCAGCAAGACGCTGTAGTATCATTCTCTTATCGCAGGTCACTATCAAATTTATATAAATTTAAATCACTAATTGCACTAATATTTTGCAGAGTACCTAATGCAGCAGCTATTTAATGAAGCAGAGGAGTAGTAGCAATGCAGTAGATGAATCCTCCCAGTGTTTTTATGCAAGTTTTATCAAGTCTAGAGAACCCACCGAGTTGGAAAGACTACTGCCCTTCATTAACGCAGTAATGCAACGATGAATAAATCAGTGTGTCCTTCAGACTCCCAGGAGTCCTCCAGGCCTATACACAGTGTGATTGTAAGACGAGGGGAAGGAAGGCASGGAAGTCCTAAAGATTAATCAGATAATAAGGGAAATTCCTTAGTCCTGAGCACAAGGTCTTTTCCCTCCCCAGCCTCCCCAAGAACCCGCAGAAGCCGAATCCCCCCCGATCTGCAGCAGAGATAAGGATGCCCTGGCCATGGCGAGATGTACAACAAACACAACTTTATCTCCACCGCCACACGCAGGCTCAGGATCAATAAGCAGTCATCACTCAGACGTCGTGCAGGAAGGATCTGCGAGATGAGACACCCCCTCGTGCCCCCCCTTTCCCAGCCTTAGAAGTCCCCGGGGCACAAAAGCGGGGCTTCGGAAGAAACAGGAAAAACTCTTACCCCAGGTAYGAGCCTGGGCCTCGGCGGCAGCAGCCAAACAAACGACAAAGGAGGAAAACACTTGATTTTGACTGTGTTTGTTTTTTCTTGTTTGTAGAGCTTGCTCCTCAAAGCTACCATTGGAGAGAAGTTTCATTCTGTGTGTGCTTTCCTGTAGGCCTGGCAGGAAAACAGAGACCAAAAGAAAGGAAAAAAAAAAAAAAATCCTGATGCTGGAAACATCTGGATTTTTATATGTGCTTAGCATCTCGGGAGAGTCTGTTTTTGTTTGTCCTTCTTGCCAATAAATTCAATGCTTTTCCCTGAAATATATGGGAGCAGGAAATATATATTAAAGATAAGTATTCCTGTTTAAACTCAAGCCTGGGTTATTAACAACAGTGTGGCCGTGATGAGAAGCAGCGAGATGATAACCTTTATGAGCAATATTATGCTATCTCTCACCCTCTGCAGAGTTAGCTGTAATCATTGTGCAACCCARACCATGAAAGGAAAGATAAGATCAGATAAGCAAAATACTGTTGTGATTTTGCATCAATGTTATTTAAGTTATAATTATTACTTTTYCTATCTTTGGTTAAAATGAGGGTGAAAACCTATTTTTTATTTACACACACTTCCATGTATATATGTATATCTTTGACCTATCAGACCCCTAAAAAATGTATGTCAATGTATTTTACTACCACAGGAAGACCCTGGTTAAGTTGCTGGTGGCTCAGTCAGATGGTTTAGCAGACAAGCAGGCAAGATGCAGTCTTCACAGTACGGAGGAAGCCACCTGCAAATGAAAGATGATGGTGAGAAGCTTTTAGAAAGGCAAAGTGTCCCTCAAGAAATGGCCAGGAGACACCAACATGAGCAACTGTCTTCAGTAGGTGAACACTGATCTGGAGCTTACAGTCATACTGGCTGGGACTGTCCTTATTCCCCAAAGGAGTTATGATTTCTGAGACCCGGAATAATCCCGGCTTGGCAAAGTGAATGGACAGATGACTGGAAATGCCTCCTCTGCTGCATCTTGAATGCCCATCCCAGCCTCCACCTCCAAGGAGACAGACGGGGTCCCAAAGAAATATTCCCCATGAGATACACTCCTACAGGTTTCTTATATCTGTAAAATCTGTAAAATAATAGCAATTTGGGTGCTTACCTAAACCTTTTCTGAGCTAGACAGAATCCCCTTGTTTGCAAAACCAGGGGGTCATCCCATGCCCAGTGAGATAACCGGGTGCTTTATCACTGATTTTGGCTGAAAGAGGCTCACACCCTCACCCTGTAACTTTCTTGAGGTCAAGTTTGCTTCCTATATTTCCAGCACTTCTGCTTCTGGTCCTGAGTGGAACAGACTTTCTTGTGGGTATGTTTGTACTTCCCAGCCATTTGCATGTAATTTTATGCAAACATTTTTATCACAGATCAGTTCACACAACCACAAGCTGTGTTTTTATTTTCCCTGTCAGCTGAAAGCTTCGTCTACATTGCTTTTTTTTCTCTCCTTGCTCCAGTATGACTACATCAAAGTAATTGCACAGGTGCAAACCCTGACTCTAGATGCTCTGCATTTGTGCAGCAAAATATTCTGCTTTCCATGTGACTTCTGTTGGTCTGAGCCTAGGTATCTCGTACCTTACCAGCACCAGCATTTTTGGAGCTTCAGCGAAACATATGCGTTAGCGTAATTGCAGCAGAGAAAAACTTGGGCAGGCAAGCAAACCTTTAAGACATTTCTTGTCACAGAAGAGAAGTAAATTCTTTACAAAACAGGCAGTTCTTGTGTTGGTGGATCATTTCTTCAAAAGGCTCAAATCAAAAGATCAAATGATGCTATAATATCTTCCATTTGCCAGTCAATGACATACATTCACTTGAAGTGCCTCTGTACTGTCTGTCCCAAAAAGGCTGAGAGGATGAGAGGTAGTGCTGGTGGAAACAGAGGCTGAAGGAGYAGGAGCAGACTGTGCAGGGACCCACCGTGGGGACAGAGATGACAGGCTTGTGCAGAGTGATTGAAACCCTCTTTTTGCCACTCCAGAAAGCAGAAACCTCATGATTTCACAGGTAACAGGCAATAGTGATCCAGAGTGCAGAGCTCAGACCAGATCAGAATGACGAAAAACATCAGCAAGCTTCAATTTAAAATTGTTGGGTGGGAGCTGGCACCTCCACAAGAATAATGCTTATTATATGGTATCAATTTCATCTAACCTCCTGGTTGATTAAATACTAGCTCTTATCTTACAGAACACTGGAAGTTGTTGCTACATCACATTGTGGATTTATCAATAACTAATTCCATGTTGTATTCCATGTACGTATACACAAGGTGCTCATTGCTCAGTTTAAAACACGCCTGATCTGAAGTTAATACTGAGATTTTTTCACTCTTTCTTTCAGTGACTCTTACCAGTTTCAGTTACAAGGAAATAGAAATGCACCCTTTGAAGATGCCAGAATCTGGCACAATATGAGAAACTGACTCCCCAGATAAGCCTTGAAATGCCAAGTTTCAGCCCATTGAATTTTTTTCCCAGCCCAATTTTAAGTCCTAGAAAACAGGCGTTTATGGTGGATCTGCTGAGGCAGCTCTCAGTGAACTGTAAAAGCACAGACTGCACCACGATGCCATGAGGGGCCAGGAACTGCTCATGGAAAAGCTCCATGTTTTCACACGCAAAAYGGAGTGTAAGGTCTTTGTTAGTACAGCCCCGAGTATTTCACGTTATGGCTCCAGGAAGAGCAGCACATTTAACACAGCGCTGTGATCATGGACAATGCGGCTGCATTCACCCAGTGGTGGATGGCCATAGGAAAGGGGATCACGATTAACTCCATCGGTGCCAAATGATACACCTAGCTCGTGCTCCAGCTAATGCCCCTTTCTTACTACAAACAATAAAAAAAAAATGAAACCACATGGCATGTCAGGAGCTTTTTCTCCTACAGTTATTAATGTTTTGGTTTTGTTTTTTTTTTTTTTTTTCTGAAAAATGATCAGAGCCAAGGCATGAGCAGGTGCTGCAGGATCTGAGCTGCACTGTCAGCCTCTTTAATGTGACCTTGAACTACCAACCACAAGTACAGACCAGAATGCGCTGAAGTGTGCTCTACAAAGGAATACTCACAGAAGACTCAGATCAGTCTTAAGATTGTATTCACCATCATTCCTTTAACTCACATCTCTGCAAGTAAAACCACACCAGAGAAAGAAACTGCTCCACCTTAGTAAAACTAATTCCTTTTTAGTCCCCCTTTCTTTTCAAGATTTCAGTGGGGGAAAGTTTCCTGAGTTGTTGCAAAGAAACTGGGAAGCTTTTTAATCCAGGAGCAAATGGGTTAAAAGAGCTTCAGAGTTTAAAGCTCTGCTTTGCTCATCCTTAATGGAAACTCAGGGACTGAATTTAGAATTGTGTTTGTTGAGAACAAGGAAAAAAGCGTCAGAGAGGAGGCTGGCAAAGAGAGATGGTATGCACAGGAATTAAATGCGGTTGGGTGTCACTGCGCAGGGCGAGTCTGAACTATGTATGTGCGTGTAAGAATTTGTAGTAGTCTGTGTGCTGGCAAAAGAACTGGCAACCTGCCCTAAAATATCTAATAGGCTCCTCCTGAGTTTTTGAATCCTTCCTCAGTGCTCAGTGACAGAGCAGAACTTGATCCCCATTTTAAAGCATCCCTAAGTTAGGGGTATGTGGGCTATATATGAAGTGGCATTCAGATTGAAAAAATAAAAAAATCAGTTTGGACCTTAATAGAACTGGGGACCATGTGTAACGTTCGGAACCAGCTCTTCCCACATCAAAGTTAGGGGATGCCTGGAGATTGGTCAYGTGCCTACTTCAGAGCCAGGATCCAATTTCAGATGCCTTCTCAGTCCCTAGAATCCATCACTGTTTTCAGCCTGCATTTRGTGATTCAAACTTACATAGCATTTTCTGCATAGAGAAATCAAATGAGCTGTGCAAGTTCCTCTGAAAGCTGCTCTCTCAATCTCTAAATATGCAAGAGACCTTGAAGTTCCCTCCTGAGAAAGAAGTAAGGCTGGCTGGTGTCACTCGGTGCCTTMTTTACTTCTTGCAGTAATCGGCTGATTAGTCCAGCTTTGGCCATAGCCTTTGCTAATTTAGTTACTAATTTCAGATGTTAAAGACTCAACAGAAGAGCAACTGCAGCAGCCTGATTCATTTGCTGTCTGTCTTGATCACGGCTCTTCTGCAWCACTGACTGATGCTTGCCTATGCTGTAAGCTGAAAGTACTGCAAGAGCTGAGGAAGACTTCAACAGAGGACATCTGTGGGTAGACCAACCTACCCACAGTTGGTCTATCTGGATGCCCTGAGGTCTTCTTCATGCGACAAGGTTCCTGAGCAGTCTTCATTTGCACATGGGTTTGCATGAATGGCAGGTCTGTATGTCTGGGATAAAGGGCTCTGACCTGCTCTGAAAGAAGAGCGTTCAAGACCTAAAGACACTGAAGACAAGATGGGTAAGAGGAAGAGGGGACATCTCAAAACAACATTTCTCATATCATACAGACTCATGGAAAGCCCCTGATTGCCCGGCGCCAAGGGTTTCTATTGCTAGATCAGTTTTGCACAAGTCTCTAGTGAAAGTCATTGGACTTTTGCAGAATCCTTGTAATAGGAACAAACCCGGTCACCAAAAACAAAACCAGCTGTGCTGAGAACTCTCCATCTGCCTCTGATGGCCTCACATGGCACTCACAGAAAAGCATTCATCCTCCTATTTACTGCAACTGTCTAAATGCATCTTTATATGAAAGCTCGGAATAGCTTCAARAGCCTCTATCTTAGGAAAATAGCATGCCTTTAATAGCCTTCCAGGAAAGTATCACATATAAATTGAACAAAATCATTTAACCAAGTAGCACTTAATTACAGCCAGCAGAGTGGCACCCAAACTCCATGGAGCTCCTCCATGGAGGARATGATCTTCTTTGGGCAGAGACTGTAAAATCCAATAGGACTGTGTAAATTCAACAGGCTCCTGTCAAATGTAGATGTAGTTGAAAGCTCCTGCATTTTCCAGCCCTTCATCACCCAGCCCAGACTCATGCTCAGCTTCTTCTAGATCCCAGCAGACTGGAACTGCACCCAGGAGAAGAGTTACACTGATGACTCTGCAGAAGCAGTGTGGGACCTAGAGGTGGTATTAACTGACTGAGGCAGTCAAAGAAAATACCAATCAAGGTGTTTCCCTCTACTAATTAAGGTATTGTGAGGCATCACCTATGTTTTAATGCTTCCCTTACCCACAAGATCTTCCCAGAAGGCCGCAGTAGAAAACCAGCTGCCTTCCAGCAAGCTTCAAACTTTCTATCCACCTTCACTGAAGCAGATCAAAGCAGCTGTCACCTCCCTAAAAAGGAACATTTGAGTGGTTAAACTGGAGGCCAAAGAGGCTAAATTAGTATTATTTTTAGCCAAAGTTTGCTACCACTCAGCAGAAAAMTGCCAGTTCAGCCAGCACACTGCTTCAAATATAAATGTACGGCAGCTCTTGGTGCTCGATGAGACAGGCGGGCTCTCTGTGAGGCATAGGAGACCAGGAGAGCTGTGAGAAGTAGTGTACCTCCATCACATGTCCAGAAGGCAATGCATGACTGGGATATGGGAAAGGTCTGGGAGAAATTGCCCTCCCAGACAAATGGCAGAGCCTGTCCTCAGCAGTTGGTGCACCGAAGCGGCAGAGCAATCCCTCCTGGTGCTTGGGGGCAAACTGTCCCTCTTGCGTCAGTCCCCTGGTAAAGAAACAGGGACAGCTCAGCATTGCTTGAGGGACTGACCCAGCCCAGATTGCAGGGAAGGACTTGGTGATGGGAGCAAAGGGCCTGCAGCGCCTGTCGCAGGCACCTGCGCTGGTGCCTTAGTCACCCGTGATGGCACCGACTCTCACTTCTCAAAGATGGGAGGACGCCGGGCTCCTGAGTCACCTGCCTCACTCTCCCTGCTCCATCGCTGGGGCTGGCACCGACCAAAGGGTCCTGCTGACGGTTCCCATCAGTAACCCCTCGGGGCTGGACTGCCGGCGCGTGCAGGGGACCGGGTACCCCAGGGAAGTGACTGACAGCTCTCACGCTGTTCGCAGCTCTGGCTGGTGTGAGGCGAGGATGAGAAATGCCAGATTTAGATTTTTGTAGACATCTCTAGTGTTGATTAATTTTGGTGATATTAAATATTAACATTTGTGTCCCGTGAGTTCTTTGCCTTTCAGAACAGGATGCCTACTCGTTAATTAGTTCAGGCTTTTACCCAAAGGGTTATTTTGGGGATAGGCTTAGCATTACAAAGTGCTCAGTCTGTGTTCTGACCAAGTAGTTTGCTGTGAATATGGAGTTGACATCATGTCATTTAGTTCATTTATTTAAGTGTTGATTTGTAGCTGATGCACCCACGGGTAACGCTGACAGCAGCTCCAATTTCTTCATTAAAATACAGTGAAATAAACACAGCCCTCACACCTCGTCTTTCCTTAGCTGTAACCTGCTCACACAAGGAATAGTCATAGCATCACTGATGACAGCTAGGGCTGCTCAGCAGTGGTATCGCTCCTATCCCTGATGTTTCTGGATGGCATCTGAGACAAGAAAATAGCTGGGACTCCACCCAGCCAAAAGATGCTGTCAGTACCTCTGCAGACACAGGAAATCTCCTGCTTGATTTAGGGCATGAATGAAATTGTTGGTATGAACACAAAACCTCCTGGCAGAGGTCTGGATCCATGCTGGAAGGATGGCTTGGCCCTGGGGAGGCTGAGGTTCTGATTCTGGGCCCTGCTGTTGTCCTGGACAGCTTGCACAGCTCCTAGCATCTCTCAAGCTCCATTGTGGTGGCACCCCTGTAAAGTACTACTTGAACCCCTAAGTCCTGGATTCTCCCACAGCAGGTTACAAGGCTGGCGTTCGACACGGTCATGGGAGAGGTTGGGTTCCCCGTGCTCAGCTGTGGTTTGGAGCACGTTGCTCCTTCGAGCCATGGCCATGCTGAGGCTGCAGGGACAGTCCCATGGCTGTGCTCCGGGACCCYGTGCTGTGGCAGTGGCCAGGTCTGGATGAGGAGACATGTGGCAGGGCATTGCGGGGGGTGGAAGTGCTGTGGCAGGAGGGTGTAAGCCAAAAACTAGACGAGTGAGTTTCACTTACAGATCACATGAGGCTCAGTGGTTTGCTGTTGCTGCTGGGAACCATCCAGAGTATCATTTTGGGTCAAGCACTGACACAGGGAAAGCGAAAAGCCGGCAAAAGCAGCTCACTTCCACCAGCTGCTAGGACAGTGGAGCACTGGGTGAAGGCTTTGGCGAAAGGCTGGATGTCTTATTGGGCCACGGCACCTCCTCTAACCTATGCAGAAGGGTAACACGGCTGTAGATGTCTGCGCATGACCATCAAATGACGAGTTTGGAGGGCATACGTGAAGTTGGCACAGATTTATGAGGTGCTAGCAGGGGACTGGACTGGCTGACTGCGGGAGTGCGAGGTGCGGTCTTTTCTGCACAGAGAGCTGCAGCGTGTCCCGCTGCCGGGATCAATGTTTTCCCTTTCCCTCCTCATGGGCACTGTGCTGCCACATTGCTGCTCTTGGCTCATGAGAGAATTGGCTCCCAGTAGTACCAGTGGAGTATAGTATAGCTTGTGGTATGTATGGGGCTCCTTTGGGAAGCGGCGTACTACAGAGCAAATAGTCATACTGGTAATAGCAGTAGCTGTGTCTAATACTATGACGTTGTGAACATCACCTTGATTAACGTCATTTCCTCTCACTGACTGTTACTACAATTCAAACTAGAACCTTGAATCAAGGAATTATCCCTAAAAATTTGTGGAATGGCTTCTTCTATCTACCTCAGAGTTATCTGGTTTGGGTTGTTGTCACTATCAAGATAATAGATAAAATGCATGAGAAAACTAATCCTAACTACCAGTTCCTATCCTCCCCTGCAACTGAGTTTGTATCTGTTCGTGGATCCTAAGCTGGCCCGTCTCCAGCTGGAACTGATTCCTAAATCAGAAGGAACATTGGGTCCCCTTAAACCCTGAGCAATTTAAAAGTTCTCTCCCATCACAACAGCTTTGACCTGGACCGCCTTCTTTAAACTGCCTCCAGAGCATTCTGTTTCATAACCAGATTGTTCATTATTGTTGCTCTCTCCAAACTACCTTTTCCTGCTTGCTGAATTTAATGGGACTCCTCTTCGAGATGTGCCTTGCRCAGAAGCAATGTTGATGTCTATTTTGGCCATTCTGTGTCTGAATGACCTCTGTATGGGAAAGTTGGTGACAACAGAACAGCCTCTCTCGCGATAAAAGCACTCCATATTCATTCTGTGTTTATAAGTGCACAGTAACATCACGCTACTGTAATTATATGTTTTCCTGCCCCTTCTCTTTCATCTTTCTGTAACTTTGTCAAGGTTGTAAACACACCTAGGCCTTAAGGCTCCTTCAGCAAGAATTGCTTTTGAATCCATCTACGCATTTTCCTTCTCAGGAGCTCAATGTTCTATACTTCTCCAAATTGCAGGGCCACAGCAAATGCCCGAGAAGGCATGCGTATAAAGCATATACTATAAAAGCAGAATCGTGTGACAGTGTTAGCAAGCATCTCTGATGAAAGATGAACACAGAGGCTGCAAGAAGCTTTCTCACATGCAGTTCGTGAGTGCTGCCAGACTTTTCATTGTTTTGATGCTCTGGTTTATTAAAAACTCACTAAAATATCAGCTTGTTTCACAATGGGTTACCAGTATTCACAGACCCATTCTTTGTGTGTTAGGCTGACAACTCATGTGAAGGTTTCCTGTCCCATACTGGATTGCTTTTGAAATTGTTTGTTTTAATTTGCCTTGTGGGCTTTTTGGGTTAAATGAATGTAGAATTGATTCACTGGGAAGACATGGGATTTTTCTGCAATATAACTATTATCCTTCAAGAAATCCAGGCTGCTCAAAGATGCTGCCCCTTTAAACAAGACACAAAAAGAAATCAACCATCGCCTGGATAATGCCATTCTCATCAACATGCAAGGAGCTTGCTTGTCTGTCACGTCGCCCACATCTTCTCAATCACTCCCTTTCATTTATCCTATTATGCCCCTATTTTAACTCATGCTGTGGCTGATACTCAATGACAGACAGAAGAAATCCAGCTGAGCATCACCCCTCCTTTGCTTCCCCACTGGAGATGCAGCATAGGACCTTACCTGATGGAGATGAGTACCCATGCACCTGGTGGAGCTGGAGTGGGGAGAGACTTTTTACAGCTAGAGGAAAACACTGGCAACCCAGAGGAATTTGAGTGATGAGATCTGTTGTAGGCAATTGTTTTTCTGACTTTTCCCCCCTTCTCYATGTGTGAAGAGACAGTAGGTGTTTTGCAAGCATTTGCAGTTTGGAAGACATGATCTGACTAATGTTTGTGGTTGGTGGGTCTGTGGCAACAAGTCAAAGCAAGTGCTAATTACTATGGTTATTGCTGCTATTTTATTATTTAATTTCACGGTATTAGTGTGGCATTGCGGGGCCCTAACCTGGAGCCACGGCCCCCAGGCAGGACACTATCCAAACACAGAACAAAGCAACGGTCCCTGCTGCTAGGAACTTGCAACCTAAGTATACTGGTAGTTGACTCCTGACCCGTAACCTAGAGGTGTTTGTGCCTCCTGACTCCAGGGATCCCAGAGCTCATACTGGTCTATGTCAGAGTGCAGTGGGGCTCTGTGGTTGAGCAATGATATTACTGACCCAAGTTGCCCAACCAGAAAGAGGTACCAGCCCAGGTACTTGCACATGCAGGTGGGGAGATCTGTGGGAAAACAGTGGGTCTCACAGATAAATGAGAAAAATAAATATTTCTGGTCTTCAGCAGGAACCTGAGGCTCAAATCTGAGCCTGGAGTGGTTCACTCCCATTCGCTCCCAGCCCCTTTCATATGGCTGATTCATGGCACTCTCTTCCTCAAGCTGTCTAGCACATGTCTACAAGTTGACGCATTGATACAAAGCAGCTTAGGACAAAGTTATTTCTCCCTGGCATACATATATATGAACGGCAGCCAAATGAAGCAGCCAGCTCCGATGCTGCTCTCTGACTGATCCAGTTCATGAAGACCTGCCCAGCGATTTCCAGGCATATCGTGTGAAGGTTAGCACACAACCCTGTCAAGCAGTGTCCCACCGCACTGCAGGAGAAATCCTTCKGTTAACCCTGTGCGTTGCGAACAGTTGGAACTGGCCATTTTAATGAATCTGGTGGGTTTTCTATTATAAATGATCTAACAGCATTCTGCTAATTGTGTTGCTTAGTTTCCTGGTTATTTCTTCAAGACATAAAATAACGCTGAGAGCCCATGGGTCTTTCTCTCCTTTATGTCAGCTTAAGACACTCTGAGCTTTCCATTCTAGTGAGAACCTTGCAACTGTCAGCGATAATAATAATAAMCATACTTAGTGTTACCGTTTCTGTCTCTCCCTTGATTCAACAGCAATATAATTACCTAGAATAATTTCTAATAGGTGAAAAAATTTAGGCTAAAATCCTGGAGGCACTGGATGGGAATTTAGCCGTTGGTTTCCAAACGAAAAGAAAGATTCCACTCCTTCTGTACAAGAAGACTCATGCCTATTACAAACAGTTTAGAGTTTGTTGTTGATACAAACTTAATCTCTCTCTTTTTAATTCTATGTGTTTTTTTCTGGATTAGGCTGTCCTTGCTGGTAAWTCAGATTCTCAGGGTGGGAGGAGGCAGTGACCGGTAGGATGCACAGATCAGGTTTTGTTCAGACTTGCAAGCACTGGTGTAGTCCAGCCTCACAGCTGGCTCCGGGACTCCGACTGCAATATTTGCTTCCCTGCTTTGGCCATTGCTTGGGTATGTCAAAGTCAGAAGGAAGTGAGTCCACAGGGGTGACAAGGAGAGGGAGAGAGGGCAYGGGGAAATCAGTGTAAGTGCGCTCCAAACCAGCCCCTGCCTTCCGAACAGCCCCGCAGCTGGGAAAAGCAATTCCTGCTCGGCATCCTCTAGAATCAGTATGGATAGCTGTGGCACCAGGCACTTTGCCGGGAGATGTGAGGTCACCAGCATCCAACCTCTAGAAGGTTGGATGCTGGTGGAAGGAAGGAAGGAAGAGAGAAAGCAAGCACAAGATCATGCCAGGCAATGGCTGTCATGGCTTGTTCCTCAAGCCCCAGAAAGCTCCACACCCATTTTASACTTCACCGTTTCCTCACCAACCTTGTGTGAGATGCTCCTGGGGGATGGATTTAGGAAAACCCTGTCATTTATACCTTAATGGCACATGSGGAAGCAGTAGCAATCTCCATGGGAACGGGGCTACCCCAGCCTGGCTCACCCAGCCGGTGAGGATGGATGACCTGCCAGCTCATCACACAAAAGCCCACCGAACTGCAGGGGTGGACAGACAGACGGGCGGATGTCACACCTGTGGGAAGCTCACTGCTAGCGATCCTGCCTGTTTGCTCTCCGTAGAGAAGATTTCTCTCTGGCTAGCTTACAAGACAGCCATCTGGCACATGCATAAAGAATACATGATGGCTGATCACTCTGAGGGCATTTATCTTCATGAATGAGGAGGAGAGGGTTACAGTGGCGAAGCCCCGAGGAGTTGGCCTGTCTCTCCTTGAGAGTGAAGATTAATGTGTTGTGAGATGTTGGCTAACACGTACCATGCACGCACAGTGTACCTTTCCCTCCATCCCCCTCTCCTTYCCTCAGCTCTCTTCTCATGGACTAATACAGCTCTGAATGATGACAGGTTACAAGGAATACCATCCTTCTGCCCACAAAACGTAGGGGAAATCTGTGGGAAASAAAGTGCTTAAAATGGTTAAGGGGAACTTTGATATCCCATATTATTAACTTCTAACTGAAAAGAAGAGCAGCCTATGGAAAGGATTTCACATCTCTATCTCTGTAGTATAAACTGGATGGAGAGTATCTTCTCTTTTCGAATATGAAGCCCATAAATTAAGGTCTTGCATTTTTTATGTCACCCAATTAAAGGGCAAATCGAGGTACCATGGTTCACATTTGTACCTAAACCAGCAGACTGACTTCCTTTAAATGTTCAAGTATAGAGGAGAGTTTTCAGTTGAAAACAAAGGTTTTTTAAGCTGGATGGGTACATCAAGGCCACTAAGAAACTGCATTTGATATTGGCCCTGCACATCTCTTTGCATTGTTTACTTCAATAATCATTCAGGTACACGTTATCTGCAAAATCACTGCATGGGAAAGACAGAAATGAGCAAGGGGAAAAATTTATAAGAAACGACAATGAAATGGCAAATCTAAGCAGATAGCTGCCTAATTTGTACCTGGTATATATTTTGCCTCAAAACACAGGTTCAAATTCTGTAGAGGTTGATCTGCGCAAAGCAGCTCAGTTTTGGAAGCATATATTTTACGGGTTAAATTAATGCTCTTTGTAGTCAGTGCAGCTCCAAGCTTATGGAGAGYTGTGGTTTTTCGAGTATGGAAAAAGCAGGGCAGCGTGTCTATCTCCAGGCCCTAATCTGGGCCACTATAGGCAATGGCAAAACTCCCTGTTGCACTGGTGGTGAAACACCTGGCTGGTCCGCACAGGTCAAGAAGAGAGAAACTAGAGTAGCTATGGAGATACGGGAACAAGAGAATATGCAGAGCCTTTATTGGGGGAATGAATACATTAAATGTGATAGCAGGCACGAGATGGGAAATTAAAGAGGGACTTGAATGATGTGAGTTTGTGGCTGCACTGGGAGAGAAGTACTTGCATTTTAAAGCGTCTTGAGGCAGAGGGAGCTGCCAAGGCTGGGCAGAAGCATTTGTAAGCGTTAAGGTGAAAGATGACCGGCCTTTCTCCAGAGGCAAAGAAATCCTCACAGGAGCATGCCCTATCCACCTGCCCTACTGCAATCTGCTGCCACGAAAATACCAGATACCCAAACCCTGCTGAACATATACAGGAGGCAATTATTCTGAAAAAGGGGTACTTCTCATCAAATCCATTTTCTCAGCTAGTCTATCACTTACAAAGTCTCAGGTAGGAAACTGGTAATCTACATAAAAGTGAAAGGAATGTCATGCAGAATAGCTTAAAATATGGATCCCCCATCACAGAGCCTGTCATGTCTTCCTACTGTATTTCCATCACTGCAGACAACATAATGCCACTGCACCAGTCATGTTTCAACTAACACCTCAAGTCAGGTAGACACATAGCAGGTTAATTAGGGGCTTTGGCAAATTGAGTCCACGGGCTGTAATTACCAGCACTCAAGACCTACAATTTCTGTTTTAATTAAAATAAACAGTGTGGAGAAGCTGACATCACACCAGAGTAACCAGTGTGTAAGTCACAGTTAATTATATTAAACTGTGGCCTCCGTCATAAAAAATACTCGGTTTGGATCTGGATTTATAGAGACTGGCTTTACCATTTCGGCAAAGTTTAATTGCTGTACACAGGCCACCGACTGGTCYGGACAAGTCAGTCTGTTGGGGTGACGGGATACGCCGTGTGTGGAAGAGCTCCTTCTCCTCTCGGGGTGGAAGCAGGCAGTGCCAGTCCTTGAATCATCCCTTCGCTGCCTCCTGCCAACCCCTTGCACCCAGACAAGCCCCGGTTGTGCCCCATCCGCGCTCGGGCTGCCTCTGTCACATCAAACAGGAGCGAGCGCTGCTGCCTTTCCCAAAGAGCATTGGCAGGGAAAATGAGCCTGGAGAAGAAAGATGGAAAGTGAGCTTTTGGGGAGGGTCTGGGTGGTCGGAGGGGCAGAGCACCGAGGTGCTTTGGGCACCCCCAGGTGCAGGGAAGCCCCCGGTGATGAGGAGCCAGGATCTCGGTGCCTGAGCACACCCAGGGCACGGGTGGCACATTYGTTCACTGCACCTAATAAACGCTCCTGCTCTGGCACAACTCTTGCCTTTCTCTCCACACTCATTCTCCAGCTAATTCCTTAGGCGACGTTGCAGAGTACAGCGTAACGCTACCGCGGCCCACACTCCAGCCTCTCATCTGCCACCTCTCCCGCTTCTCCTCCTCCACCCAAGCTTCTCTCCCAACCCTGCCTTTTGTCTCCTTCACCCACTTTCAACCTTGTGCCTCCTTTGATGCCACCCGACATGCTAGGTGCAGCCAGATCCACCCTGCCCAGCCAAAAACACACCTGTTTTGCAAACCAATCCAGGTGTATCGGACATACGCTGTTCTAGGATTGCTTTTATTGTGTTACACAATCCCTCTCTGTGAGAGTCTCCAGCCTGAGCAGCCGTGAAGGAGCAGACGTCTCATGGGCTTGCCAGGACTCCCCAGCACTGCCATACAATATATGGGCAAAWAATTAGACATAGAACAGGGTAGGTGTGACAAATCTCAGACTTGTACTTTTCCAGTCTGGTTATGAGAAGTTGGCAGGTGTCCTCACAACCGTTCAGTTAATCCACAGGATGATGGAGCTCTTGGCAGTGTCCTCTCCTTGCAGGTCCCAGGTCCCGCGGGACTCACCTGGGTCCCTTATTGCTACCTGGAACCATCAAGGGTCAGCAACAAAATGCTGGAACAATCCTCTGAGCATTTCCTGGAGGATGTGATGGTAACTCCAGCCAAAATTGCAAAATAATGCCACGTCTCCYGGCAGTGCCGTTAGGGTTACAACGAGAGCCCCCTGGAAGTGTCACATTCAGCTTTTGCAGTGGAGCTAGGGAAGTGAAATACTCTGAATTTCCATGTGTCCTTATATCTTGAAATCAATGCACTTTACCTTTAGGACCAACCTGCCCGGCAGAATCCCTGGAAAACAACATTTCAATAAAGCTTTGATGACCTAATCTCCTTGCGGAGAGAAAGAGTAGGGAGCGTAGGGCCAGGCATGCTGCTGTTTTCTGTTGCGAAAGATGTGGACTTCGTTAATCAACTCAGGCTGTTGGATGGACAGCTCAGGCTCAGGATGGACATAATTTTTTCTTTTTTTTCTCCTGAACAAGAGAACATTTTTTAATTCATTCTTCATTACAGTCCATTTTCAAGCATGAAAAGAGCAATGGAAAATGCCATTTTTGAATTTTTGCACATACCTAACCCTTTTTTTTTCATGAAAACAAAAAAATAATATTCTCAGGCAGTACCAATGGAAAGAATTGCTATTTACTCATTCAGTCACTTCAGGATTTGTCTCTGACYTCTACTAACACTGGCTGATCCTTATTTAGTTAAGTATGGTTTCCCTCTCCATATGAAATTGAGACTTTCTATGATGTTTTGATTAGCATAATATTAACCAATGATTTTTACTATGTCATAGGCCTCATACTGAAATTCTTCTTTTCAACATTTATTTCATTGTTCTGCCCATATTTTCTACTAGTTACTGCAACCTCTAGTCTAATTATTTTCATTTCCACAATATTTTGAGACCAACCGAATAGCAGCAGCGTGATGAGTTTTAAACTTGGTAGTTAATCTCTAAAATAGATCTCATTAAACACAACTGTCTAACTGATCATGGGTATTGCTGTTTACTTGTAGCTCACCTACAAAGCACCAGAGAAAGATGGTGTTTGTTTGTTTGYGTTGTTTTGATGCAGGATTGCTCGCCTTCTTTGGTAACCAGGTGAGACASCCCATGCAAGCTCAGACACTGGCGTTTGGTGTAGGCCTGTATGTTGCCCAAGAAGGAAGACTGCCCTGTGCTCCCCGCCATGGGTTACTAATGCTTTTGGCTTCTGCAGGTGAAAGCAAAAATACAAAGCAAAGCCACTTGTGCCCAGCCCTAAAACCTGTGAGTTTTGGCACTGCCTGCCCTCAGCAGGGACCGGCGTAGCTGACGTGATGTGGGCATTGCCTTCATTTCTGATCGGACCAACATGAAAAGCCATGGGTGTTCCTTCGCCGTTGAGCGAGGAGGAGGAGGCACGGTGACTCAGAGGAGCATCAGAGCCTTCGGGGTTCTCCTGCACGCCAGCCCCACGGCCCCGGCTGTGCCCGCGGGCTCGGCCAGCCCCTCGCTGCTTTTAAAGCACCCGGCTGCAGAAGGAGCGACTTTCCCACAGACGTGCAATCCTCCCCCAGCCACCTGCCCCTCCAGAGCACGCACACCAATTTGGGGACATGCCTGAGCCCTCCTGCTAACACCCCGTGGCTCCTTAGCCACCGCACCAGAGAGAGAGTGAGCTTTATAGGGCAGTAGCGAGGGGGCACTGGGTGGCTACCCGAGGTGGTGGCAATGCATTGAGACTTRGGGCAGGGCCACCTTCTCTCCTGGAAACCAGCAGCCAGGACAGCAGCTTCTAAAAGCCAGGACACCCAAATCACTATTCTTCGTGCTGCCGGGGTACCACAGCGTTAGTCAGGGTTTTATTCCTGTGGAGGTACAGGCCACTCCACAGCTGTGTGTCCTGCCCAGCATTTGGGCTTTCGCTTGCTCTGAAGATATGTGGTTTTAAATTATTTTACCTAATTGTAATGAGCYATTTGGTTTTTTTCCTCCTCTTTTTAGAGCTGTTGCCTCAGTTTGTCCTGAAAATGCTAGTTAAGTTTTTTTTTTTTCYCCYTCCTCCTCTTATCAAAGTAGGATGCCAAGAGACAAAATTGCTGTCCTGACTCTGTAACRTCCTYTTTCATATCCTGCCTTCCATGCTCTGGGAAGAGCAAAGTGCCCGGACATCAGGCCCTTGACAGGTCGGGTCAGAGCGGCCAGCGAGCAGGCAGGAGCACGCCGCAGACCGTGCTCATGAAAGGCTCTTACTAAACCCCACTGGAGTATTGGGAGGAGCTTTCCCTGACTTCATCATGCTTGGGAATGGGCCAACATCCTCCTTGAACCCTCTGTCCCTACATAAACCATACACCTTTCCTTTCGTGCCCAAGGCTGGGCCACAGCATGGACAGCGATGGAAGGAGCCTGAGGGGCTCTGAGTAGCACAGGGGGTTTGCACATCTGAGATGTTAATAGGGAGACCCATCGCCTGGGAGGGAGATTGCAGAGGCTGGAGGGGAGGGGAGAAGAAGGGGAGAGAGTCACTGAAGCAACACACTCTGACCGTGCAGGGTGCTGCTGGGGCAGGGGCAGAAAATCCTTTTCATGCTACTGAAGTTTTGGTGTCCCTGAATCATAATCCATTTTAATTCAGGTCACAAGAAAAAGACACTTATATACTCATTAATGAGTGCAGTTATACCATGTGTGTTCTCTTGTGTCTTCTCACAGGGCAAGGTGTGTGATGGGACCAYGGGTGTTTGGTGCTGACGAAGAAGCTAGAGAGGTGCATCACTCTTTCTGGTTTGTATTTACTGCATCCCTAGGTCTCAAGGGGTTTTATTAAACCTGAATGGAACTGCACACTTCTGGGGAAAAATGAAGTACATTTACATTTACTGAGACTTTTAAAAAAAATTCCCACTCCTGCTTTATTCTTGCTGACCATTTTGCTTTGGATGCATGCTCAGGCCTTGGGCTTGCATGACAGAAAGCAGCTCCCAGTAGCCGGAGGGCTGAAGCCATCCTTCCCTCAAATGTTCCCATAAACATTTCCAACGAAGTAATATAAGAAGGAGGCACCTGTGTTTCCAGTGCCCAGTTTTGCAGAGCAGTATCACCCCTGCAATCCTGCTTTAGAAGTGACCTGGCTTTGGATATGATAATGGGGGAGCTGCTCCAACCTCCTTAAAGCCAGTGGAGAACCTCCCATGGCTTTCGGGGGCACAGGCTTCAGGCTGCCTGTGTGCTGAGGCTAGAACAGACCACTTGGAAACATCTTAACAAAGGAAAAAAAAAAAGAATATGCAAACTACACTTGCTAAAAGCTTTATAAAAAAATAGTGTTATTCTAATTCCCCACACTAGTGAATTATGGGATTTATGGCAAGAGCGTTAGGGCCAGAGAGCCATCACCATCCTTTTCTGGAGCTCAGTTCCRTCTCTGGAGCTGGAGGAGGCAAGAAACTTCAGGGAGGTCCGCTCTCCCCTACGACAGCATGCTTTTTATGGGACTTGCAYGCATTGGGCAAGGAGACTGTCAGACACCAGGAGATTCCTCTGACATGTTAAAAAGCATGTCCAGGCTGCGACAGTTACAGCTGCTTTCTCAGCCCAACACCGAGGATACCTTCTGGACTAGCCCTGATGCTCCCGCAGGCTGTAACATGTCCCCGGAGAAACAACAAACRGCAAAGCAACAAACCAAAACCCCAGACCCCAGCAGACCTCTGCKATCGGCTTCTCTCCCCCCTCCTCTCCCCTCCCCAGCACAGCGTTTCCAGTCCTTGTGTAACGCTGCAATCGGCCATACCCTCCTCCGAAGCTTTCTCTCCAGGCAGCCCGGTTGAACCCCAGCAAAGCGGCCAAACCCCACCAGCTGTGCGAGGGAAGGAAGCGGGGTGTGGGCCGGCATCTCCGCAGGGCAGAGCAGGGTGCAGACCCCTGCTCGCTGCATGGGTGCTTGCAGACGGCTGGAATGCGCCCCGGGTAGCTCCCCTGGGGCTCTTCCTGATGCTGGCAGGGTTTTGGAGGACTATCCGGGCTTTTTCTCAGCTGTCTCACCAGGTGCCCYGTATGGCATCACTCCCACAGTCATTATGTCATCAGCTGGATTGCCTTTGGATTTAAAAATAGTTTAAAACTGGAGTGTTTTGGCCACGGTGGGTCAGCTGGTGGGAAAGGAAAAGCCCCCGTTCCCCACCCACTGGGTGTTTTGGAGACCTTGTGCAGGCAAGAAGCCAAGGTGTATGAGCGAGGAGCTTTATCCTGGCTCCGCTCTGGTGAAGCCAGCTGGGAAAAACAATTGCTTTTTCATAAAACTTTCTTCCACCCCAGCACCAGCRTGTTTCAACATACTCTGGGGAACTCGTTGCAATGAGTGACATAGATGCTGCTGAGAGACCACCTAATAAAACTATATTTTCCAAAGTTACCCAATAAAGAGAACAAGAGTCTAAGTGGGTTGAAGATTTTAGTTCAATGAGGTGTTTTGGGGGGGCAAGGAGTGTTTAAGAGAAATTTGACATTTCTGTGAAATCAGATGGCCGTGGAATGAATGATATGAATATCCACGCATTTTTTGTTGTTGTTGAGGATACTTAATTTCTGAGGATACTGAGAGTTTTACTTCCAAGTGAAACTTTTCTTTTTACCACTTGTGTCCTTCTAGTGCTGCTCAGGCACACTTCCAGCCCAWGCCAGCAGCGGTGCTGTGGGTAACAGGTCAGGTATCACATCACGCTGAAGATTTTATCACCCTTTCTGGTAAATCACTCTTTTCTCTCTGAGAGAGGGGCAGGACATGACCTGCTAAAGCCACCCTGAAGTAAGCAATGGCCCTAATTCCTAAATGASCAAAATCCTGGAAATTTGCACAATTGCAGCATCCGGACCCCTGCAGACCCTCAGGGCAGGGGGACTGGAAGAAGGGAGAGCTGTGTGTGACCCCCAGGCAGGGGGGCCAGCCCCAGCACGGATCCTGTGTTCCTCTCCAAACACTCAGGGCTGTCAGCGTGCATCCCGTGAGCTGCAGGGTTAATGCTCCCTTTCACCCCGTGAAAGCGGCTTCTCTTGAAATGAGCATCACACTGCCTGCTCAGGTTTTTTGGCTGCTCCTTCCACCTCTTCCCCCTCCATTCAGTAAAGAGGAGCTAAAGGAAACACCTTTGGCCACAGTGAATAGGTAGCGGCTTTTGGACTTCCCTTCGCTCTCCTGCCCTTCCCAGCCCGGTGACGTGGGGATTTCAGAGATTTCCTGAGCAGCTGCTGGATGCTACTACACCTTTAGGAGCTCCAGCCCTGAGTCCTCCACACCYTTTCCCCTTCAGCAGAATTCATACAAAACCAGGGGATTAAAAAAAAAACAACTATAAAAACCAGCCCGGCGCTCACTTGGATGGAGTGACTCTTTGCTCGGCTGTCCTAGTAAATCTGGTGCAATCCCAGTGTCCTGGAGGCACTTTTGGGGCGAGGTGAGCAATGTGTTCGGACAACATATCCCRCCCCCTCCTGAGTTTACTGGCATGGCTTGTTAAATTAGTTATGGATGATTTTTACTAAGTTGGGGCCTCTGCTAAAAATATCTTTTTTTTAATTAATAGATGTGCTTTATTGCTTCTTCCTTTTTTTGTACACMTTTCTTCTAGACAAATGTTAGGATCCAGGCACTTTCTGCCATCTGCATATGGGGCCAGGTCGGATCAGCCCTGGGCTTGTTTTGTTCTTGGTAGCTGCTGCTCCTCTGACACCTCTCAGATCACACTGACAAGAGAAAACTTTTATTCCTCAGCCTGTAATTCCTGCCTCTGTGTGTGGGACAAGCTCACACACCTTGTAACTATTTAACTTCGCTCAGAAGTCATCTCCTCATTACCCAGATATAATTACATCTGACAGAAGTATTGAATGCACCAAAGCATGAAAGGAAAAGACAGAGGGATTAAACCGATACAGGTCTTTCACCCCCGTGAACACTGTGCCCCCACAAAGAGCTCGAAGAGGAAGAGGATGAATAATTGTTGAAGGATCATAGCCATGATTACAGGGTGTGATCTCATATGGCACCTGAAGACTCAGGCAATTATGGAACTTATAAAGGAAAATCAATGTCAGTGCTAAGAYGGGAGCATGGGGATTTTTTGGGGRTTTTGTTTGTTTGGTTGKTTTTTTTGTTTGKKTTTTTTTTTTCTTTTTTCTTCTTTTCTAACCACAAACCAGGGAGCCTGAAGTGTGACTTAACACAACATTTCACTTTGCATTACAGGTGGGTTTTCAAAGGCACTTAGGGACAGCCTGACAGCTGAAACCTGTGGCTAAAAAAAGAAATAAATAGAAAATCATTTGAGAAGCATTAATGGCAATAACATYAGCCCTGTGCCAAGCGCTTCTGAAGACAGGGATAGGTGGGGGGGTGCGTGGCCGATGCCTTTGCTGGGGAGCGATGACCCACGGGGGTCAGAAATGCCGGTGGGGTTGGTGAAGTGAGGCCACAGCGGGTGTCCGGTCGGCCGGGTGCTGCTTGGGGCTGGGGGCCGCCGTTCATGACCCCCCCGAGCACCCGCCTGCCTGCGCCGGGCTGCCCCGGTCCTGGGCAGTAGCCTGACTGCAATAGGCCTTGAATAAACTTCGCAGCAGGTTTATGTGCTGTTGAAAACTTGCAAAAAGGTCGTGGCGAGAGGACAGAGCAATTTTCTTGTAAAAACTTTGCTGACGCATGCTAGGGAAAAAAATCAGGACCGAAGGAGCAGCTGCTGATCACTGTCTGAAACTCCTTGTCAGCTCTCCTGTTTTCTTTTAATTAAAAAAAAAAAGGGAGGGACGGAGGTAGAAACAAACCAGGTACCTCCTTGTAACAAATGGAGGAAAATAGAAAGTAAACACATAAAGAAATGCCAGAAAAATTACYTGGGAAATTCCAAAATGAAAGTATTTTGTTTAAAAATTTCAATTAAGGTTGCTAAGTGACAACAGTGTATCTACTTATCAGCTCATTTACAAAATCTAAGCACTGAAAAGCCAAGACATTAATAGTGGTGGATATCATAAATCTTATGCTGCCGACATAATAAACGTACATGCATTATTCTTATCAAGTACAAAGAAAGCAAAATACATATTTCATCACAACAAGCTTAACGCTGACCTCTAAATAAATAGCTGTCTTTCATTAGCAATCTCAAAATAAAACACAAAGCAAACCCTATTAAAAAGAGCCATAAAAATTATGTATGTAGACACTAATGACACATATTGATCAGCCTTATGTGCAAACCCATACAGATGCATAATTCTGCCACAAATCAACATGGTTATGCTTTTTTTTTTACTCAAATCAGACATTCAATAATATTCTCAAGAAAACACAATTATAAAGAATTAACTAAAAGTCAGCTGTCAGTTTGATAAATATATATATTTTATATAAACACACATGTAAGTCACAGTATTGACTGTATCCCTTTAAGAGCAATTTACTATTGTAACTGGAATTACCAAACTAATATGATTTTAAAGGTCAGAGTTAAGGCTGCTGAGTTCTGGTGGGACGTACTGCATAGCTGTGTTTTATGCTTCATAAAACTCCGGTCCTCTGCTGGTGTTAATTAGGATAGTCCCTTGTAATCAGTGGCACTATTCCAATTTCCATTAGCTAAGTTTTGGACTCAATGGGCTTTTACTTCTATGGTTGCCCCATTTCAGCCGAGCACTTAACCATATGCCAAGCCTTACGCAGGTACTTAAGCTCTGAGAAGTGCTTATTTTTAAGTGTTGTGATGGATCACACGGGTGATGCAGGAACATGGAAGAACGTGTGGTAGTCACACTTCAAAACCCCAGATTTAAAGTGCTTTGTCGAGCACTCTTCATATCTTTCAGGCATTTTGGCAGTTTCCAGGGGAGAGATGCTAATCCTCCAGCCGGGGCCGTGTCGGCAGACGTCTGCTGCCCTGCCGAGCCCCAGCGGAACCGGCCCGGCGCGGCACCAGCGGGACGGCAAGGGCAGCTGCAGAAGGGTAAGAGCACGGTTGCCCTGATGGACCAGGGTGGTCCCCGGGGTGATGCATGGTTTGAGCAGAYGACATAAATTTGTTGTAGGTTTTTAACCAGCGTCGCTGGGGCTCTGGCTCCCAGCGTGCCCGCGAGCCGAYGTGCCTGGCTGTCCCGAGGTCTCCCAGCCGAGTCTTCCCATGTCACATCGRTGGACGGTGACTTTCTGATGTACGAACAACTGATTTTGACTCCTTATAGGTAGCATTTGCTCTGTGGTTATTGCCACAATATACCAAATCCTTTTAAAAAAATCACACTAAGTGCACCGAGGACCCTAGTGTCGCTGAAAGAAACTTCTGAAAACTCACAGATAATAGTTAAATCCATTCAGCTTTGAACACTTTAAAAACTGATCAGACCTCTTTCTTAAAGCCCTGAAGTGCTTTTAACTCCCACTGAAGCCAATCAGGGCTCTTTGAAAGAAGTGAATGGCAGAACTAGCCCCTGAAACATGTGAGCCCTGCTACGGAGAGTGGAAGCAGAAAATAGGTTACCCCTCCCAGCACAAAAATGCAGATGTGAATTAACTCCACATATGTAATGACATTTAAAAGCTGCATTCAGTAAATCTTATTCAGAGTGAGGAAGAAACATGGAAGAAATCCATCAAGATTAATTTAACTTAGACAAATAACTATTACTCAATGTAAGCCAAATTGCAAAATGCAAAGACTCGTGTATCTAGTCAGTAAGTTTTAACRATCCACCCCACCCTCAAAAATGTTTAGACAAAAAAAGGATAAAGTAGCCTTTTCATTCAATGTCTAATTTTAAAAACAAAGAGCAAAAATGTGCTGAAATTTGAAATGAAGTGTTCATCTTGAAGTAAGGGAGAGCTATAAAAAATCTCTTCTCTCAGGTTCTTAACTTCTCCTGTGAGAAAGGGGAAGCTAAAGAAGTGTGTATAGCAGTTAATAATGTGCAGAAAGAGAGGCTTTTTCAAAGTGTTTCAGCACTGCTGATGAGGAAAAAAAGTTTTTCTTTAAAACTAGTTGCATTGCCCCGTTCCCCGCTTTCCCCTCCCTGTATTTCTTGGATGGAGGTCCGGGGAGCAAGGGGTGGTGAGAGGAAGAAAGTGTCCGTGTGGGCAGAGAACGACCGAGAAGGGACTTCCCTTTTAAATTTCTCCTTTTGTGCCTTTTGAGTAAGCTGGGAAGGGACAGAAACATGAGAGAAAACAGGGAAAACCCCCAGGCTTCTTGCCCAGTAACACTGACTCTCATTTTGGCTGCCTCCTCTTCCCAATAAACCCCTTCATTTCCCCACTGAAAAAAAAAAAAWAGCTTCTGCTTGAATCAGCAGTGATGATAATGAGAGCAACGTTGGTTGCAAATTAAAGCTGGCCAAGGAATTATCAATTAAAATGCTGATCGCCCCCGTAGCAAGTCCCTTTCCTTCACCACCGCTGGCGAGAGCACAGTGACTGTCCGACAGTGACATGCAGTGACGGGAGAAAAGTATTTTAAGGCAGATGTAGGGTAAAAGGTGTGTGTGTGTGTGTGAAATTTCCATATTAAAACTGGAGGGAATACCCTGTGTAGGCAAATGACAACATATGCCGTGTGCTATGTCTATGTCAAAGATATTTTTWAAAAATAATAAATATGTAAAATAATGATATTGCAACCTTAATCATTTTGTAGACTATAATTAGTTTGTGTTAATCTGTCTAAACGTCTCAGTGATGACAGCGCTTCCTAGTAGCCAGATAATAAATCAGGGTCTAAGAAGCAAAGAAATTCAGAGATTTTTTATTTGGTATGATTTGTATGCTGGAAGAAGTAATTTATATCCATTTAGATTCACTTGAATATATTCAGGCTTGCATCTGAATTTATCTTTAAAGTGTTTATATATGGGATACGGAGAGAGCAAATGCTTTACACCTGCTGATACCTGCCCGTGTGTCTGTGCCACTAACACTCTGTTTATTTTATGAAAACATGTTTTTTTTTTCTTTGTGATCCCTTTAAGAGGGTGCAGAACTAATTTTTAGCTCATTATGGAGGTAATCTTCCCTTGCTTATTTGACTTGGGCTGTTTCCATAACATCTGCTTTCATGCAAAGGCGCTCTGCACTATATGGATGTAAGCAGTACTATATGTGGTTACATTCACATGTTGTTCACTTAATGAAATCCTGGCAATTGTCCCATGTTTGAAACACATCTGAACCACAGAAAACTACTCAACGCTGTTGCTATCCAGGAACCTAGAGAGGAGGGAGATGGCATTGTCCGTGCTTTCTTAAGGGAGCTGAGCTAAAAATATTAGGAAGAAAAGAGTGCACATGCTTTTCTAAAAAACGAAGAACACGTGGGGCAACTCTGGATCAAGTGCTAAAAGGTCTTCTTAAATAGGGAGTCCAGAAAAGGTTCTTGCCAACTCTTTTAAATCGATTTACACTGATTGTCCTGACCTATCCGCTGTTGTGCYGGCTCTCCGTGCCCTGTACAGAAATCTGGCTTTTGCCAGGCTCATGGGCAGAAGTAGATGAACTTGTTTCCAGTCCTCCGAGTCTGAATCCTCTGAGCCTGAATCCTCGGCTTACGCCTGTCCTCCCCTCCTTCCCACAGCCACCAGCATTGGCACCCYGCTGCCCGCTGGGCAGCGCGGGAGCTTTCCCTTCCAGAGACCATGTCATCCGGAACACGTTCCGGTGCTTTTCTCTCTCTATTTATACATATTTTCAAATTTATATCATTTCAGCTGGGGGAAAAAAACACCCTAAAATGGCAAWCAGAATTTTTCCCTGTGAAAACCACAGAGAAATTCAAGTTTTAAACATTTTCACCCAAGAGCAAAGATGTCATTTTTTTCACTGTATTTTTTCAAAAATATTTCCATTATTTCAATTAAACCATTTAGTCAGTGAAGTGGGGAAGGAGGCAAGAGGGCGTTGATGGGGAACAAGAGCTATTGAAGGCTAAGCTAACTATTAAACCCTTATAATAATTTTCTGGGGATTAAGTACGATCGGACAGGGCTGTTCTTCCCTCCTGGGGCAGTGCCAAGGTAGGAGCTGGCCTTTCAAAAAGCCACGCACATTCCTTGCTGTGATACAAATCCCGTCGTGTGCTGTTTGCTAATGTAAAGATGTTTGTACTCCCCAAATGACAGCAGAAATAAACTGATATATTCTGAAGCCAACCCAAACCCAAAGGCTTCTTTATGTATTTGTTCACAAGCTGTTGTTTTATCACAGGGCATGTGTCAGCCAGAAATTCATGCCTTTCTGTTACAGGGATTTCATGCCATGGGAAGTGATGGGTTTTTTTTGAATGAGGCAGCAGAGAAAACCAAACAGTTGGGGCTGTCAGGAGAGGCAGAGGGACACAGCAGGGAGAGGAGCGTGTAAAGGGTGATGAAGAGGCAGAAACCTTCTCAGGGCTTACGCTGTTTGCATCATTGCTCAGAGTGCCACCTCATCAGAAGATAATGCAATCCGCACGCTGTTGCTTCACAGGGCTGCATCATTACCAGGAACAGCAGAGATCAGTGGGCGTTCAGGTGGAGATGCCCTGAGTCAGAGAAGACATCAGCTGATTGAGCAGATCGAGGGCCTGGTTGGGTTTGGTTTTTTTTTTTTTTTTTTGCAAGATGATAGACCTTAATCTCCTAAACTACAGCTCGGCGAGATGAAAGTGCTCTTGTACCATACTGCTCCCAGCTTGCRAATCTAAACCAGACACACACATACACAGAAAGTGCTGTCATTTTTTGTTCATTAGGATTTCTTTTTTTTTTCTTTCTTTTTTTTGTTGGCACTTGCAGCCCAACTCAGCTAACAGCTACATATTTCCAGAAGGATTTTAATGCATGGACTTGCGAGAGCAGGTTTTGGTCTTCAGCAGTGCCCAGGTTGCGGCAGCTGGAGCCGACTTCCTCGGGAACCCACCATCTGGGCTGCGTGCGGGGCTTCAGCTGCGGGTGCTAAGCGCTCGCATAACCGACCTTGAGATCTTCTAAAATCTAAACCAGAAGAGACTGTGGCTGCACGAGACTGTGTGTGGGTAGGTGTGTTTGAGARAGATAATTATTGGGAAAGGCAAGAAAACATTTACCCACTGCTGTAAAGTRTTCTCAGAAGACAAGAAGAATCCCTATCCTTTAGCCTTTTAATTGATTTTAATTATTCAAAGCTCTTTCTCTCCTTGCTCAAATACCACCAGTATGATACAATATTGTTGCAGGTATCTCGGTGCTTTTTGAGATACTTAAATATGAATAGCTGGGAAGCTGATGCCTGCTCTCCCTCTGCAAGCTCGCAGCAAAACCTTGCTGTGCAAGGCAGAGCCTACTGCACAACAGCCAGATTATTCTAACAGCTCTCTTCATTTCATGGGGATTCATTTAAGTGGATTCCACACAATACTCTAAAAATGTTATGAGAGATGATTCTAATAAGGCAGAAGCCTTTAAGGGGAATTTAATCTTATTCTACTACCACATAAAAGGAGAGAAGTGCTGACATTTCAGCCCACCACTGGCCTATTTCACAAACATTTCAAACTGTGCTTTTCCATTATACAGCTGTGCATTCTACTTATACACATGTGTATATTCCATCAAAACCCTTTTTCTCCCCTGCGATCTCCAGTTCACCTTCCTCCTGTTTGGAAAAGGCGGAYACAGCGAACGGTCTGATAAGAGTCTTCACATGCAGAAATGACTCCAGTTTGCGGAGCCGGGGACTGCTGAGCTGAGACCTGGCAGTGGTATCGCAGCAGTGAACGGGCAGCATGCTGCGCTGTTCTCGATGCGATCTGGACAGTCATGAACATATAAGAAGTGCATGCCGGCACATGAGGCAGCAATGCTGGAGCATGCACAGGGTTATTGCCGTGATTCATTGCTGGATAGGCATGGCTATCCAGTCCACCACAGTTATAATGCCGGGAGAAACGTTCTGAAACCATGCTGTTCCTCTTCTCAGCCTTTTTGGTTTCAGCTGTGCTGTAAGACACCCTCTGCGGGAAACCGTCCCAGTGCTGCAGGGCACTAGGGCACTCGCAGTTCTCACTGACTGGTCTGCAACACCCTAAGTACAAAGGTAAAGGTAGGAGGATCATCAGACCCAAAGACTTGGCAGCTAAGGGGTGCTCCTGAAATGTTTATGCATGCTCACACACAAGTTCACTGGAAGAGTTTGCAAAAGAGGGAGGACACGTTCATCCCAAGGAGCAAAACCCGCAGTGGAAGTAGCTTGGTTGGAAGTGAAGGGCTGCCTAAGCGCGCGACTTGGGGTGCGACTGGCTCCCTCAGCACAGCTGGCTGGGCATTTCCTTSTCCCTCTCATAAGACTGAGCTGTCCCTACACACGGGCTGGTTTCCTACGGAGGACTTGGCCGCCCCAACCTTCCACGCCGTGCCTGGACCTCCCTGCTCCTGCGGCCGCACCACTGCTCTGAGCCACGCAGCCCCCAGGGCAAGGCCCAGGGTGCCTGAGGCATCCGAGGGCCTTCACTGGGTTCACTCTGCTCGCTGGRTTCACTTCTCCCACTCTCCGTTGCACAAACCAGCCCTCCTCCTTCCTGAGGCATATACCTGCCATTACGCTTCCCGGGAGTTGGCTTCCTGGGGTAGCCTTCATCCCCATGACTGAGTTGACTTACCTAACCCTATTCTTACTCCTCCCTCTGATGATATTAGCCTATCTATTGCACATCCCAGGTATAAAGTTACAAAGGTAGTTAGCCTTCCAGCCATCCTCTGGGGAGACTGCTCTTCCAATTCTGTCTCTCTGGGCAAGCCATATTTGAATGATAGCTCTCTAACAGCTAGTGGTGGGTTCAGTACTCAGCCAGAAGGTGCCTATACAGAACATGTATATGCATAACAGCTCATATGTGAGCTGYTGGAGATAAGGACCATTTTTCGTAGAGGTTTGCATAGCATCCACCAGAAAAGGTGTTGCTCTCATTTGCGTTTCTAGGCACTACCATAACACTGCTGCCAAAAGGATCAGTTGTACAAGCGTTAGCTTTTGGCCCTTGTGCGGTTGGGATGCTGTTGGGCGGCGACGGTAGCACTGTGTGTTTGGCTAGGGGATGCCCCAAATGCCCCTGCTAAGTGACAAGGAGCTTAGGGAAGGGGGTACAACCCCTTAATTTGTCCATTCCCCTGCTTAATCCGAACCAACAAACAGTTGTAAAATAGTCCTAGTATAAAAGGGAAAGGGACAAATCCAAACTAGGATCCCCAGATTTGAGCCCCGGCTCAGAMGACTTTCTTTTCATCCTTATGCAAATCAGACAACTCCTGCTTATTTCATCATGAAGTGGGAGGCAGGGTAAGGCTTACGTAGCCTACAGTACCTCCCAGGAGTATTAGGAAGGTTAATTAGTTAATGTTTCCAAAGTGTTATTATACAAGTGCCAAACAAAACTAACAACAAGAGGAAAAAATGACATGACAAAGAAAATAAACAAACATAAAGCCAAATTAAACATAGTTAAGGGAGGTAACTCTATGATATTAAATGTGATACTGTAGAGTAAAAATAGAGATTGACATAACTTATATGATCTACGGAATACTGAAAGCAAAACTGTTGGTTGCGTTGTATGACGAGAGAGACTGATTCTGGAAAGCAAGCTTTTATTTAAGTTTTAGGCTTCTGTGACAGTGATTTATTTTAATGATACGCAATACTTCACTTTGCATTTGTGATTTCAAGTTCTCTATAACTTTATGTAAATTCTAGCTGCTAGGGCACAAGATAAAATCATGGCTCTTACTTACTTTCATAGTGTCACATAAATGTGAAAAATTGAAGAGTTGCTCCAGGCCAGCATGCTACATTCTGACATTGTRAGAATCTCTGTATCCTACATACCCTGCTCTGATCAGGGAATATCTGTACTAGCATGTACTGAGAAAGAAACAGAAAGCAAAGGAAAAAGCAGCTCGTGTTATCAAGGATCCAGAAGCAGTGTTCCCTCATTCCTGTGCTACTTCATTATGTGGGACATCAGGAAAAGAGGAGAAAAAAAAAATCAGCAGGCATTTCAAGTGTATGAAATATTCTCAGTGGGATCCAAATAAGATCAGAATATTTTTTGTGATTATGTCACTTGGCAAACTCAGAATCGATCCTCTCTCCATGCAATCCTCAGGCTGAAATGGGGCTAGTTTGGATTGAAATTGCATGGTGGAAACATGCCTTGCTCTGCGATTTTGCCTGGTTCTGTAATCAAATTTCACAATAATGAAAACTGTAAGTCAAGAAATTGAGGAAATGTCATGAAAAAGAAACCCTGAAATAAATATGCGTTGAATAAATCCATCCACATTAACTTGGAAGAAACAGGAATAGTGGCTAGCACAGCACGTCTGCTTTCTCAGCTGATCACTGAATCACAGTCTGACTTTGAGCACATCCCTTAAATCTTGCTTAGCTTTGGTTTTCTCCTCCGGGAAGGGGAGAGAACAAAGGACGTGTGCGCCAGGCTTGCTCTAAGCAGAGCCACAGTAGGTCCTGGCCTGCAGCAGCTGCAAAGGACAACCAGTGCCCTGCTGTCCACAGCTCCACGCAGCCCACGGGCTAAGGGAAAGGGAGGTGATGCAGGAGGGTGCTCTCTCAGGACATCCAAGGCAGCACCACATTTCGCTTGACTGAGCTTCAGGACTGGTGACAAAGGATTGTAGTGGGAGCAACACCAGTTTGCATCCTGGGGTGCCTCTGGGCACTTTGAACCTGTTGGCCCTTTGCTTCTGCCATTGCATGTTTTTCCTGCTAACAAGCCCCAGGCCAGCTCTGCACGTGCACAAGGAGCTCGGAAGGCTCTACATGGGAGGAGCTCAGTCTCTTTCTGCTCTTACAATCATTATAAGTGACTGCTGCTGGCTTTAAAAACGTATTTGCACTGCACTGTGTGGGACAATGGTTCTTTCAAGGCTGAGTTGCACACGGCAGTCTACACTGGGACCAGTGCCACTGCAGAGTTGAAACCACTGGGGCTTACTTGGTTTCATTCAAAACCCTTGCAAATGTGACTGCAAACTCCAAGGAATATGCCAAGCTGTGTCAGTCACAGCGAGCTTTACTCAGGCGAACCCCAGCAAACTGGTCAAGGACACTGGTGTACTCTTGTGCTTGCAACAGTTTCTCCCCAAAAAAGTGAGCCTGGCAGCCCATGCATGGGTCTCTCTGCCTTTCCTCAGGGCCAGGGGAGAARTATCACTGATTATCAGTGCAAAGTGTGTGCCATGCAAATCAAAAATGAGTATGACATAAAAATGAAAACTCTGGACCCAGACAAGGCCCTAGGAGTCTTTCTGGTACTGCAGGGAATCCTTCSCACAGTCCTACTCAGATTTATTGTACATGCATTGAAATCCAGTGTCCCCAACTACACGATGTTCATTTTCCCCCAAAGGAAAATATCCTCCTGATTAGTATTGCCTGAAATACCAACACACATATACCCCCTTCCATGCTGTACTTAAGCTCACGTCCTTTTCCTGCTCCATCCCATGATCTTGCAGTGCATCAAGCTCAAGTGCATCAAGCTGAAGGGGTTTAGTCCATTCCAGGTCCCGTATAAGCCTCGCTTAATAGCTTGTTCCACCTGGGCAATCCTGTAGGTGCCACTCTGMGGGCCTCTATGTGATAGAAGCCAAAGAAAGTGTAGGGCAGTCTAGATTAAAGGAGACTCCTTTAACTCCTAACTCCTGAGTTAGCTTCGGTTAAGCACACTTCTGAATTTGGCCCATCTTTTGTCTCTGACATACCAATGCGTACGCATATTGCATACCTGGTAGCGACACTCAGAGCACCCTGCAAAGGAGGAGAGAGGAAGGGGAAAGAAAATGTGATTATGAAACATCAGAGTAGATCTGATCATGTCAAATTCCTCTGGAGGAAAAGACAGAGAAAAAAATTACCAGCACACAATGCTTGAAGTCAATAAAGGAAATTTACCCAATTCAGCAGAGGCATCAGGGAAATCACTCTTGATTTGTCTTTGATAGGTTGACAAAATCTCTGTTAAAGTTGTTCTAATGCTTTTGTAACTAGGCTTCCAAATACATTGAACCCAGGCCAGATCTCAGCTTAATAGGACCAGCCCTCCATGTCAATCAAATTTGTAGCTGGTGAGAAAAATGAACCTTTTTTTGTGCCCCTTGTTCTCAAGTTGGGCAAAGAGCCCAAAAGTGTCTGGGGTTTTACTTTGCCAAGCTTCTGAAGGAAAATTTACTTACAGGAGTGAAAAAGCCCCATGGCTGTCTGTAGCACAATGAAACACATCAGGCCAAAAACTGGCCCTAGACGTTCTCATGTGGCATCTGTTGAAGTCAGCAACGGTATCATGTAGGTAAGCTGAGGGCTGAATTTAGCTTGTTGATAATGGAATTAGACCTTATGAAATGAAGGTATGTTCTGCTCTCTGTGAGTCGGCAACATTAATGAATTAATTTACTACTTAATTAATATACAAAGCCACAGAGTGCTGTTGGCAAATTAACTGTCAGCAAGACCCGTTGCTCCAAGGGTCATCGGATATTTCTTTTTTTCTTCACCCTGCTGGTGTCGGGGGCAGAGATCACAWGTTAGGTGCTGAGTCATGGTGTTATAATGGGAACTACTGGGAGCTGAGCTCTTTGGAAAAGAGCRGCTCTTGTCCTCTCCGTCTCTGAACGCAGGAGACAAAGGTCAGACTTCATCCAGTGTGAGGGACTGCAGAAACCTTCCTCCCTCTTTTTAATCCTGTAGTGATAACCCAGACAGTCAACGCACCCTCACCTGCACTTGCTTTATGGTTGAGAAACAAGATTACTTATATTTAAAAAGGTTAAATACATTATAACTCAGTGTCATAAGTGAAGAGAAAAGCTGAAAGTCTAACTACAATGGTATTATGTGAATCTGTGTCTGAATTTTCCCCAAATCTGGACACAGTTTTTGAAAGTGATCTAGAGTTATAGCAAAGCAGAATCCCGACTGCTTGCTGCTTTAACATAGCTAATATTTCTGCCTCAATAAAAGTGAAATGCATGCTTGAACTTCCCTGAACTGCTTGAACTTCTGAACGGACTGAAACTGAGTAGGAAACGTCAGAAGAGAAGGCACTTGTATGACTCTCAAATTCAGCTCAAGAGTCAGTTCAGGGCTCGGCTTCCCCGCTGTTCACAAATTTTAGTTTTGAACTCAAAGTACACTGCAGCGCTCATACTTTCAAGTAAAGCCCCGGTTTTTCAGTATGTTTCTACAGAAATTGTGCGAAACAGTGAAAACTTTGGTCAAAAATGAGCTCTGGTGCACTTGAAAGGTTTAGTGAATCTTTGTTAAATTGCCCATTCATTAATCAAAGATGAAAGCTGGCAGGGTAGAGCAGGTGGATTACTCAGTGTGTGCACTGCACCCAGAGCTCSGTACCCAATCCAAAACTCACTGAATCCTCTGGGAATACTTCCATGCATTCCTGTAGACTTCAGACAAATGCTTGAATGATAACTAGTCCAGGATCTTTTTTCCATACACGATACAGATGAGGGTACTAAGGAGAGGAGACAGTTGTTTACAAGGAATACTGCATCTGAGAGCAAGAGGAAGACATGATTAGAGAAAAAAAAAATGCACCAAGTGTTTTGCAAATCTGATTCTCTATCAGAAAAGCAATTTCACAACTATGTAAATACACAGTTATTCTGTGCAAAATTTTTTTTTAAAGCTCTCTCTCTAATTGCACAAGAGGCTCCTTTGCTGTAATGAAAAACATCTGCCATTATTTACCAGCAGACTCAAACGTGCATTTGCACTGTGCTCTCTCTTACAAATGCACGGGGAATATGGAGTGCAGGAACTTGGTTTGTTGACTGGATAAGGATTTCTACAGGGAAAATAGGGTGGRGGGAGCTCAGGGAGAGCTCTGATCCATTGTACACTCTGCTTAAGGCCTGATACCTCTGTCAGAGCCATGTGTCATCAAGTGCATGACAAAGCCTCCCCACCTTTCAAAATTTATCTCCACGGGCTTTCTCCATTCCACGTGAAAAAGGACGATAATCCCCTTTCATAGTAAATCTTCAGATGAAACAGGGTCCACTATCCTTTTCGAAGGATACTGCGTTTCACAGAATATTAAAGCTGAATCTGATTAGAGGCTCAGCAAGAAAAGCAGAGAGCCACAGGCGCAGGTCAAAAACAGGTGGACCCTAAATGGACTGGAGGTAACTGGTATCTTGGTATTGACTTCAGTGAGCTCTGGGCAAGACCTAAGGTTGACARGGGCTTGTACTGATGAATTTTGAAACATCTTTGGCATTAAAACATGGGCTGAGTGAAAGCCTGCTTAACACTGAGTGACTATAAGAAAAATGAGTGAACTGAAAACAATTCCTCCACAAAACAAAAMTAATTGACAGTTAATGAAGTATTTCCACTGAGTGAAAATACGAATTATATGAGAGCTATGCAAGCTGCTACARCTGAAGTGCCTTTCTGCCCTCGTTGCTTGTCTCCTCACTTTGACAGCAGTTATCACTTAAAAGGATGTGCTCCAGGTCACAGCTGCTATCAGCAGGACACTTTTTAGTCATACCTGCTTGACAGACCTCCAAAAATGTAAGGGATTTGCTATGGGGTTAGTGATCTGAGTTTTTAAAATTTAATTGTAATTATTTTTCTGTATCAGTGTCTTCATTTTGCAGAACACTAGCTTTTGCATTTCAAATCATGGCAAAAATATATTTCTAGCATGCAAAAATAAAAATAATCTTGGTAATCAGAAGCTCATCAAAGGGGAGATACTGGCTGTTCATKTCACTCATCTTCCATCAGTGAACGCCAATAGAAATTGTGTTTCAGAGCTGCACTACTCTAGATGTGCTACTGATCTGGCTGGCCGCGYGGCGCTGAGCCGTGCCCCTGCAACGCGTCCCTGCTGCTCCCTTCCCGCCCCGGGCTTGCAGGGGCAAGGAAAACTCGTTTTCTCTGAACGAGGGAGGCATTGAACCATGGGCTTCCACACTGAGGAATAAGAGCCCACGTTAGGCAGGATTTGACCCTTGGTTTGCAGTGGTTGGGGAACAACAGGGGCCGTTTTAGCTGAAAGCTTCTCATCAGTTTCTGGGGGAAAGGAGCAGAGAAGAGAGCCAGAGTACGAAGCATTTGGGTGGCTCGTGAGTATAAAAGATGATCCTCTGCAGGTGTGGTTGGTTTTGAAAGATTGGCATAGGCATTTGTAGTATCTCCGTGAAGAAGAGAGAGGAGATGTAGGTGGAAGAAATGGGCAGCAACAAAACAATTTTAAAATCTAAAATGAAGTGTTCCCCATGAAGAACCAGAAGCTTTTATTTTTTAATAGTCTCTTAAAAAATAGCTACTTCAGAATCAGGCCAAAAAAATCGGTTCTGGACTCACTAGGCCACAAGGTACCATTGATTCATACCTTCAATTCACACTGGTGTCAAACCCAGTTTGTCAAACCACTACTATCACTGAGAGACAAATAAAAAAAGCCCAGTGAAACCTCCTAATCTTCTGCTAGTCTGGGCTATTAGCAGCTTCAGAACTAATRGGTGAACCTCCTAAGGTCTGAGATGTCAGTGGGAGTTATAGGCCTGGATCAAGGACACGATATGACCCAGATAAATTCAAGATAGAAAGGTAGATCAAAATGTGGGTCAGGCAGTTGTTAGTGTTTCTTTAAAGATGATAGAGGAATAGTTTTTAACACTTCCGAGGAGTTTTGTTGATGTTCCTATGTACGCTCTTTGTTTAAAAAAATAAATACATTTTTCATGCCTTCAAAATTCCAAGCTGCAGAAAATTTCCTCTTGTGATGAGAAGCATTCAAAACAAAAACATGTGGCCTGATTTGTCTTTTATAGAAATCAAAGGCTGTATTCTAAAGAGACTTCCTTTACCACACAAATGTAGCAGATGTTTTTTAAGATTATAGCTGCACAAGCAATCTACGGTTTGAATCTCAGAAGCATTTAAAGTTTTTTTTAGAGGAAGAGTTTTTGTGTTATACTGTGATAAACTGCAAGTGAATAGGAAAGGGATTGTCTAAGACAGGTAATTAAGGTGACAGTGTACAGTAAATTTGGCCAGCATTGTTTTCATTCAGGAAAATAAAGTTAAAAATGATCAGACTGTCTCAGTCTAATGTTTTGCTAGTGGGTTAATTAAAACACATTTTCAATGCCAAAGGTGAAGAGATTAGATCTATGGTAAAAGCAGCCCAACAGAACAATATAGCCAAAAGTGTATATTTGCATATGTGTTGTTAATACGATGTTATGTTGTTTCCATTATTGTTGTTCCCCAGTGAAACCCTCCTGCCTGCACCGGAGCGAGCGGTGCTGGAGCCAAGGGCTGGGCTGAAGCAAGGGTGATGATCCTATGCAGGCGCATCAGGAGGCTTTGTCAGTGGGTTCAGAGCTGCTGGGTCAAGCTTCAAGCAGAAGTGTCAGGTCTTAATCCTGCTTTCTTGCTGTAATAATGTTCTTTTCTCTAACTGCGAAAGCTTGTGCAACTCCTGAAGAACCGACTGACCAGCTCAAGGAGCTTTGAATCCTGGTCACCTGTGGGACGCTGCTCTGACAGTCTTAAAAAATTGGCTCCTGAAGTAGTCTGAAATGGGAAGTGAAGATATAAACCATGTCTACAGCCTTTTTGATAGATCTAAAGAGTACTGGTCACTGTATAATCTAGTGAGATCATTTGAGAAAAAAGTAAAAAAAAAAMGGGCAGGAAAAGATGATGAGTGAAAAGGCAGATTATGCAAGGGGGAAGCCCTAAGAGACTGGGTGTGTTTCAACATCCAGGAGACTCTGCAGCAATCAGCTGTATGGGTTGTTGCTGGGTGGTGACACCAAGGAAATTCAGCCAGGGAGCACGGACCCTGCTGTGCTCTCCATTGCGTGTGCCCAGGGCACAAGGACAGTCCTGGCTCTTTGGTTTAASATCACCATCAGCTACAGCCTCGATAGAAAAGTAACTGCTTGGTAAAAAGCAGAGGAGGTGGACGATGCTAGACTTCGAGTGAGAATTAGATATCGCAGCTYCTGCTTTCTTAGTAAATGTGAGGGTATTGCTGGCAGGAAAAAACACTCTGTTATTCCAGGATGGCTCTCCCATCACAGCGATCTTTTATTGATTTTTGTGAACTATTAATCCACTCTTTTCAGGAATACAGTGATGGATGGTGATGTGGGTTAGTCCTGCTTCTCTGAKGAAACCTGGTGAGGAAAATCCTGGGCGTTACCTTGCCCAGTGCTCAGCGCAGTGTGAGCCATCGCCTCCAGGTGAAAAGTCCTGAACCATCTCGTGGAGGTGGGATGTGAAATGTGGCCACCCCTGTGTACAGCCCGGGCTTGGGAAGCTTTTCCTCCTCTGTGCTTATCCTCTGCAAAGCCATTCTCATTTTTCATTTGACATTTCTCTACTTTTTTGAGAAAGGTATAAATGTAGCATTTATTTCCTATTTAGGAAGATTTAATCGCAACCTATTTACTGGACAGGAGGAAAGCTGTCGGGGAAAAGAGAGAGGCAGGTGAGGGAAGACAGATGTAGTCTTTAAACCTCTTTTTTTGTCAAGTCACTCAYGTTGTCTGGTGGAAGTGTAACTTTYGTGTTTTGCTTCCCTCAATGTTGGGCAATCCGTCCTGAAYACACTGCAAACATGTTCTTGCCCTTGTTTGCACTCTCACTAGTTTTTCTGATCCTCGTGTTTATACATTAATGGTATCTTCTCTGCACAGATGGGAGTTTCTGTTTGTTTGTTTGTTTCTCAGGCAGGATAGCAGCAGAACAATCTGCAAACCAAGGGCAGGTTTCCTGGTGCAAGAGGTCAGACASAGGGAGGAAGGGAGAACTGGGGGGCAGGGGCAGGGAAGCAAAGGGCACCGTCGCTGTCCCACGAGCTGCAGCACTTCTGACGTTTGCTCCGCATCGCGTAGCGGGGAGCGGTTGTGTGACTGCCCCGTCTCCTCTCCTCAGCAATGAAGTTTTAAGGCAGCTCTAAAAACATAGGGAACACTTTTGTCGAAATGAGGAAAGTTCTAGTGTTGGAAATATATGTGAAAACACAAGATGGCTTGCTGCACCAAAAAAAGCATTAGTAGCGAARCTTTTTGTGCGTGCTGATGCTCTGAGAGCGTGTACTTCAGAAAAGAAAGCTTGGGTTTAATGAACTTTCTTTTTCCCAGCAAGGCTGGAAGTTTTGTCACTTCTGAAATGTTCCCATTTATGAAATTGTCAAGTCATGGCAGATACCACCCAAGAAAAATTGTTCATTACCCTAATGATGGCTTCATAGTACAAGTTGGCACAATTGTGGAACCTTCAAAAGCAGTGCTAATTTTTAAGAGCTCCAACCYTATAATTGCAATGCATCACTACCAGTACCTCATCTTCCACTACTAGATGCTTTTGCTCTAGAGACTGGAGAGGACCACCATCATGATCATGAAATTTCCRGCTACTGGACAACATTGTACCAAATTCTGGCTTCAGTCACACCAATTAGAATTATTTCACATTCCAGACTTGTCAAATTGTCTTCTATAGATGTCATGCAGACACATCCATATTTTCCACTGGTTGCAGGATATAACATGATTTATTAACAAGACTGGACCAAGACGACGGGGTTTCTAATGTGCTTTTGAGCCAAAGACAGCTGGTCCTGGTTCCAGGACTCGGTTTTCTTGTTGTTCTCATTCACTTCTATGAAGTCATAAGCTGTGGCCCTGAATTAAGAGAAAACACCTAAAAATGAGCCACAGCCCAATCCAAAGGCCGTCGCACACCTTCATAGCAGATCACTGTTCATAAACCATGGGGGGAAGGTTTGTCATGATGCTGGCAGAGCTGAACTGTCTAAAGCTGACATCTCGCTAAAAGACATCTCCATTAACTCAGGCCAGCAAGAGTCCCTGCCCTATTTAATTCAGGCTTCCTCACTCTTTAAATCAGACATTTACTGGAAGACTTTACAGCACTGCTTGCAGGCTGCTGAGTGCAGAGAAACTGTGTTGAGGGRAAGAGCGAAAATGGAAATGTGAAAGAAGGCAGAGTTGTCTCAGACTGTCGTCGGTGGTGATCAGGGGGAGGTTAAGAGAAAAAAGCAAAATCCTTTGTATCAGCTGTACTTTCCTCCATAAATCTCTATAGACATGATCTCAGAATGTGTCCAAAATAAATAGAAATTATCTAGTCAAGTAAATCCTGAAATAAAGTAGGATTTAGAAAGTTAATATTGTGCATGTCAAAGATCTGGCCTCTTTCTTTCCCTGGTAAGTAAAAAGAGACTCAGAGTGCTGATGATAAGGCTAAGAAATAGAGTTAGCATAATTTCAGCAAGAGTGGAAGCAACCTTGAGCCTGATGGATTCTTTAAAATAAACCTCAGTGCTACCAGAAAAGACCAGTAAGAATTGCTAGAGATGGAAGCATGACAGATTTCCTTGTGTGATTCCAGCATTGTGCCCCATCCCTTCTCTCCAAGAACCAACCCTGAGGATGAGCAAGTAGAGCCAGGGTATTTCCCACCTAAATTTAAATATCTAGTTGGGGTACTTAAGGTATGCACTGGTTGTTCTAGCATCCTATTGCAGCAGTAGAGAGACCAGCCTTGGAAAGTGCAATCCACCTGCGAGAGCTTGTTTTTCTCCRTTGACCAGAGAAAGGGTCTAGGCTGATGATGTCACTAAACCAGGTATAATGAGTCTGGATAAAAGTGAGCAGCAACAGCCCAAACGTCCACCGGTAAGTTTGCAAGTTTTGCTGGGAAAATATTAAAAGGTGTGTGAAAATTCATTACAAATTCTGCTCGTATTCACAGCTACTTCTATTAGTTTCCCAGGAATACTGTAGCAAATTATTTTAATGAGGGGGAAGTCATGGGAACATCTGTTTTTTTTACTGAAAGCAGGAGAATTCTATATGGCTTGAAAGAAAGACTGAATAATTTTCTAGGAGATAACACTTTGTCAAATGTACTCATACATCAAAGTGTGAGGAGAAAGAACCTCTGGCCTGTGCCGTTCAAGGAGGTAGAGTGAGTGAACTATCATAGAATCATCATAGAATGGTTTGGGTTGGAAGGGACCTTAAAGATCATCTAGTTCCGCCCCCCCTGCCATGGGCAGGGACACCTTTCACTGGACCAGGTTGCTCAAAGCCCCATCCAACCTGGCCTTGAACACTTCYAGGGATGGGGCATCCACAACTGCTCTGGGCAACCTGTTCCAGTGCCTCCCCACCCTCATAATGAAGAATTTCTTCCTTATATCTTATCTAAATCTACCCTTTTTCAGTTTAAAACYTATCTCTTCTGGACTGAAAGTCTATTAACTGAAACAAATTCTGAATTCTTACCTACAAATATTATAATTCAGAAATGTAAAATTCTCYTAAGCAATGAGCCAAAAAAAATCACTATGTCATCAACAGAGTCTAGTCAAAATAACATAGATTACAAAAAATTTCTATGAACTGTTCAAGAAATTTCTTTTTTCAAAAAACATCTGTAGCAAGTGATTTGAACAGCATCATAATCTGTGGACAATTTATGAAACAGACAAAGCAGTAAAATTCATCGATCAATTTATGTACTCTGCATTGTCAAAGATCAGCAAGAAGCTCCAAAAATGACAGCCATCTCCTACACACAGGAATGAACAGCGGTCAATAATGTTTTTTGACCACTACTGACCAGAGCAGGTTAAAAGCAAATTTCCAGCTGAAGATAGCCTGACCTTTACTGCGGGAATGAAGGCCTTATAAAGAGGACCATGAAAAAGCCTTGCTTCACGGCTCTCCCAGGGCAGTAGTTGGGTCAGGCCTTGGGCAAGTGAAGGGCAATGGTTCCGTTCTGGCTATGCAGTCAGCCCTACTATGTAACATTGAACCTGTAACAACAAAATCAAAAAAAGAATAATTATCAGGCACTGTTTAAAAAGCTAGTGTGCACGTCTCCCGTCTCCAGCARCCCAGCCTTGTGTTCCATGTGTGGGAGGGTTTTTGAGGGGCAGCAAGTCAATGACTGGCTTCTGCTTGAGTATGCATGCTGAGGACATCGTATAACACGAGTCTTCATGTTGYTCCTCAATTAATTTTCCATTTACATCCTCCTGTACCTGACACATTCTGTTTGCATTGAGAATTAATATTTGCAAGACTAATGCAACCATCTTGGGCATCAAGGAAGAGAAAAAAAAGATGAAAAAGAGGACCGAGAGACCCCAGGGGAGGGAGAGAAAGAGAGAGAAAGTATGTAGTCCTTGAACAGCTTCTTGTATTCCCAGTAAAAGCAAGTGTTGTGTTCAGCAGCCATTTCAATTAATTTGGCAACAGTGTGTTGGGCTGGTGACTATACATGGCTTATCTATAGAATTAGATGATCCCTTCAGAGTTACTTAAAAAGAGTAAAACACTCAGGCAAATTAAAAAAAATATATCATATTTTACTCAAACCCCATTAAATTGTCACACCTTCTTCATTCTGCAGTTCCTCTGGCACTATTTCCTTGGCAGAGAGTATTTGAGCCTGATACTGCAACAAGAGACATTAGTCTTCAGGTGAGGGCCTTGCTTCCCCTGTCTTTATTATGCTCAGCTTTTGCACCATTCAGACCCAACCGATATGTACCCAGGATTGTGACTGGGACTTAATTTTGCGTATGCATCACCTTTTACTGTACATGATAGTGGCTAATTCTGGTCCCTGCCATGTGCAGTATTTGCCTCAGATCAATATGATTCTGCAAAGAAAATTGTTTGCCTGGGTACTAATTTCAAGATGTTTTGGTTTTGCCTCATCAGGTAAATAAAATGCACCCAGGAAAAAGCACCAAAGCCAGCTGGTGGACAGTGGCCAGCATCTATGCTAGTAAACTTATCTATCCTCCAAAGAAGTGGGAGTTGCATGTGTACCACCTCTGGGACCAGTCCCTCAGCCGTGCTGTGCCCATGAACCATTCAGGGAGAGAGGGAGTTGGAATGGGCCAAATTCATGCCAGAGAGCAGCTTAGCAGTTGACTGCATAAACAGTTTTGTTCTAGTCCTGGGAATGCTTCCAGACAAGTTTGAATTTACTAATTTAAATGTAGCCTTGAAGTCCCAATGCTTGCAATACCACTCCAACATTTCCCTTGCGAGCAAAGAGAGAGGTCACATGGGCAAGATCATAACCACATCGCTTTAATAAACCAGACAGTAGAAAGCAAGCAATTATAAAAAGGCAAAACTTACTTAACAGGATGGGAACTGGAACCCTTTTATAGAATAGGTTTACATTTTCTGCATAGCAATGTAGTTTGTTCTTACTGGAGAGGGTTACAGTCTCTCCTAGTCAGGAGTGTTAGTAGAAAGCACGTGTTCATCTCTGAAGTGTTACCTGAAATCTTGTTGTTATACTTCATTTTAATAAACAAGCATTCCTAGATGCATGACAGGTCATAAAAAATTGTGATTAATACCAGAAAGTAATTCAGAATAAAATAAGCCCTCTGGACGATTATATATTCCTAGGATTGAGGCAAATGTTTAATCAAGGTTGTAGGAAGTCCAGAGGAAGAAGCAAGACAGAAGGGTGAAAAGGAAGAAGATTCTTAATAAGAGAGAAATCAAGCAAGCCTGGAATTTGACTTAAAACCTGATTTTCATGATTCCCTCTTCTAATTTTCTGTTAACTTTTCTGATGCAACAAATGTTTGCATTTTTTGTTTTGGTCCGAAGAGTCCAGATGAAAAAATGGTAGTGTTGGTCATTGTGGTATAGCTTTTCACATGCATCTTCAATTTTTGCAGACAAGACTGGATGCAAATATTTGTAGTCTGTAGAAGTAGTTTGGCAACCTAATTTATAAGCATTAATGGATAATTGTTAGCAATTAAATGTTTGATTACCCAACTGGGCCTACAGATCAGGTTGCTAGATTTCCACCTGCTAATAGCTGTGTGCATAGAGGATCATGGGACTGAAAATGGGAGTGAAGACAGGGGTTTATAAAATGCAAAACTGAGCGTGCAAACATGAAGCTCACTCTGCTGATAGCTAGAAAACGTGAAGCTTCAGCTATCTATTCTGTTTGTAATTCTTTGCATTCAAGACTGCAGTGTAAATATCTGCAGATTAATAGCATCCATTATATTAGAGATCAATGAATTAGATCAGTGTGTAATYTGAATTCCCTTTCTGCTTTTGTAGACTGCAGGTAGGCATAGGCCACTTCTTTTCTCTAGTCCTACACAACCTTCGCACATTTAAATTTGCAGATCACGTAAAGACAAGACCCTTTTCTGGATCTAGCTCAATTCCTCTGGTAGATGAATCTYGGCACCCGTGGAGACCGGCGGAGCTACCTCTGGGAGTCAGGGAGGGTGCAAACCCTCCCCAGATGAGCAGCACTGCAGTGAAGGTCGCAAAGGAGTGCCCGGCAGTTTTCTGTTCAACGRCTGAATCTGTAACTCTGCTTGCACGATGATGGAGGACCAATTATTTCCTTCACAGAGGCCATTAGTAGCATGACTACAAGTAAAAAGACCCGGTGGATCTGGCAGGGATAAAAGACTAGTTGTCCCTGGTTCTCTTGTCCTCAGCTCATAGGTTGCTCTTGCCCATCCTGGGAGACCTGTACAGCAGATAAAGAGCCTAGAATTAAGCCAGTTTTAAATGGATTTAAAGCACCCTTCTGTTTGTCYACAGACATGGATATTTTGCAATGATTTCCTGGTCTGTCACCAAAGATTTGGCCTTTGTCAAGGGTATAAGCAATTGTCCTGCACAGCCATGGCTTCACAGTGTACCATCTTCTTGAAAACGTGATTCCCTTTGTGTGTATTTCCCCTCTCTCTCAGCTGAGTTGCCCTCATTGACAGCTGTCTAGCAAAAATATAGAGCAAGAGATATGAATAGCACACTCYACTATTGGGCAGTGCCTATTAATGTTTGCATTTAAGTACCCTGGATGCAATGAGATCCCATAGGAAACAGGTGACTCCCTGCAGAGGCAGCAGCTCTCTAATATCCCCATCCTAAAAGGGAGGTCTTGTTAGATGGTGGGAAGATTCTTGAAGTCTGAAGGAAAGCAAGATTCCCATCCTTGGCAGCATGGGAGCAGCACAACCACTCTACGTCAATAAGTAATCTTATCATGAGAAGCAAAGGTTAATGACTAATCTGTTTACCTGAGCTTCATTAATCAAAGATTTACTAGAAGTCAGAATCCTATTGCTGCTCGGGCACAGACAGCTTTGCTTCCAGGTTAAAAAAGACAACTACGCAAACCGCACAAAGCATGTAACTCAATACAGAGCAATTTTCCCAGTGCGTGGATGACAAAGGGGAGCATCAAAGAGAAAAGGCTCTAATCAGAAGGGATTATATCTGGGCTGCGTGGAGCAGAGGGAAAGCCTCAATCTCCAGTGATGTGAAGAAGAGTTCGACTATGCCTAGCAGCAATATCATCAACCATCTGAAATGATTATGGGGTATTTTTATGTCGTGAAATATTATCTTGTCCTCCATGACAACTGACACCTCAATAATAGCACCTGTAAAGATTTCAAAGTTGCCAGAAGACTGCCAAAAATGTTAGGCTAAATATCCAGCACAGAGATGTGGGAAACACGGTTTAGATTGCAGGGACAGAACCACTGGAGAATTGCCCTGCCTACCCTTTCGTTAGGAACTTGTATGAGGCATGCTGTAAAATACGTCTAATTAATGGGGTTATTTAGATCTTTATGTGTGTTGTGATAATTAATGTCCACATTATGGTTCTAATTATTATCCTGAGGTTAAAGGCACTAAAGGAAAAATGAATGGCAACTTGGGCTCTTGGTGTTGACTATTCTTTGTGCAACCTTAATCCAATGGTTTTCTCTCTCCAGCACTCCCAGAACGACAATCCAGTTTTCCTAGAGAAAGCACTGGAGGCGGAAAACTTTCTGATGGGCCCAGTTCTCCAACTGAAAGACTACTGACGACTGAGTCATTCACCAGTTTTAGCTCCAGGCRCTGAAAATGTGGACCCGAACAGAGCAAACCAGATCAAAACAAATATTCTTTCCTATGCAAAGTTGATTCATTGAATTCAAGGGACCGTAATGCCTCTTCACATGGGATTGTCACCATGCCAACTGATGTTACATCATGTATGTGTAAACCTAGACATGGGTGGAAAAAAAATACTTTCCCAAACTAGGGAGTCCAAGGCTCTGCGGTGGCCTGAGGTCCCTTATCTTGGTCTCTTGTCACGTCTCATGATTCCACTGTTGTTTGCAACAAGGCAAGAGGACTGCACTAAGCAGGGAGAGAGTTAGTTCAATGACTTGTCAAGCTCAGGCTTTGTAGTTACCGTTCCAGTCCTGGTAGGGAGGCAACGCTGCCGGTGCTGCGCAGGGACCTGCAGGTACTGCAGGCAGTCGGTGTAGTTAGTTACAAGGCGCTGCAGCAATGCAAAGCTACAAAGGGGCTGTGGGGAGTGAAAACGGGAGACAGAAGAATCAAAGACCAGACCTATTCCAGGATATAGCTGCACAGCCATCTACTTACTGGAATACATTTTTTTAATGCCAYGTGTTGTGAAAGTAATTAATTTAGGGCCAGATTATGGTTTCCTTTTCATTACCTTACTTCTCCCATTCAAATATGAGGCTCAGAAACTCTTTTGGTCTGTGTCTGCTATCTGTTTGCCTTACCCATGTGTCTGGAGGCTCAGGAGAGGGATGTGCTGGGAGATGTCCCAACTAACAGAGTGCCAACCGCAGCTGGGACCTGCACTGACAGTCAATCACTATGGAAAGAGGAAGTGCATATATGCTACATTTAACATTTGAAAAGTATCTAAAACATTTCTTAAGGTTCTGAACTTCCTCTTCTTCTCCACCATGCACCAGCCCACAGACCTGTGAAGGGTTGTTGTTATCAAGTGCAGCACCTCATTTTCTTAAGCACTTTTCAACCACCAGCACGGATGCCTTCTTATCACACAAAACCAAGAGAAAATGTTGGTTTGCAGAGGAAGACATCAGCCAGGTGCTCTTACTGCTTTATCTGTGCACCAGGCATGGATGTCATTATCAGCATGTGGCAAACCTGACATCATTGTTTGGCATCCCTCAAGTTCAGCAGAAGCGATGTGGCCTGACAAGGAAGATTCTGTTTTTAATAAAACATATTTTGGCTATAGGCAATGCTTCTCTTTCCCTGGAGAGAATTATCAGTTTCATGTGAAGCTGCTTTTTGCATGCACGGAAGAGAAGCTACAGAAGTGCACACACTCGGAACTCCCTGTAAAGTGGGAAAAGATGTATACATAACCACAGATACACCTTTACACCAGAAATGATTTTTAAAGACATAACTTCCCATTTAACATTGAAATGCTTTGCATAATTTTAATGCTCTTTCTCTCTCTCCATATATATTTAATTTACAGTTCAAAGAAAGCATGCAACTACCCCTGTCACAAATAGACTAATAAAAGCAGGGAAATATAATTAGATGAGCAATTGGAAYTTATTTTGGAGTGACTGAATCTGAATGAGTAAGACTATCAGGGTCTTTGGGTTGTTTTACCTGGGAATATGTCCTTGAGGTTACTRATGGAGCACATCCAAATAAGGAAACCACATTTTTCTTAGTAAAAAAGAAAAAGATGGTGGGGTCTCCTGTGCAAGAATCAGGGCTTTCCTTTATGAAGATAGAGTGGGAACTGCATAGGGGAAGGACTTAAAGAAATCTTTGGAGGTGTCTGGCTGAGATTCTGTTGTATCGATCATTTAACACCGCTGGGCCTTAATTGCATGGTTAATGGCATACTACAGAATTAAATTCTTCACAGAAGTTTCTTTTTTCTTTGTGATTTAAATCAAAATGCATAAAAATATATATATCTTCTTCCCCAGAGACAACTACAGTATCCCTGGCAATAGAAGTTAATGAAAGATGTTGCAATCCTTGAAATCAATGTAGTTACATTGATTTATACTGGTGTAGGAACTGACCTTTGCGTTCAAAACAAATCTAATGACGTTAGAAGAAAAAAACCCTAATAAATATACATAAGACAAAATTATCAGAAGTGTATACGTGAATTAGCATAAAATCAGACTCAAGATTATTTTTGTGTACTACAAAAGTAGCTGAAATTTTAAAAAGAAGCATGTATTCTTCATCAGGTGAGAGGCACCCAGGGGGATTGACTAGCATAGATAAAAACCCAGCAGTTGGGACAACTATGTAAGAAGGAAATGAGAAAATACTCAAGCCTTTGCCCAGTCCAGTGTGGAACCAGCCCCTCTGTATTCCCATCTAATTCACAGTAATTATTTGTACAAAACGAAACCTCTCCAAAGGGAAGAGCTGCACCCGGCCATCCTCCGGCACAGCCAGAGCCGGGTGGGGAAGGCGCTCAGTGAGGGTATTCAGGAGCAGCAGGCTCCCAGGAGCTGATTATCTTCCACATTCAGGGTATTTCTAACACGGTTTCTGATAGCTCTCAAAGACTCGTAGAGAATTCGGAGAAGGAGAGCAATGTCTCCTTCCATGTTGTTCGTTGCATGGATGCAATCAGCGGTATTATACCTGAAAAGTGGCTGGTGAGCATCTGTTAAAGAAACGGTGAAATGATACTCCCATGGTGTTTTCTTAAAGTCTCTACTGAGGTTTTTTTTTTTTAAGTGCTCTTTTTCATTGTCAGCTTACAATGTACTTTCTGTAAAAGTGCCCAGGAATAGGACTTGGTACCAGTTTTTGTGGCTGTTGAAGGCCTGGCTGTGGGTGTTCAGTCTCCTACCATTACCCTTGTATTCACTTCATTCCAGTCCCAGAAATGGGAACTATATACAGTCAAATCAACTTGACTGTTAGCAGGCTTTCACTTCTTATATATATTAAAAAGACTTCCCATAGCTACTTCTCCATTCCATGATATTAAGGGAATCAGCCAAAGAATCAGCCRAGAATGCACTGATAATGCAATTACTACTAGATTGATGTTTTTAAATGTACTGTTGTTGACAAAAAGCCCTCAGAAACCTGAAATGTTAATCTGTTTTTCTTTTGCAAATAGAGTACTGCCTGCTGTGTACATCCTTTTATTACTGTAGGGCTGCTCATAAGCTCCAGGCTGCTGGCATTTATTTATTAAAAAAAAAAAAGTATTAAGAAACAGCACTGAAACATTTTTGAGTTGGATTCCAAAACAATAATTGGCAGATAGTGGGAAAAAAAAAAAAATCCAAAATTTTGGCCGAAGAATATTGACAGATGAGAACAGAAGGAGCAGTGTCCATATCCCCAGGGACGCAGAGTCAACGAAACAAAGCTGACTTTCACAACTAGTTGTCTAGACAATCAAGAGGCTTTTTACAGATTGATGCTTATATTTAATAAAGAGGCCAAACTGCTTGAGTCTGCACGAAGCTGTAGGAAATAAAAAGCAAAATTCCACAGAGTGGTGCAAGAGCAGTATAATATAATTGCAGGGGTTTCAGAACAAAATCTTTATGAAAATGGGCAGCTTTCCKAGCCAAAAGACACCTTCTGGTGTCATTTATCAACAGCTGCTTTAGAAACCTGAAGTATGCTACAGTGATCATTCATAGGAATCTTTGCTGTCATTAATGACCAGATTTTTTCCACTTGTTCATTYTGCTCCTTTGAAAACAAGGAGCTGCACTAGAATTCATTTTCTAACTCTAAAGCATGCGAGTCTACATAGGTGCTTTAACATGAGCATTGCATAACTATTATTCTTTCTGTAAATATATCTGAGTAACACCTATAGCGGAAATTTCCCCCAGATAGCTTCATCACTGACTTAGAGTGAGGAAACCTCTCTAAGGGAAAAGTGAATCGAAATTAAAGTTGCAATCACCATTACACCATTATATACAAAGAACTTCAATTCTTAAAAAACAAAAGGAGAAATAAATCAGCAGCAGCCACTTACTCGTCCTGAGATTTAGGAGTGTTTATTACCCTGCTGAATTCTGCCTCTTTTCCTCTTTGGTTGGGAAAGCACTTATTTTCTTGAAGGACTGTGTTTTACTAGTGCCTCTTGAACTTCTTTTATTATAGTATTCTTTCATATAGAAAAAACTTTTTGTTTGCTTGCCAAAAAGAGCAGAAAATATTGTCTGCATCATCTGGGTAACTGACCTCCAGTTTTCCARTTCCACCTGCCTTTCACAGAAAGAAACTACCGAAAGAAGACACGGGACCTGAGTGTTGTCTAATGGAATATGAGGCATGTGACAAGAGAAAATGCTAGATTGGTTAGTATTTATAGCACTTGGTTAGTATTTATACGTTTTTTAGTATTCTTCGAAAGGACATGCAATTACTGTGCTCTTTCTCTGAGTCCACAGACCAAGGTTTGAAGTAATGCAATCTGTGCTGGAGTTGCAGTACAGCTAGAATGAACCAAGCTTTCATTACAACTTACAAGAAGTGCCCTGGGAGATCCGTATTTTTACAATTCCTTCAAACAAATCACAGACAAGACAAATATGAAGAAGAGCTCAAAAGCACATCCCTATATCCATAAACCTCCATTTGGGCAGGAACAAATATGTGCACGGGTGTATATGGTTTCAAGGGAGTGTACTTCATGCCTTCTGCGGTTTAGAGGCATGTGTTTTATTTTATTTATTTACTTCAGTAATTCCTCTGGGTCACTGAGATTTTGAAATCCAAGGCCAAGGTCAGTGGCTACAACGGGAGTTATTGGGGTGTTTGTAGGCAGGAGGTGGAAGGAGTGAGTTTCATTCCCCGCCGACACCAGTAGGATTTGGGAACAGCCAAGCCGTCCAGACTGCCAACCTGATGCAGGTTGGGAACCGACCAGGAGGACTCCCCTCAAAAATGGAAGTGCTGAAGGTTCCTAAAACCAGATGATTTTACTTTTTTTCTCTCAGTGTAAACATTGGATGCAAAGTTTGCTGCCAGCCTGCACACAAAACCCTCCCAGGTCTGCTGGGCCGACAGCTTGCTTATGTAGACTCTGGGGTTATGGTTCTACTGCAAAGAGAATAACATTGAAATGAGCACAGAGCATGTTACAGGTAAAGTGATTTCTGGCTTGAATAAATCTCCCAATAATTTGAATATTTGTTCTACTCTGATTTTTGCTGTTCCAAATTATTCTTTTCCCTTATTCTCCCCACAGTTTCATAACTTGGCAAGTCCTATTTACTGATTAGCATTTGTCTCTTTCTAAAAAGGAAGGCCAGGGACTTTCTGTCGCCTTTTAGGTCAGCTGGCTCACTCGCTATAAACATAGCCTGAAAGCATGGGATGAAATCTGCACACCCAGCCCCGTGAGTGCACTTCTGTGGAGCTGGCTGTCTTCAGGAACAAAGACAAAACCTATGTCCAGCTGTATGCAGAATCCAGACTCTGGTTTCCAAATGTTACTCAGTAGCTGACAACCTTTGGCAAGCAAAAGAGACCCTTTTTATACTATCCTGAACATTTAAAAAGCAGTAATAAATAGATGATAGCCTTAGAGGTGTGATTTATTTGTTTTATGAATCACAGAAGAGTCCATAACTCATAAAAGATTAAGACTGAAGCAAATTGTATGGCTCTTGCATTACAAGTGGAGATTAATGTCTTATTTCATGAAGCACCATCATTAACCGGTCTACATTACAGTAGTTTAATGTTAGTAACAGAAAGAATTGACTTTTAACATTTTTTAAATATCCTGCATTTTGGTTTGTCTTTGCCAGGGGGATTTCTCCGAGACTTGAGAGATTTTAAAGGGAAGAAATCCTGTCTCAGCACTAGCTTTCTTACATACACCTGCACCCCACATTACTGTTATGGAGATCCACAAGATCAGCAAGATAATAAGGACAGCTTTCTCCCCACGTGTCGATTGCTTCAAAGCTTTTGGGACCTTTAGTCATGCTGAGTCACTCTGAGATGGCTTTCCTGCGGTAGAGTATCTCAATTTACAGCTCATCTACCATGACAAGAGTGGCTTTTGCTAGAAATGCACTGCAAAAAGCTGGAATAGCTCTCCCCATCCACTGTGGTTGCTCCTGTTTCTATCAGAGMAGTGTAGCTTTGTTTTACTCTTTTAGGGGCTTCTCCCTTTCCAGGGCCATAATTAGTTAAATCTCATCTTTAGTGGGAATCATCATCTTTATTTTTGAACCATAGATTATGTCCGCAAGTGACTTTATCTTTCATTGTAGCGTGTCGTTTCACAACACTACAGTATTGAGTACAACGTAATTTACTAAAATCTATTAAAACACTCCCATTTCAGAAATCCATTACAACCTTCCTTGTTGTTATTACCATATCCAAGAATGCCAATGCTACAGGAGAATTAACTTGATGAACAGTCCTGCAAAATGTGCCGTTACAAGCTGTTTCTAAAACATCTTTCAAGGCATCTCCGTCAGCTCATGGATTCTCTTTGGTTTTCTTTCTTTTCTAGAACTATTTGCTAGCCCTTAGTTGTGGTAAGCGATTATTTGTGCTTTCAAACAAACTCCATGAAAAACGTTTTTCAAGTGGAGATCAAAGAGCAAAGGCAAACATAAAAGCAGTCTTATAAAAACTGTGTATTAAAAAACCTAAGCTCCATCCATATGCCAATTACATCCAAACCTCATGGCCCCTTCTCTATGAGGCTTCTTAAAGGTGATAGAAATGTCAGATGAAACAAAAAGGGACGCATTATAGAGAGGGAAATTATCATGGAGATGGGAGGTGGCTCTTAGTAACCTTCGACTGAAGAGTTCTGGCTGGAAAGTGCAGCTCCATAGAGCGATGCTTGCAGCACAAACTGTGGTCCCCAATTACTACAGTCTGAGGGCTGTAATCATTTCTAATGGTTGCAGGTGCCATTAAACAGAGTTTCCACAAGCCTGGGGGGTAAAATGATGCCCTAAACCTACAAAAGCATGCAAACTCTTCAGTCCCTAGGAAGGATTTGTTCTTAAGAGCTAAGGGCTAGTTTTACTCTCTGAGATCACACACTTCTAAAATTCAGATCTAAAATGAACTTATCTACTATCCTCCTATGATTTCCCTTAACATCTCTGTACCCAGGTTGTTCATTTTTTGACTTCTGCCAGTGATGGGATGGTAAGGCACAAACACAAAGATTTCCTCATAGGGCATAATGTTACTGACTACTGAAGACCCCAGACACTCAGGTATCTGGAGTAATTATATGGTATCAGTGCTCAGTGGACTTAAACAGCATAAAAAGYTTCAGGAAGTGCAATTATTTTAGATATTTAAACTTCTTGCACTTGCTGACTAAAGTCRGTCCAGATTGCGCTGCCATCTCCATGCAACCATAGCAACTTCTTCCTTCCATTGTGTCCGAGATTAATGTGAACACCTGGAATCAAAAACCTGAGGCTTGCGAATAAGCGATCCTTCGCATACGGCATGGATCCAGTCACACAGCAGTGATTTACTYTCCAAAGCCCTGTCTCAGTGAGGAGCAGTGGTGGGTTCTCCAGAGAGCCCTCTCTTCTTTGACTGCTTCAAAGTCCCAATCAGAAATATTTTAAGGAGATRATTACAGGAAATTACACATTCCTTCAAGAGATGTGAGCCTTCATCGCTTAGATTTTAGCATATTAATATTCTTAAAGATAGTTCACAACTAAATATATTTTTGTCTTGCGTATTGTTTTTACTGGGCTCATTTCAACACACTAAAACCCCTACATGCCAACAGGGTTCAATGGCAGCAGCCTGTGGGCAATTAAGGTTAAATTTTAGCCTTGGTCATATTTGACTGCTCCTGTAAATGTGGTGAAACACAGTTGGAGCACATATCCCCAGAGAGTAAGTAGGCAGTGTTTTAAGGAAGCCATGGAAAGATAAATGGATGCAGAAGAGGCTCTGGAATTTTGCTTGAAATAATTTTTGCTTTGCTTTTAATGATCAAAACCATTCCTCCCACTGAACCACATAAAAAATAGTATTTGTGTCTGTGCCAAAGGTGGAGCATAGTGTAGACCCACTGAAATAAAAGACAAGTGAAAAATTAATGAGAAACTGGAAACCAGCAGCTCCCACCCTGTGAGCAGTAGTCTTTTATATACTTCTTCCATAGTGAGTATCTCAGTGGGGCTAAAATCACAGTAGCTCCTTTGACTTCAAAGGAGATGCACCGGTTGGGAAGTAGAGAAAACAATCTGGCGTGCACTGTACCAAGTCTGCACAACTTAGGAAGAGAAGAGAGCCTCTAATAGAGCAGTCTGTCACTCAGGAGAGGAGGGAATATTTTTATTACAAAAGAGTTTTAAGTAAAGAGGAGAAGCATCTACAGGTGACCCAGCTTTGACTGAGGCATTCATTGCTTCAAAGGGGATGCAGCCTGGAACTTTAGCTGTAATTTCTAGAGTTCGGAGGACACGGACAGGTACAACAGAGAAGCCTGAGAGATACAAGCAGCCTGTTTCTGTAAACCCTTCACTCTCCAAGGTCTGYTCTAGAAGAAATTAGCAGTCTGAGATTGTCCTTTCCCAAAGCCTGCTGACATCCATCTCCAGAGGCATCACAGTCCTGGATTATGTCCTAGAAGGGTCTTTTTTTCCCCTCACTAACTCCAAAGAACTCACTAATTAATTACACCTTTTTTTATCTAACTATGCGATGTTTAAAATACCGGTTCCTTATGCTCTTTTGGGAAACTTTAATGAAATAAATGGAAACATTCTCTCTTCTCATCTGTTTAGCAGTCATGCAACACAGTTTTCCCCMAAAATGAGAATTTATGGGCAGGAGATCACAAATCACTGAAAATATTCATGTGTGTTCTTCTGTTGTTATTTATGAGCCAAAAGAAGCTGTCGTGCATGTAATGTGGAACCAGAAATCCAAGGGTTTTTCCTGATCTAGTGTCTTTCCCTGTATATTCATATAATAACATTTGTCTTCCATAGCATGTTTAATAAATTCACGCTATAGTTTTGAAATGATGCCTTTGCAACCTAGGGAGTTCATTATCACCTGCTCACTGTAAGTAGTACCTCTCTAAACCCACCATTTCTTAGGAGTTAGATATATAGTGTTTTAATTGCATATCGTTAAATGCTTTACCTATACTGAATATTCTCTGTGAAGTATATGGGGCCATAATTTCCTCCCCTGTAATTAACTGAGTTCACATGGCAGCACTGGCAAAGTAACTTTTGGAAGGCAGGGAGGTAAAAAGGATCTGCACTAGATCTGAATGAGACCCTTATTTGTGCTGATACCCAAGTCCTGRGTTTGAGTATTATGATGACAAAAGTCAGCAGTATCACATCGCTCGTACCCCTGGCAGAGGAAACTTCTGCTTAGGTCAGATGCTCCCAAGCCCAGTGCAGCTCCTCGTCCTAGACCCCCTGTAACCTGGCTTTTACTGCATCAGGCGTGCTTCTCTGCCATCACTTGGTGTGTTTTAAAAGGCTGTCAGTTAATGAAACCTCCCAAATTCATCTTGTTTTACAGAAAGAGAAATTAAGTAGGCGATGAGGTTTGAGAGGCTTATCCGTGAGTGAGTGAGTATCAAAAAGGGAGAAGCAGGACATGCTGGACAGCTCGGAGCCRCGAGGACCCACCACCAGCGGCCGTGACGGTGGCATCGACAGCCAGCTCTGCTCCAGCACTGAGGTTCTGCATTTCCCAAAGCCTGGTTTGCCATGAGCTCTGCCTCCTGGCTTCTAGGGGAGAAGGAGTTAAGCAGTGTTTTTACACAGGTTAGGCCATTTGTACAGGTTGCTCCCCACCATGCTATTATTCTGGCACTCTCATATCTGAAGCCACACAAATTCTTGCTGCAGCGGTTCCTGGCACGGTGGACACCTGTAGACTCACTGTCCTCTACTGGTTTTTATAACGCTTGCAGGACCAGCAGCACCCCTGGAACCTCTACCCCCCTGTCAAAGTAGGTTGAAATTGAGCAATGAGTCCAAAAGTTATTGGGGAGGGGAGGAGGATGTAGACACAGACGCACAGACAGTACGATTGCACAAGCCTTGTTCCCATGAGAAACCAGGCTGAAAAACAAACTGTCCTAACATGGATTCTCATAACTCTGCCTAGTAAGTAGGTCATGCCAGGTCTCAAACTCACGTCACTTTGCCTTTATCACCAATGGGCTCTCCTCTAGGAGGCAGCCCTGGTTTTGGCAAATTTGACCCCTCGTGTTTCAGCTCACCGAGACATCCTGACGGGAAAAAACCAAACAAACCTTCTCACAGGTTGATACAATGCAATGTCGAAACCCACCACAGTCTCGTACCACAACAAGATTTAGGCTGTGGGGCAGAATCAGGGAGCTAATAAACCAGCAAGGAACAGCTATGACACTGACCCTACCCACCCACCTGCTCCCACTGCTCTAGGAGATCAGGGGGTCTAAAATAATATTCTAGATCTCTAATGGGTCTGTTCTTCCCTTGAAGTAGGAGAATCTTTCCCATTGACATGAATGGGAATTATGTGTCTGCCCTGAAAATAGGATTGACATTAGGCCTGTTCCCAAGAAACAAAATCTTTGCATGCATGCTGCAGAGAGGCACTCTTAAAAATAATCTGTCAAGAAATTATATTAATAAAGGTAGCCTTTCAGTTTAATTCTGAGGCCTCAGACTCTTTATGCATTTATCTCTAAGCTCTGAACAGATCTAAGATTCAGCTACACTTTTTTGGAGAATCCCAGCAGACAAAACCAGTCTGTTTTTCAAACTCTGCAAACTCCTGGCAGTGGTCACCCTTAGGCACAGACCGGGAGTCTGGTAGTCCAGTAAGGACTCCAGGCAGGATTCCAGTAAGTTTTGCCACCAGAGGAGCCTCGAGCCCTCCCAGAGCCGCGATCTCTTTGCCTGTGAAAGGAAACTTCATTTTACATGTCTTTTGTGCCCACATCAGCTCCTGTGTGCGAGAGGGGCTGCSCAGCTGCCTTCCCACCGACCCTGTCACGGCTGAAGGGGAACTGGAGGCATTATTGTAAGAAATTTTGCACACTGGTATATAGAATAGGAAAGATTTCTGCAGTGGATCAAAATGCTTTTGGAGCCCTTCCCCATACTCAGGTGGGAATTGCAATGCTAATTGCTGTATCTTGTGCACAGGCCGAACGTGAGAGTGGATGCCCCATTCCGGGCTATCCTTTGTGCATCTGCACGCTTTCGTGGGGACCGCAGGCACAGTGCAACTGGACACACAGCTGTCCCAGGGTGCTGAAATCTTCCTGCTTTTGAGTGGTGCCCGCTGGAAATGYTGGTACGGGGATACAGCCACACCTCCGAAGGCTGAGCAGCTGTGGGACTTGTGAACAAAGTGGCCGGTGACACGCAGATGCTGGTGACAGTCCAAATAAATACAATGAGAAACACCATTCATTGCAGCAGATACATTTACAGAAAAACACTTTGTGGTTTTTTGTTTTTTGTTTTTTGTTTTTTTTTTTTACACATAGAGGAATGTTCTTTCTCTTTCTCTTTCTTTTCTATGAAACAAACAAAACTAGAAAATTATCCACCTTCTGTAGTTTACCAACTGCTTTTGTTTCTCCTGTGGGGACTTTTAACAAGATATATCCCCTATCAGACTCCAAGTATACACAAGGAAGCCCCAAATTTGTTTGCATCAGACCCTCAGTGCATAGAAAGYACCACAGTGTCAGATTTATTTCCACCAGGTACTTCTTTGGTCAAATGTGTGCAAAGGCCCTTACTGAGCTGTCACATAACATTGGGTATTTATCCCTACAAATTTCAAGGGAGTTGCTCATCAAAGTACTCAGGGTTTGGTCAATGGGCTCTTTCTGTATATATTCTTCTTTATGCTTGGTGATTATGAAAGGTTGTCACGTAAATGTCTGCTCCTCACACAGTCTGCTGTGTTCACTTTCTACATATGCTTTCCATAACGTTCCAGTGACAGGCCACAGTTTCATCCAGCGTAGCTGTCTGAAAATGAAATCTGCAGGTTTTTGCTTATAAATTGGACTTGCATCTCAAATTAAAGGGCTAATGGCTTTACAGCTCTGCCCCTTGCAAATCGTTCTGTGAACACAAACATTACAGGAGCCAAATAACCCTGCAAAAAGGGACAGGCATAACCACAATAAAAAAGCATATTCCTTTTAGTAAGAATTTAAAAAATCAAAATACATGCACTGTTGTGCTCACTTATGATTTCCATACCGAGTTACTTCAATCACATATGGGGATTTTATAGGTGATATTACCTGTCTAGCGTGCAGCGCTACAAATGGATTTAAAACACACTGCTGGAAAAAAGGGGAAGAAACTCAGCTGAGTAGAAAAATAAACATTGCTCTGAAAAGTAAAAAAAAAAAAAAAATCCTTCTACAGTCAGAGATAAATTGCAAAGGAATTGCAAAAAAATACCCAGGAACATTAGTGAGATTTAGAAAAAATTAGATTTTTCAAGTTTTAACTGATCATGGAAATAACCAGTGTTCCTTCAGCTGATTTGTTCTCCATAAAACTGTTCTATTTTCTGTCACCTAAAAATATTTTGCTCTTTCTGAAAAACTGATGAAGAATCCGGCTCCTTTTTCTTCTCCCAACATGCCTCAGCTTGAAATCGTCAGAGCTGTGATGCTCGGCTTCTCTCCTCAGCCGAGAGTGTGAACAGCGAGGACAGGATTTCTCTCACCTAGTTTTAACCACTGAAGAAGTGGGTTTCATGTGCAAGCCATTTGTCTAGGTGCTTTTTGTGACCAATATAGAGAGAATAGCCCTTTGGAAGTGCCACTGACTATTGGCGAATAATTTAGACTGCACACCTATAAGTAGGTGAGATGAATCCCACCCACAGAGTTTTCTTCTTCCTTGAGGCCAAGTAGATATAAATGCTGCTTCACCATGATCTAGTTTCAAGACTTTGAAACAAGGCTTTCAGTCAAAAATGCAAATTCAGTGAAAACAAGACCTTTTTGTGGGAAAGGGCTGGTTTCTGATTCCTGTCTTAAAAAGATATTTAGAAGAAAACAATAGGTGTGGTTTCTACATTTTCAAAAAGCAAAATTTCCATTTTCTGTTTGAAATGAGTCTTGYGTTTGAAATTCACATTAATATATATAGTAATTTAAAAATAAAGGGTCAACATAAAAAAGAAATCATTCCATTGCCCCAGCCTTTCCCCTTGTATTTAAATCACAGATCTGCAAAGAAATTTCAAATTTTTCCTTTCATCCTGATTTAGATGAGGGAAAAAAAAAMCAATCACAACTTCAAACATCTATTTGGGAAACGAAAGCTATTTCCAATACAGCTTTAATGCTTCATCTACAGCTGAATCACTCCATGCTAAAAAGGTTGAGCTGACTTCACTCGGGTCGGGGGAATCCTGCTGCCACTGTTTTTCATTCCTTTTTTGCTGTTCGGTGCCCAACTCCAGCACTGGTCACGGGCACCCCAGCTGGGTGATGGGGTGCTGCTGCAAATGCATTGGCCGTGAACACCGTGAGAGGTGCTGGGCACAAACTTGACTGTGTTTTGCTCATGCTCTGAGCCAAAAGGACTTGACCCAGGTCCCATCTGGGAGCCAAGCGAGCAGGTCAGCAAGGTGCAGAGCCCCAGCTCGAAGAGCTACCTCTTTGCTCRGACTTGGTGCTTTGCTGATACGGTCAAACAAACCCTCGGTGCCAAACCAAAAGGCCAACAGACCCTTTAATAGATGCACAAACCCAGAGGGAAGATTTGCTGTGACTTTTCCCGTGGGTGAGTTCATGCTGGRCTGTGTGTGGGAGTTTGGCAAAGCAGCCTCTGGTTTCACCTGGTCAGAGCAGAGCTGTCCTGTTGCTTACAGACAGTTTCCACGCCACAAAGTCCCGTAGTGTCCTTTGAGCTGTTGCCACCCCTTAATGCAGCCGCATGAAAACCAATATTGAAAAAGAGTTAACATCTCAGCATGAAACTAAGCTGTACGGCATATGCTTTTAACATTAGAAAGAGGAAACAGTTCAGGGAAAAAGATGCAGACCTGGCAAGTTTTTCTTTGTGGGGGAGAAAAAAAGAAGAAGAAGAAAAAACGGTGAAGAGTTTTGTCTTTCTTCAGATGGAGAGGGGACAGAGGAGCAGCAGTGCGGGGTTGAGGGTGCAGAYTGATGCCTGAGAACTGTTGCTGCTGATATTGCAGGGTTTAATTCGCCGAGGTACCAGCCCCATTTCTGGCACTGAGTGCAGGCTTGCTTTCCCAGTGACAGCCCTTCCCTRTTGCAGCCTCCTTGTCTGCCGGCTGCATGGCTGCGAGACAGATTTTGCAGAGCTGCGCCGYGCCGTGTGGACCAGCGCGAGGAATTGCACCGGCTCCGTGCGATTCAGGAGCGATGCTCGGGAGCATGTAGAGTGGTGCTGACAACACCTGTGAGGTTCGGTGCATTTTTAGATAGTCCCCAGCTCCTGCACCTACGCAGAAATCTCAGCCTTCATTTATTTCAGTAATTAAGTTAGGAGGGTGTTTTGGCTACAGAGAAGGACTTCAAAATAGTCATTGTGTGGATTCCAAAAACAATAAGCAAATAAATGGAACCTCTTTGCTTTTTTTTTTTTTTTTTAACTGGGGAAAAAAACCCTCCGTATTTTTTAAACCAGTCTCAATATCTTGTGAAATTTGAAAGGCTGGKGCTGATAATCCTTTCACAGGAGTAAGTAAAAAGGCACAAAGATCAGCCCTAGAGCACCAAACCTTGTTCTCATTTCTCCAGTGGGCCAGCATGGGTGTAGCTGAGAGTAAAAGCAGACCCACCRCAAACGACTGCTCCGAGAGAGGAACGGGATATTGAAAACAGCAGGCCACCGCTTAATTGTTTGGCCGGTATCTTTGAGACGAGCATTGTTCGCCCCAACAAAGCCACCCGAGCTGCCATCTTGGATTTTCCTTCTGATTTTTAAGCAATGTCATTTGCAGGCTTCCTAATTAATGCCAGGCCAAAAGCCCTGCGGGAGGGCTGACTCACAGTCGAGAGAACGGCGGAGCAAGAGGCTGCCCCATCCAGGCAAAGCTCTGGGATGCTCGARCCCTTTTCTTCTAAAGGCAAATAGTTCGCTGTGAATCATTACGAGCTTCCGAGTTTGTGGGATCAGGATAAGGGCTTATGTCTTGTTGCTTCTAAGGGAGATAAATAGATCATGTGGTGATCTGAGAGTTTATCAGGAGTTATATACAGTCTCTGGTATGTCTTTAATAAGGAGACAACTCGTACTTTGGAACCACTTTCCCTCCAGCCGTCTTTTCTTCTCTGCCTCCTGTGTATTTGCTTGCATCTGTGCGAACACACATGCGCGCACAGACACAAACCACAGACATGTGGACGAATAACCCACTGGACTAAATCTGTTTGAAAGAGACGTTCAAAGAGAATGAGCCCCTCCCCCTTGGTTGAAATCAGAAAGAAAACAGGAATCTGAAATCCCGTTGATGGTGCTCTGGTAGGAGACCAGGAATACTTCAACCTCACTGAGATGCTCTTACATCAGATTAGCATCTGTCTATGCTGCAGTGTTACCGAAGGTTGGCTTCCAGGCATGGGCACTCAGATTAGTCTCTGTGAGTGCTACTTTTATCTTCTGAGCTCCTGATTATTTTTTTCTTCTCGTGTCCACCAGTGAGAAAGCTTTACCTTTCCACTCCATGAAGTCCACACCCAGAACCTCCCTTCTTCATCTGTGGCAAACCCCACCAGTGCCAGTGTGTCCTCATTGCTTCTGGGCCTGCTCTCACATATTTGAGGATAATTTGCCGTGGTTCTTCATGCTTTAGGGGTCTTTCCCACTCAAATGTCTGAACTACAGGGTTTTTTTCCCTGTGGAAGAACCAAGAGAAGGCAGGTGGTTTTGTGTATATATGTTGTAGGGAATCTGGGTTAAAAACATTTGAACCAGCCTAGGCTAATACTTCAGTGTGGCTGTGTGAAGTCAGAACAAAGCCCATTTTTTTGATTCACGGGCTCTGCGCGCAGGGGAATTGCACAAGATGGACTGTCCCTTTCTTCCTCTCTGCTCATGTCAACGGTACAGAATGGAAAATTTGCACGCGAGAAAAAAGGGTCGCCTTGAAGTTACATGAATCATTCTGAGGGGCATTGCCCTACCTTGCCTCTTCTAAGTCATCTCCTCTATTTCCTCTTCAAGGTATCACGTGAAAGMAAACCACAACAGACTGTGCCATCGCTTGCTCAAGTAGCTTATTTTTATCCAGCAGTGAATATCCTCACTTCCCCCTTTTCGATAGATCAATGGCTCTCCCAAAATCTCTTACTGCAACAGAGCTCCCTGCAAATTTAACTGTGTCTGCACTGATGGCAGTGTCAAACAACTGACTTGCTCTCATTTTTCTTAAACGGTGACATTTTCATCATTGGAGAGATCATGGAAAAAGTTCCGTGGAAAAAAATTATGTACTTTCACCTCAGAAAGTCTTTCTTGGCATCACAATTGCTCCCATGCCTCTGTTTCCAAAATTAAGCTGGCCTGTACTGAGCAAAATCAGCCAGTTTACACTCAGGTTTTCTCTATTCCTTTTTCATACAAATTTAATTGCTTTGAATTTTAGCTGGCAAGGACTGAATGAAAATTGGTAAAGGTATCAGTAACTGACCTCTTTTATTTTTAGAAATAAGAAGGTACCYGTGGTTCCCCCTCTCCTTTCATGTAATCAGAAAACCAAAAGAGTTGATAACATTGTAAAGGAATAAATTGTTGGCAAGTCAAAAATCAGACGCAGAAAGAAATGCCAATGAAAAATGCATGTGTTCCCCCACCAGGTAATGGGGTCCGTGACTGCAGTCAGTGTGAGGGCAGAAGGGACGAGGTTACTCCTGAGCTGGACTGGATCTCACCTCACGGGGGGAGCAGTAGCGTAGCTGTGGCAGAGGGGGTTTCAACCCAGGGAATGAAGTACTCATCCTTAAATAAGGATTTTACAGCCTTAACTGAGAAAGAAACCATTTCATRCACAAAATAACACAAAACCAGACAGAAACGTGTTGGAGAGAGGAAGATTTCCAGCCATACAGAGCAGCGAGGTTCTCCCAACAGGACAAAGAGCAGCAGAATATTTCACTTCTTTTCAACCAGGTCTTGATAGACTTTTGAGCATGTACAGCACAGTTTTCAGCAACTGTCTGTGAGCTTTCCCTCAGTCCTGCATGTCTGTAGTCTTAATGCAGTCACTGTAAGAAAACATTGATTTTTCAGCATGCCCGTCCTGTACTAACTGGGAAATGAGGAGTGCAGGAGTTAAAGGAAGCACTCATTTTGCTATGCAGTTTACTACATTGAAGCAATTTACTACCAAGACTTGATAAGTCCCCCTGTCCTCCCACCAAACGAAAGATGATACTGTTATATTCATCCTGGCTCAGGAAGGAGATGAATCTTTTAGAGACTTCTGACACTAGTAGAAATCTGGACATCTGAGCAGCCTGGAGTCCTGGAGCTCCCAAAATGTGTGTTCTTCCTCTCATTTAAGATGGGGACAAGGGCCAGCTCCCTGCTACAAGTGACTGCTCAAGTTTTCATGCCAGGCACCCTCCTTTAGTATAACATCATGCTCTTCCTCTTTTATCTGAGCCCAGAGCAGGTCCAAACTGGAACTTCAAACATACAACCAACAGATGTTGTGAACATCAAGGGCCCCAGAAGGCGATTCAAATCCCATGATCCCAAAAGAGGAACTTGCTTTGTGAAATGTTTCCTTGCATACGCACACAGACACTAGAAGTCTCACAGGGGCAACCGAGCTGATAACATTTCCACTGTTCAGAAGGAATACTTCTCCAGTCAGAACAAATAAGGACATTTTAGTAACTGCAAACATAAACCAGAGCCCTGCTTCAGCCACACAACTGAAATGCTGCATCTTTGCCTAACCGCAAAACCCATCTGGATCCTGCCGACACCCTTCTCACTCACATTTAATTCTAGCAGCCATCAAATCGCTTCTCTGACCCAAATTTTGTCTCCCTGTACCTGTTAGTTCCACTACGCCCACCCAGTGTTCAGCTCTCAGGGACATCTGCAAAACATCAACAGACTTTTTATTAAAGGTTTTATTAGTCAGAAGGGGCTATCTCTTTAAAAGGAGAAGCTGGATGGATTTCTTTTTCCCCAGGCTGCTGAAATACACAAATATTGTCACATTTGCTGAGGCTATTTCAAAATAAATAAATGAAGCTTGCAGGCCAGGTAGCGATGAGATCTACAGCTGCAGGGTGTAAAATTGGAATCCCCATCTACGGACATGCCGCAGGGCTGCTCCCCTTGCACAACATGCAAAGGAAGGAAGTTGAAAGGAAGCAATTTATGAGTTAGCTCTGAGTAATACAGTGATATGGTTAGCAATGCAGAGGTAGAAAAGCCTGTATGACAGAGTGAATATACGTGGGCTTGTAAATCAGTGCTGAACGGGAAACTAATGTGAGAAAGAGAAAAACTGCCTAATTTTATCAGCGTGCATCCAGTAAGGTCATGGGCAACAGTAGATGCATAGGATAAAGGGAATAGGGGAAGAAAGGCTGCTCTTTATATTTCATACCTACACCTCAAATGTAACATAAATGGACAAGAAGTGTTTTCCTTTCCTTCATAAATTCCTCTGAAAGAGGCAACTGCTATAGAACAAAATGATTTTCTCCTAACACTCTGTCTGAGAAGGATGGGATATATTTACTTATTCAATAGGCAGAGTCTTGATTCAGAGATAATAGAAGGKTTTTTTTCCTGTAATTTTGCTTATTGCTCATTTACTTTTTCACAGTTCTTAAAAATGAACAACTTCAGATGAAACAAAGCAGAGTCACTCAGCTCCTGTGCTGAGCTTGAATACAACTAGACAGCACCTTTTTCTAGAGATCAAAAATGTTTAATGCATTTTTTCCCTAGTCATTTGGCATTTTTGTCAAGTTAACTTGGACCTATCAATGATCAAAGATGTCATAAAGCATAGGAGTAAAGGCTGCCTACTGTTGCAATTTTTTTTYYTTTTTTTTTTTTTTTTGTTAAATTGAAAAAGAACCAAACCTCTGGTACATACTTGAGTTTTAATCTCTGAAGGTTCAGACAAGGTTTTGGGTATTTATTGAAACAGATACATAAACTTGAGGCTTTTAAGATTTGGTAATCAATATTTAATTTATTCCTGTATAGACAGATCCAGCCTACCAATTATTATGCATTTGTTTAAAAGAAGAGGTCTAATGGTAATACTTCTGGCTCTGAAGATAAAGTCCAGCATTTAGAAAGGTACAAGAAATGTAAATTGAACAGAGAATTTGAAACCATCTGCTGAATTTTTATTTAATTAAGGCCTCATCTGCATTTGAAACAGAAATTAAGGTAAAGTGTGAATTTAAATGAAAAAGAGATTGATGAATAACTTCATGGGCATTTGAGTTCTGAAACAAGAGTGCATTGTCCCTATTTACCTTAATACACTCCAAAATTATGTTATTCAAATTAGAAACACAGACTTCTCTATTCAAGAACAAGAGCATCGATACTTGGAGTTAATCAGAAACACTTACTCAAGAGCAATCTATATGCAAGGCAGTTTATAAGAAAAGTTATCAAGGAATTGTGAAATGAGCTTTGTGCTCCACATGTAACATATTTCATGGAACTTGCGTTTAGGGAAGTTTCAAGCGCACAACTTACCCAAACCTCACACAGATTGTTTTGAGTAATATCTTTCTTGAATGTAAATCTGGTGTAATGAATAGAAATAAGGGTGTGGTGTTTAAGGACACAAAGGATATTAAACGCAAGCGTGATCATAGGCAGTTTGGGGTTGCATGAGTCTCTTTGGTTTTGCCAGATAGGTTCAACCTGAGCACAGAGAAGTTGTGAAAAGTGAACACCACAGTGACAGTTTAAGGCTGAAATCCTGGTCCAGCTGAGCAGAGCAGATCCAAAAATCCATCCTGAAACTCAAGATGTCCTGGGATCTCTCCAGCCACAGAATAAAGGATCCATCTCATTCATTGTGGCTCCAAAGAGGAGTCTTTTGTGTTTTTCAGAACAGGACTTGCACCCATGCATTGAGAAATCTCTGCATTCACTTGGCATGAGCTGCAGCAAGCCTGAAACTCCCATTGAACTGCCCTATGAAACTGATGAGACATTGGTTTTCTAACAAAAGCCCCAGTGGTGAAATGCACAGATTTCAAGTCACACTTTTGCCACACTCAGTTTTTGCTGTCATCGACAATGTTCCTCTGACCCCCCTGCCCTGCAGAACAGGACCAACTTTATTGGGGTTTAGAGATCCAAAATTTTTATCTCTGAAACTTCTCCCACAAACCAGGCTTTAGTGATTCATATAAAATAGCCTCTGGAGCCAAACAGACCAAATTTTGCAAAATTTAAAGCACCCCTTTTTTATCGGTTGTCAAGATGGATAAAAGCCAGGGCGTTCAATTTGACCTGCGCTCGACCACACAGACTTTGGAACTGATACTGCCTTGCTCTACTCAAGGGAGCTTAGCTATTGATTTCAAGGGAAACGAGGAAAATGGAGACTGAATCTGAACCCAGGTTACTGGTCTGGTTCTAAAAACTAAAACCTAACTCTTCCTTCTTAGAAAGCCAAAATATCATATCAATAGTGGGCCTATATCAGGCGTTTCATTACAGAAGGTCACTTATGAACGTGTTCCTCTTCCTTTGACAATTGGGTGGACCACCATATATGCTGGAACAGTACTAATATAAAAAAAATTAAAATTAAAATCCTGACCACACTAATAGTCCCATGAGGGAACAGTGATGAACTCACGGTGTAGATGATAAAAAGAGCAGCTGTGGCAATCTCAGATTCATTGCTCGTGTTTACAGCCTTCTGCAGAAAGTAGGAAGCACTTTGCTTCAACACCCGGATACATGTAATTTTCCCCCCAAAATAAACAAACATGTATTTTAGTTAGATGTTTTTAATTATTTCTCCCCAAATTATTTCTTCTGAGAGTCAAAACTTACCTCAAGATGCACAGAGCAGAGCAAAGACACTGCAGATTACACAGAAGCCTAAAACCTGCCTGTAAGTAAATAAAATCAAATAACTGTAATAAAAAAAAAAAGTTAATTCTAGCCTTTTGTTTGTTTCCATTGTAAAATTGCCATGGGACTGAGGAAATATAGTAGCGCTTAATTTTAATAGTTCCATCATTGTAGATTGGCTGGGTATTAATTGTGTTAATGGTGATCATACTGAATTCATTTGGTATTTATTGAGAGACCACCTGTGCACCCATATGGTTTCCATCATTATTTAGGAGTAGTTAATGGACCCATTAGGAGTTAGCAGAAAGATGTGGGCTGGCAGTACTTCCCGAGAGTGGTAGAAACATTCTGTTGATATCCATTGCATTTTGAGGATTTTCCAAAGAGCTATTTGCTTCCCACTAATTTTCTTTTTCTTTAAATTATATATAATCTCATCTTAGCTTTCAAGAACTCCTGGAAAAATGAGTTCATGTTTCTTTGCCTATGACAAATCTAGGGGGATAACCTTTAGCCTTCTGATTTTGCAAAATATCTCTTAACGTGTTTGCTGCGTAGCTCTTTGGAGGAAGCAGGGCGCAGGAAAGCTGCTAGCATTGAAACAGAGCTTCTAGGGGTGGGTGCACTTGTGTGCTGGGGGGAGAGGTTGAGAGAGGATGGGGAAAAGGGGAAATGTTTACTGGGACTCTTGGCCTGCAGTGTGACAAATTTGCCCATGCAATATGCAGTCTCAGTTGTGCAAGACCAGAAACCTGTGGTGGGGAGGGGATGGTGGGGGGAGTCACATGCAGGGAGTCAGCCTTGACTGTCAGCAGAGGAGAAGGAAGAATGCTTTGGCTGGGTGTGGTGGTAACCAAGGCTGCTCGCTGACCGCAGTGACCTCCTGCTTTGATCCACATATCTGAACAGGCGCTGCTAACGCTCTGCTGCTGCACAGGGTGAGCAAACACGCAAGAGGCTGTGGCAAAGCAGTTCCATTTTTGGTGCCATGACAATGGGCAGATGGAGGAGCATCTGTGTAGCTTCAGTGCAAAAGGACAGTTACTTTGTTCAAACTGGAATCTCTGAAGCAGTCTAAAATGAGTTAAGTGCTTACTTCCCCAGAAACAGGGAGTCTAACTGCCCCCCCACATACTTGAAAATGTCAGGCCTATTTTCTGCATACATCCCTAACAATACGAAGCTTATGCAATCTTTGCTCTGTACCAGTATCCATCTGTCAGCCATCACTAATAACATTTGAACTTACTGGCCAATTGCAATCAAATTTGATAAAACAGTAGAGGTCCCAAAGGTTTTAGGTTCATACAGGTTTTGTAAAAGTTGGGGGAGAGGATAGAGGAAGGGGAGAGATCCCAGCTAGTGCCTGTACAGAATACAAAAGCGTCAGTCTTGGCTCAGTTGTAGTCCTAGACAACAGAGACTCCACTTCTCAGTGAAGTTTCCTCTCCTTTACAGGTGTCTGAAAGATTTTCTCCTATGTTTAAAGAATTTTAAAACTCTTCCCTTCTCACATACACACTTAATGAGGAGCGCATTGATGCTGCAGCTCCTAGATTTCAAGTAAGTCAGGAAGCCACATGGTACGCATCGTGAGAAACCAAAATTCATTAGTTCTCTTGCTCATGGAAATACTTGTTTCAATAAACAAGGAAGAGACCAAGCTGTCTTCTATTTTTGCTAGAGAAACAATTAAATTAAGAGTTATTCATCATGAGTGTATTCACAATGTGAATGAGGCCTGAAACAATCATTTCTGCATGTAAGGAATATAATCAAGGTACTGTTGGCATGACTCTGGTGATTATTCATACTTATATTCACAACCTGATCTTGTCAAATGAGGCTGTGTTCTCACAAACACACCTTTGGCATTTAAAGGAGGCTCTTTTCTGCACCTATGGAAGCCAGATCAGACTTCAGTGCACTTCTTGACAGGACTCCTTCCTTTTCTAATCTGTGTATACTTGGGTTATATTCTTAACCAGCTATTAATACAATAGATACATTTACATTAGCATTTTCATAATTCCCTTTTGAAGGAAATCTCCCAAATATCTCAATTTATTACGCTTAAGTTTGAAGTGCACAACAGTCTTGAAGTGCATAAAACTAGATTATTTTGGGGGAAATTTAAACCAAAAGATGTGCATTCAGAGTTCTTCAACTGCYAATGAGCTTTCAGTCCAATGTACCAGACTAGATCTACTGCAGAATAGCCCCTCCAAGACATGTACAATAGGGAGGTCAGGTTCTCATCACCAGCAGTTTCACTCCACAGATTTGCCTCCATTGCATTGCTCCACCAGCATGGCATGTCTTTATGCTCATGTCAGCTCTCTGTGGAGATCAGAGCATGTCTACAGAGTGGGTTATTGCTCCAGTAGAAGTTTCTTAAGAACAAATGTTTTAAGTTATTTCYTGAGTTTTAAGAAAACTTTTCAGTTCAATTCTTTCTAACCGCTGCTTAATAATAGAGCAGTGCTTTTGCTTTTTGTTTCTTATATCAATGGTGTAAAACGTTAGTGGCTTGAAATGTCACAACACTGAGAAGAAGTGAGAATTTGATGGCTTCACAGCATAATCTAACAACTATCCAGACCTCTTCTCAGTCCTCAGCATGTCTATGCCACATGGTCAAAAGCCATTAGTAGATGGGCTGGTATGAAGTGTGTTGCTGTTACGGCTTCTGCCCTGAAAGATACTGCCTTCAAAGAGAGGAAGCCTTAACTGCCACCCTGCTTATAAAACCTAAGGGCAAAACCAAATGAGAGGTCCATGAGAGCTGAAGCACTTTCGTCCCCGGGGAAGGTCAAGGTAAGATCTTCACAAATGGGGACAATCCTGAACTAACTCACATGTTCAGTGAAATGAGAACTGCAAAAACACTCACATGTTTTCTGGTGGTTTTGGCTACTTAGGCCTTTAGGGATAATGAAATTTGAAAAAAAGAATGTGCCAAGAACAAAGGCTGGGGCTTGGCTGGTTGTTACAGAATTTAGTGGCATCTTTCTCAAAAGGAACAATTTGAAACTGAGATGTCCTCTGCCATGAATTGCCTTTGACTCCTCAGGTCTGATACATTCTGATACACCCCTACCTTCTTTCCCCTGCTGTGATTTCCTCTTGGTCTGTCTCATCAGTCTCTTAATAATGTTTCCTTCTTCATGCTTTTAAATTTTTTCTAGTCACTTTCTATAAAAGGACCTAAATAACAAACATTTTTAATTCCAATACCTTCGTGCTTCTATTTTTTCAATATTGCAATAACCCTCTTTTCTTTTTCCATTTTTCCCCATTTGCATCTTCTCTCATCTAATTCTAGCCCTCCTGCTTTTGTTTATTCTACTTTCTTTACTTTGTCCTATCTACTTTGCAAAAATACAGTATTAAAACTGTTGGAGTTGTTTTACATTGGAAAGTTTAGCTTCTCCTAGGCTCTGCACACATGAAACCCCTCTGCGTTGTTCCAGTGCAGCAAAATGATGTCAAGTTTCCATGGGGTACCCCCGTTCAGCTGTACAAAGCTGTGCTTGGTGCTGCTGGCCCTGCTCTAGCTGCTCCGGTACAGGAGGCATTTTAGGGCATTACTGCTCAAGGTGCTTTGTTCTGTTTCAGTCTCTGCTTTCTTACCCTCCTCTCTAGTGCGATGGATCTGTGCATGTAGGCCTTAAAATTTAGTGTCACATTTGAACCGTTTCACTACCTGTTACTTAAAATCCCTCCCTCGTCATTTTTTTTTAGGGTCCACACAGCTGAGGCTGCACCTGAAATGCAAAAGCGTCTCCATGCCTCACCTACTGCTTTATTCAGTAGCAAAGCACTTGTAGGACTGGAAACAAGGCAAGTTAAAGCTCTTTTCTTTTAAAAGGGTTAAAAAACCCTTGCACCTCCCCTTTCAAGCTAAGATGAGCAGACTGTGGATCTTCCTAGAAACCCACACTGAAGCTGCTCTCAGGTACAGGGGTCCATCACATCTTCCCTGCACATGTGCTTTTAGTGGAAGGTCATTACATAATTAGCACCTTTTGAGGTGCTTTTGGGGTGTAAACAACAGTAATGAAGCACAGGATGCCGAAGGTAGTTTCCCTGTGTGAAGCAAGGCCTGCCCAAGTGAAAGGAGAAGCTAAAGAGAGCTTTTCAAGATTGTTCTTGTTCCAAATGGAAATTCAGCATGAATGAGAAGTGCTTGTATACGTGCAGAATGTTGTGCAAAGGCTGGATGCGGTAGTAGCTGTCTCTCAGGCCTCGTGGCTTTTCCCAAAGAGTAGTTCTGTGTTTAGAGGTCCGTGCTGCACTCAGTGAGCTCCTGGGCATAGATCTGTAAGAGAAGAAATAAGCTGTGCCTGTACTTCTCCCATGCTTCACGCAGCGCCATTAGTACTGGGTCACCCTAAGGTGACAGGGTGACCATAGGCACCAGGGTGGCCAGGATGCTCCATCTCTGCAGGAGGAGGAAGCAGAAGAGGAACCGAACTGCTCGGGGTAGGTCTACACCACTAGTTAACAACAGATTTAGGCATGTTGTGTCCAGCCCTGCACATGTTCCACCCACGCTACTCAGTCACATAGTACAGGAAACATTTCCCACAACTTTAGCTATCTCCTGTGTCTAAATATGTCTGAGTAATCTATGTAAGCCTCTGTGTAGACATGACACCTGAGCTAGATAGCTGGTGTGGCTTTGTTATTAGTGGGCAGAGAGGAGCACTGCTAAAGCATGACTCTTCTGACCTCCTTTATTTGTCTTTCTTAGAAGGAGATAGTTGGTAACCCTAGAAATGCTTGTCTCTCTCCCTTGATTATATACAGAGCCCAGGGTAATTAACTCAGCAGCAGATATCTGAAGTTTAATGGGATGAATTCTGCCCCAACTACACTTAGGAGGACACTTCGACACAGATATTTCACAAGGTCAGGGTATAAAGCTCTTAAATGAAAGGTCACTAGACCTTTGGAGACATCCACTGGGTGCAGCCAGCACACATGGTTCACTCCTGCTCTGTATGAGGGATTGAGCTGAGGCCAGCACGCTCCATGGCTGGTCTGGCCACTGACGGTGATGTTGGGCTAAGCACTCTTCTTTGTGTGGTTTGTGCATTAACATGCGAACGATGGAAGGATCTAATCCTGGGATCAGGTGTGAACCTACACTTATCTGACAGCACAGACATATTCCTGAGCCACACGGACCCAGTGACACACAGTTTCACAGAGAAGTTTGCCTACAAACAGGATCTACCTTTGAGTTAGTGGTTTCTAGTACTGAAATGGAGGGCGATCTCCAGCACAAGGTTTAAAGCCTGAGGAACAGCAGGTAAGATGTATGGAACCAGGAAGGTAATTGCAATTAGACTTTGATCCTTAACCTGTGTATTCAGACTCCATAGGAACTCCCTCAAACCTGAATATCTCATGATTTATATTTATGATTATGTTTTTTAATGGACTTCTACCCTTCCTTCCCCTGGGTACAATCTGTGTGGCCAAAAATAATGTGAGATCTGGTCTTTCCACCATGTTTTGACTCCCAGGGAACTGAAGAACCGTGAGAAGGTCTGATCTGATGTTATTTCAGCCCCACAAATAGCTCCCTGAGTGATTCAAAGTGCTTGCAAAAAAAAAAAAAAAGAAGTAAATACAAATACCTGGAATGAAAATATAAGTCCCCAGAGCCACGCACACCACAGTCTGTCAGAGCAGGAAGGACTGACAACCCAACCCCTCTTGGCGGTATCTAATGTCTCTAAAAGGTTCTCTGGGTAATTTGTCCATATTTAACACCTCTCAAGGGGAAGTTGAACAAGTTGTATTTTTCCTTTTAACAGTTTTTCTCAGCTGCCTATTGCTCCTCTTATTCCCTGAGACCTTAGCAAAGACTGAACCAGACCTCAAACATCTAAATCAGTGAAGCTCTGTGACTACAGAGCTTGATGCAGCATTTTCCCTCTCAGTCCTCCGCTCCCCCAGTCTTGCCTGAAGGATGGCATGAATTTCAGTTGTATCTTGCGTACTGCCCTGAATGAACAGTGCTTTCCCCTCTAAATACTTGGCTCATCACTGTGACCAGCTACACCTAAACTTAACCCATCTGTTCCCAACACAACCGCCTGCCGCTGCTTATCCCACCTCATCCCATCCCATCCCATCCCACCCCAGAGAATGCCTACTCTCCCACCCCCAGGTGCATGGCCATGCAGGGAGGGTTATTTTATACAAAACTTGTGTCCTCACCTCAGAGAAGACACAACCATTGTGTGTGCTTCTCCTTGCACTGAAGTGGGTCTTTCCACTGACACTGTGGGAATCCTTCTACAGCTGATTATGGTGTAGACCAACATGTCTTTTGTTCCTCTATGTGGGAGGCAGCAGGTATTATTTTTTGGGGCTGTGTAAACCACCACAGATGATTAACTATAAACTCTTAGTCATCTGCAAGCAATGCTATGTCCCCTTCATTCATTACTTCATTGTAGGTTTTATTTTTTTAAATGAACGAATCTTTATTTAGGTTTATTTCTTTTAGACACGAACATGTGAATCACACATGCAGCAAAGATCCAAGAATCCATCGACCCACAAACTCCTAGTTTTAAAGCAAGGAGTATCCAAATATTAGAGAATAGAGAACTTGTACTCTGTGGCATAGCAGATTTCAGCCAGTAAGCGTCCAACTTAGGATAATACTGAGAAGTCTGACCTCAGTTTTACCCATGCAATGTCAACGTTTCAGTACAAACCAAGAGTTATTTACAGTGGTGTCCTGGGAGAGATGGGATCTGCTGGGACTTTCTGGCTGCCAGTGGTGTAAAATGACTGTTTGGGTAGGAAACAGCATGCCTGGACCACTAGGCTGTAGGTCATAATACCCCAGATATTACTGTCTTTTTGCTTGTGCCCATTTCCCCTTAGCATAGGACAAACCCTTTTACCTCCTTGTCTCTCCATCCAGCTCTTGTCTATTCAGCTAGCCTGGGCATAGCTTGGTTGTAGCAAGCACTGGGTGATTTTATTATCCATATTGACCTGGGTGATCTCTAAAATGAAAAGGTCGATCAGACCCAGAAATGAATCTATAAGATGGCATCTCCATTTGGGGAGAAAAGACTCTTTAGAGACAGGTTGCAAACCGCATCTCAAATTCTCCAAGTTTCCGACTAATTTAGGCCCAGGTTTTTAGCTCAAGCACATCTGGAACAATTACTGCTCCAAACATGTGGTACATGTCCTAGAAGAAAGTCTTTTAAAACAAAATAATAATAAAAAAATCTCAAAACAGAACCAACCCTCTGGTTTTTCCACGGAAGGAAGGCAGGGCTGCTACCAAACTCAGCGCCAACAACTTTGGAAGCCCAAAATAAAGTTATACAATAATGACAAATATAAAGCAAACTAAAGAAAATGGGGGTGGGGGGAAATGCCGCTCTCCTCCTTCCCGCCTCTCTCCCTCCTCCTCTTTTCCTGGCCCACCCATGTGTAACTGATTCCAATAAACCATGAAAAGAGCGACTTGGCAGCAGCTGGCACGCTGGACCTGGGCAGATGCCAGCTGCGGGGMTCCCGCTGGTTTTGAAAGCTGTATTTTTTCGATTATATAAAATCTATATGTTTCAGTCTGAATGGCTCAATGGCTCAATGAATGGCTACTGAAACCAAGATAAGCAAAGGCAGCAATTGGCATGCACTCTACATGTTCTCCAGATCTTGTGTCCAGTTGCTATGTCAGACTAATTCCTCTAATGAGGTTCTTATGCAACTTTATTTTAAGTACAGGGAGCCTGAGCCCTTCTTCTTTTAGTCAGTAGGAAGTTTTCAGCTGATTATGAAGACCAGTATTTTGTCATAAATCTGTCAGGCACAAGAAGCTACAGCGTTTGGCTTTCAGTGTCACAGTCAGGAAGATTTCTCTGAGCAATAAGAAATCAACTAGATTTCTCTTCAATTAGATACAGAAATATGCCATTTTCTTATTTGTATCTATTATGTAGTCTGTGGAGTATCTCTTTACTGAGGCCACACTTGATGCTTCATGAGAAGGGAAAAAAGGACAGTCCCTGCCCCAAAGAAATGCCCAGTGTGATGCGTGTTGCTAATTTTTCAAGGCAGCAATAAGATCTGCAGAGAAGGGGATTTCTTTGAACCAGACGTGTAGTGATGAGAAGACCCCTTCGGGGAATAAAGGGCTCCTCTGGGTCATAAGTGCTAGAGGCTGAGGCAGCAAGGCAGATTGCTAGCGTCATCCGGACAGGAGCACAACCTGTGTTAAACTCTCTGGTTGCACCCTGTGATCACAGATCCTCCATTTGTTTCAAGGGGAACCAGGGCCCAGATCTGCTTGAGCACATCTTGGCGTCACACCGTCATAAGTGTCATGTTTTGCTTTTCTGACTCCTGAAATGTCTTTGAGCATCTGCCCTGTGCAGGCATTCAGCCGTGTCTGAAAAGAAGACTCTTCAGAAAAACAAATTGTTTTCCTGTGTCTTAACTGGAGCTGGAAAATGGAGCACAGACTCCAACAGCTCACAGACTAAACATCAGAACCTATTATTTCTTCTTTTGTTTTAAGACTCACATCAGYGACAGAGAATGGAAAAAACGTGTGAATCAGGTCATTTCCAAGTTATGTGATTCACTCCGATAGGAYGTTGCATTTCTTTGTCTCTCTTCAAGGAATCACGTGGAACAAAACCACAACAGGCTGCTGACTTGCTATGGCGTGGGGGCGGGTGGAGGGAAGGAACAAAAGTGCCCCTTATTTTAGAAAATAATTRTAATGCTTATCATCTTCTAGGTGTCTCCAAGGCCTGTAAAGGTTTGACAGAATTCCCACGAATGAGAACTTTTGCCCACAATTCAGTCCTAGTATCTCTCTCTCGCATATAATAGAGCTGGAGGCTTGTGGTCGAGTGACCTCAGCATCGTTGCGAAAGTAGTTTGCTTGCATTATTCTCACAACACGTGATTCCATAAGAAACACCACTCTATGTCTAGCTACTTTTCATTAACTCTTTCCTGTGAGGGAAAGCACTGAAAAAACAGAGATATGTGACCCTCTCTCTATGGGACCCATGCTGGGCAATTCCAGGCATTTGCCCATATCACACAGCCTCCAGRGTGGAGTTCCTCTGCCCCAAGAGGGTTGTTACAGTCTCGGGTAGCAGTGCTGTACCACAGGTCAGAGCTGTGTGAGGGAGCTATGCTGCTCTTTATCAGATGCACTAAAGAAATCTGCCCCTGCCCTCCAGGATAAGGTGCTGTGCACAAGCMGAGCCCGGCACCGACCTCACGGTGCCTGTTTGCCAGCCCAGAACACTCTGGCTCCCCGAAAACCATATGATGGGCATCTTCTTAGTCCTATATGTGTTAGGAGYGCATGAAGGGAGCAACAGAGTTTTGGATAAAACAACTTTTTCYCTCTCTAAAGAAGTTGAAATACTGGGTGGGCATAAAATGGAGAGGTCCTGTCCTCTTTAAACTTCTCTATCAAGTGTATGTTTTCTTCTCACAGCACTGCTTTTTCCCTCCTTCTTTCTTTGAATAGATACTGGGGGCAGGGGCAGTTAGAGGAGAAGTTGTCCTCTGCCTCTCTGCTACTGGGAGAAAGCAACTCTCTGCTACTGGGAGCCCTCTCTGCTACTGGRAGAAAGCAGCCCAACTAAAGTTTGTCRCCACCGCAGGCTCTGGACACTGGGGTGAATAGCTTCTAAAACTGTCTTTCCGCATGTTTGCAAACCACTTAGCACAGCAAGGGTCTGATTGTATTACTACAGTKCTGATAATAAATATTGCTAATAATGAAAGCAGGAGGAAATTGTTACTGGGTGCTGCATGAGAATGGCAAAATYGGCTATTGCTGTTTCCAAGTATATGGAGACTGGGATGAGAAATTCTTTATGTGCACAATGTGCTGTTCAGAAAAGGCTGCTTCCAAAATCTAAACGAGGGTGTATGGAAGCAATCCTTAATGCGTTCGTTCCAGGTTTGGTATAAAACCTCCTTCATATTAAGAGACACGGTCCCACTGCAAGTTTACAGGAGTCCCCAGCTGGGAGGGATGCAGGGAGTAAATGCCACAGGACAGGGCAGGCACTCCTCTCAAATCTGACAGTGAAAACAGCATAATGAAGCTCCCTGCTGCCATGCAGGGGAATCTTGTTCATTTAATCAAGTCCTCCCAGTGCGCTGGAAAATAGATGTTTCCCGAGGGACGACAGCTTCAGACAGGAGACTCCCARCAGCAAGAAAGTAGAGGCAGTACAAAGACAGGAACACACAGTGATTGATCGCTGTGCATAGCTCTAGGAGGAAAGTGTCCCTGMGAAGTAATGGACGTCGCCATGTTTCACAGAGTCCTCATTTAAACACATTAAGATTTGTTGTTCATAACCTGGACAAAGTCCAGGTGTTGCAGAGGGCCAAACCATCACCTCCTCTAAGGTGCACCCCTCGTGGTGTGGGCGCTGAGCACGCGGAGGGGTCCTGAGGGCCACGAGAGCTTTGCAAGCCGCAGGTGCAGCCCTGTGCTCCGCTCCGGAGTCAGGGCGCTTGCTGGCTGCCAAACTGTACGTGGTGATTATGCAGTGTGGACATCTCATCAGCTGCTAAGATGAGGCCTTCTGACTCATTTCCACTTGGAATCTAGATGACAATTTGGTTTGAATTAGACATGGGCTAAAGCCAAAACCCTGGATCTGAACTTCCTCAGATTTTGGGAAGAGTCCAGGCTGGATCTGAACTTAGCACATGGCTTTCACACAAAGACTGGAGCCAAACCCTGGATCAGAACATTCCCAGAATATGGGGAAGCTCAGAGCTCATCTTTGATGCTGGGATCATCTCAAGCACAGATTTCCAAGGATGAAATACTGTCTTTACATTAGCTTACTCTTTGTTTTCCTCTATAGCTGGTGTTTAACAAGTGCATTTTTAGCTCTGCAATTGTACCTTTCCAGTTCTTGCAAACGAGAATAAACAAGAAAAGAAAAAAAAAAGATGTGTGTGTGTGTACATTTTAACTGGAAAAGCATTTTCTTTTGAATTTGCTTATTGGATACACAAGAGGCTTTCTGACTTCAGAGCATGACAGTTGTGTCTCATTCAAAAAATTCTGGAGACAATTCCCTTGCCCCCGCCACCAGTGCCTTTCAGCGCAGGAGTTACGGATGTGGCACTGTGCCTGCAGTGAGAGCAGCTCGGGCATGCATTACCCCTGAGCTCACCCGTGTATGAATCCTTCACAGAAAAGGGAAGGACTGAAGAGTAACAAAATTCCACTTTCAAGCTGCTCAGAAGACACAGTGCTAACAAACAGCCCCCAAAAGGTGAGATCTTGCAATCTGCTGCTGCGGAGCAGCTGAGAAGCCGGTTCTCAAGTCCCAGGGATCTCAGTGTGTGAAGCGCGGGCAGGAAAGCACGAGCAATCCCACAGAAGGTGTCCCTTCAAACGTCTGGAAAATGTCGAACCGCCTGCCACTCTGTGCTGAGGAAAATCTCAGCTCCAACAGAAGGCTTTGTCAACACAGCGCCGTATCATTAGCTCGAGGTTTAYACACTTCAGTTGACACCTCTCCCTTGTCCTACAGATGTTGCACTACATTTAGGATTGAGCCTCTAACAATACAGCTGTTTGAACACATGTGCATTTTCCACTCAGCAAACCGCAAGAATATGGCAACAGGGTTACAAGGTTTGGATCCTACGGCTAGAATGAGAGAAGCAGAAAAGGTGTTTCTTTGGGAAATCTCGGTAGTTTTTCCTGTAGTTTCTCTCTTTCTGAATTTATGCACTGACTGTATAACACTCAGGCCATGGGGAAGGTAAAGTCTGATTGATATTGCAAGTGACAACTAAGGCCTTGAAATCATTTCCTCAGTTCATCTTCAGGAGGTGTTAAGCCCACAGCATTTTGCTAGTTCTAGAGAAGTAGAGTCATTTTGAGTTTTGTTTGCAAAAAACCCACTTTATTCCAATGCCTGTTAATCCGTTGTTACTTGTGAATAAGTTAGAGCCTGCCCCAGTAAAGGGGTTTAAAGAGTAATTATCAGATATGCTCAGAAGGGAAAGATTTTATAATATTCTTTTCACTTTTGCCATTATCGGATACGAGAAGAGATGGTTAGGTCTCACCAGGAGTCTCACAAAACCATTGAATGCCCTTTCTGCTACCAATAAAGTACAGAAGCTGGGGAGACTCACATRAGTGATTTAATAAAATAAAGTGAGCCCCAAAATGGACTTCTTAAGGAAGATGAGACCTCAGGTATCATTCTYTTTTATTGCCATGGGCATCTATTGCAGGTACCTTCCATTATTTGACTCCTGATTTACGTCAGTTGGTGTAAGGAGAATTGCACTTCTTTTTCATCTGATCAACATCTGTTTTTTTGAAAAACAGATGTGCACAAATCATTCTGATTAATGTGCTTGATTCTGCAATTACTGCAGGATAAATCAGCAGCGCACTAAAATCAACCTGGTGTCAAATTTATGCTCCTACACCTTCAGTGTTCAGCCTGACTTGAATTAGATTTTTGCTTTGCGAAACTTCTTTAGATACAAAAGGGCCAGAGTAAAATCCCCAGTGCCAGGACATGGAGCATTTCAGATGATCTGGTGTGGAGTTACCACTAACTAAATGTGTCCATTTGGGGCTTCAGTGAAAAAATGCAATACCTTTAGAAAGGCTGCAGGCTATCTCATGTGTTAACAGGGCAGAAAAATCCCTTTCTCACAAAGTTACTCAAGCTTCTTAGATATTAATTGGAGTTGTCAAAGCAAAATACGAATGTGTGTAAAATATAAAAATACAAATAAAAATATAAATAGGTTATATATATATAATATAAAAATATAGACTGGCTCAAAGGAGATACACCTTTGTTAAAGCAATGAGGGATGCAACTGATCATCTGGTGGGGAATCAGTCTCTATGCTCTGTAAATCTAGAAATCCCAGACATCTTGCTATTTTCTTTGAAGGTCCTGCTGCTCCAGGAGACAGACTCAAGATAGGAATTAAAATTAATGAAGTTTTCTTTACAGATTGGGTTATGACTTATTTTGCTGTCCACGAGAAAGGATGATGACTGGGAAGACCCACATGGATCCTCTGCTGCTGACTTGAGCCTGGTGTAAGGTGCTATTTGTATTGCCCTGCCTTGTGAAAAGGTTTTCACACAGGCGAATGTGATGTTCTGTATCACTTCGTCTCCCYCGTGAGGGAAGCCCATTTTGTACATGTGCTCTCCATCTCCTCGTGTGGGTGGGAGCTGAGATCCCCCCAACCTGCCCGGCTCAGCACAGCTGATGCTCACCYGGCACGGCTGCAGCAGTCGCTTGTTGTAGGTCCGGTGCTGGTACCGACTGTTAGCACGGGGACAAATATACTCCTTGACCTTGATATTTGTATAAGGGGGAGTGACTAAGGTGAGAAAAAACTGAGGAAGTTTTTTTTTCCCCTTATTAATTCTGTCACAGCTGCCTTTCATCTCCTGTAAATATGGGCCCTACCATCAAAATTCAAATTCACATCCAAACCTGCATTTTCCCCAGATCTGGGGGTGTTCTGAGCTGGAATCCATCACTGGTTTTTTTTCTTTTTTTTTTTTTTTCAGCTGAAACCTAATAAATGTGCTCTATAAAAAATGAGTTCAGCCAACATCTGGAGGCAGATAAAAATCCTCCAAGCTACTGTTCCACAGTCTTAGGGATCATTAGTACTGCCGAACATCTATAYAGAATATTTATCTTAAGCATGTAATAAAATGAAAGCTACTGTGCCAAATTCAGAACAACCTCTGATGAAAAGAAATGCCTCACATCAACATTAAGCTAGAGCTTTTCTAGCCAGAGAGAATCTTTTCTCCAGCCAAAGCACAGCAACTTGTAGTTACAAAAACTTAACACTAAACACAGGGGGGAAATTTATTATTTTAATTGTGAGACTTCATCACTGGTTAGTTTAATGTGTCTTTCCCCCTTTTTCTTTTAATCACCCTCCCCCTCTCCTTGGGATGGTTTATCGCTTGTAAATTATTTGTCACATCGTTGTAATTCTATCCAGATCCTTAACTTTCTAATCATGCATCTTTTATGGGGTCTCTTTTAAAGAAGCACTATAATTACTTGCCAAGGGTCCCTGTAAATTTTATCAGGCTGTAAAATATTATACTTTAATTATTTGAAAAAAAAAAATTGGAAATGTTCCCTCTGAAAGGCTACACGATCGATATTGCGAGGAGCAAGGCACCTTCCGCAGTTTTGCATTTGCTCCTGATGTATACCTCAGAAGCCTTCAAAACTCTTCCACTTCATTCAGTGTCATGGGAAAGTATTAATGGAGAAACTGGCCTTTGATTAAGCTGAAGAAATTGCTTACTGCATGTTTTAGCTGTTGTAAAATACACYGAGAGGATGGCAAAGGATGCTCTCCCATTCTTTTTGGAGGAGGCACAGGGACTCAGCTATCAGCCCGCTGAAAGAGATGTGTATTTAAGAGCAAAGCAGAAATGCAGAATAAACTRCAGATGCAGAGATGAGTTGAACCTTCCTTATAGGAAATGGAACTATTTTTAGAGGGAGAATTCTCTGTTTCTATACAGATTTTGAAACTATCAYCTTGCCAATTTGTTTAGTTTTATTAGTAGTAAATATAGAAATACTRGTAACATTTCTACTACTACTATTTCTACTAGCAGTAGGCATTTGAGACTCATTTCTGTCAACCTTTACTACAGAAACTAGCAACTTCCATGATGTTGTTTTCTAGAAAAAGTATGAGGAAATTAGGTACCTGATAGTGACCTAAAGTGGTTTCTGGAACAGGGTTTCCCATGCACTATTCCAAAAATTGGTTTGCAGTTAGTTTCTGTATGTGTMTAAGGTGTAAAATTATATATCATACTCATGACCAGTGCTTCAGTTAAATGTGCRTAATAGCTAAATTCTTGCACATTTCTGGTAAGTATGCATTTCTTTAGRTAGCTGAGCTGAAATATGAGGAAGTTAAATGGTTTGGTCGAGGAGCACAGTAAGCTGGAAGCAAAGTAAAATATAGATCTCSCCTCAGCTCCTTGCTCTTGGGGAACACTATGGGATGTGCTTAAGAGTAAGGACACACTACYCTATCTGTACAATTCCTCTTATCCTAAGAGAAGCCCTGAGAGGATCCTAAGAGATCCTCTTATCCTATCTGTTCAGTGGTTTTCCAGGTACCACCCTGGGAACGCACACTATTTCTTCCCCCTAAACAGCACCAGATGACTCGCCAGCACTCAGACAGCTCAGGTGAAGGAACTGTTAGACCCATGCACGATGAATATGCAGTCCTGTTGTTTCCCAGGTTTTTTTGTAAATACTGACCAAAAGTACCTTTCCTGAAYGCCCTTTCTATAAAAGTGCAGCGCTGCTAATAAACCATCCGTGTTCTGCACAACACCAGCCTTTGCAGCAGGCTTTGGCTTGGTGGTCAGTGACGTTGGCATACATCACTTTTTAACGTGGTGACACCTCTGTGCACCATCACACGTGCGCAGGTAACGCATTCTCTGCACAGAGCTGTCAGAGCTGAGAGCGACGTCTTACAGTGACAGCACATGGAAGAGCCACCGCACTGTATCACACAACAGAATTCAGGAGATCAAAGAGTAAATATCTTTCATTCATGATTCAGGCCAAGTCAACCAATGATTCTGAATGATTGTTCATAAATGAGGCAGACCTTGATATTTATTTACAGTGGTTGTCGACCATCAGAAACGGTTCAATAAATATCTCTTATAAACCACACATAGGTTAATATAAAGCTGGCTCAGAGTGCTATATGTTGTTGCTATTTTTAATAGCTGAATGGTGACAGAAGGCAGTGGTAAGTAACCATGTTTAAACATGGGTATAGTTATGGATGGTTGAATTATTCACTGCAAGACAGGGGTTCAACTAAAGTAACCTTTCTACCTGTAGGTAGGTTGTCCACAAAGAGATCCGTGTTTGTTTCRTATCCATCTCCGTATTGATACAGCCAAATAAAGAGACTAGCAACAGGTAGCCTGAAAAGCATAAAATACCTCCACTTGAGATTAACCAGACACGCTGCAGATGTTTGAAAATCAGTATAAAACTGATTTCCACAGACTGACATCTGGTCCTGCAAGGGTCCCTGGGGACTTCTGTGCTGTTGTGTTAGCTCAGGGGTCAGGTTCATGCTCCAAAACAGCTCCTCAAACCCTTCAGCTGTTTACCTTGTTGCTGTGAAGGTTTACACCCCTACTGAAGTCTGGAGGGAGCCAACTGTCTCGCTCACTTGGAAACTCAAGTGCCAGGTTTTCAGTCCTCCTTCAGAGCCGCCCCTTCAGGCAGGGAGAGTGCCACAGGTTGAACTGAAATGGGTTCAGACCTGGAGGTTAAAAAAAGAAAAAGACAGCATACACAGAGCTATTCTGCATCCCAAAGGCCAGGGAGCAAAACATGGAAATAGTTGCTTTTTGGAGCCTGCGAAGTTGCCACTGCCTGCAACCAGCGTTACCCCCTTCTCCAGTTAAAGCAAGCTACTTCAGAACCACTTCAGCATTGCTCTTTTATTCCCCATTCAAAATAGCTGCTTGCCTTTGATTCCTCCCAGTCGGGGCCAGCATTTATACTCCAGCCTGCATTTACRCTCCCCTCCTTGTCTAGATTTCTTGCCTTTATCTGGAGAGCCTGGGATCCCCCSGCTCTCGCACGGCTTACCCACCTGCAGCGATGTGGATGCAACCTGGCAGCTCTGCGCCCTGCTCCTGTTGGGACTGGCAGGAGCAAAGCCTGCTGGGGCACATCAGCAGGCGTGCTGGAGGGCAGGCAGCAGCTGGAGAGCAAACAAGCTCCCAGCTCTGGGGGTACAAGCCGTCCCGCGGGCTGGCTGACAGCTAGGAATCAGCTCCGCTGCACGGGAGGGGAGGGAGAGGCTTTTTGCACGTAAACTTTGCAGGCAGGGATTTGGGGACTTGCTCCTTTCTCCTGGCATGCAGATGGTATCCGTCACAACCACCATTTTCTGTAGCAAGAGGAACAGGGAGAAGGAATTAACTAAAGGAACAGAAAAAAACACTGTTTTTCTCTTTGGCGCATGTTTTTGCTGGTTTATCGCTTACACATTTCAACAACTACTTTGTAGGTGGTTAGCAAACTATATTAATCTCTGGAGAGTTTAGTGATCAGTATCTATAATACTGAGAAATGACAGTAAAATAAAGCATGTTCTCAAATGTTATTGCTATAGGCACACAAAATGGAGTCTTATAAGCTATAGATTAATAAAAAGGCTATAACCTCTTTCCTCTTCCCTTTTCTCTTCCATCCATGACTACAAAAGCATCTTAACTTCTGGTCTGAAAAGAACCATACCCCACAGTATCTACTCTACTAGAAGATCTCCTCTACAGAATAAAAATCCTATTTTTTTCAATATAGTAATAAAAAAAMCCCAATAAAACMAAAAAAAGCAACTTGTACCGGACTGAGCACCAGAAGGCTTACTTAACGGTGATGACCTAACACATTGTGTTTTGAAGATGACAGGGCCAGGAACAGAGCTGCCAGTGTCACACCTCAGCCTGACGTACGGCATTCAGAAACACACAGAGCGCACAGCCTGAGCACGCAGGGTTATTACATGCAATCAYGAAATGCTAATTGGCTACTAAGGCAAGCTGTATCAGATGAAATGTAAAACAAAACAGAAGCTGTTTCTCCAAGGCTTTTAAAGTTAAAAGCATGGCTAAGCTTGGGTAGTTAGAACCAATAACACTCAGATATTCCCTTTGATCCCATATTCCTGCATGTCCATTATGAAACCATCAATATCGCGTGAAGGTCGGAGGGAAGGTGTAGGCTCTCTGAGGATTGGCCAAATGCTACCTTTGCATCTCTCTCAGCTCCTCTTTCCAATATTTATCTTCGTCAGTGATTCTGATGCCATAAACAAGGAAAGCTCACATCAAACTCAAGGCAGCGAGGGGAAAAAGAAGTGAGAGGTGTTTGCTAGAGCAGACGCTGTCCCGGGTCTATGCCTGGCTGCCTGGCCACAGGTTTCCCGTAACAGTGTGCCTCTAAGTACTGTATTTGCCTCAGGCAGCTTTCCTCCTTGTAATGTTAAAGAGAAACATTAAATCAACAGACATTTATACACATTGACTTAGAATTCAGTGAACGCAAAAGTTGTTCCATCTCTGGGCCCTAAACCATACAGAAGCTACTAGGAGGACAAGGCATGGGTGCAATGGCAATGAGGTCTCCCACCACCTGCTCTTGCCCCTCGGGATTAAGTGGGAACTTTATCCATTTATTTGGGATGGAAAATAGTGTACAGGTGTGCAGGTTGTTCCCCTAGATATCTACCAGATTCCAAAATTTAAGAAAATATCAGCAATGCTTTGCCAATGATTCCCATAAAGAGGCTGTCACAGGGATATTGGCCAGCATAGGGGGATGGAGGAGGTAATAGCCCACAGGTGCTGTACAACTAGCCCGTGATTAAAAGTCTTAGACACAGCAAAAAATCTGAAAAATTGTTGGAAACATGGGACTGTGGACAAAATGTCTATGGCTGGAGTTTATATATTTTTTTTTACCAGATCCTAACATCAATGAGCCGAGACAATAAATGGACAGAGGTGTATCTGATTTACATGAGGTCATTGAGTCCTTCTGCCTCTGCCACTGAAAACAGTAGAGTTTGTGCCATGGAGGGCTGCAATATCTCTTCCAGCTTCCGTGGTGTCAGCGCTGCCTTTTTTAGGACAAGGAAACCCTGATCTGAAAACCACGCTGCGTAGAGGAAAGTGGCACAGATGGTCAAAGTCGCATGAAGAGACTCGTGGTGGCCTGCTCCTTACTCCCAGGGCAAACTTGGCCTCATGAACAAGATGCCAAATCTCAGATGCCCCRTACACCTGGCAGCAGGTAGTGGTTGTTTTGGGGTCACATGCACTCTGAGGGCACTCTGCTCCTGGGCAGGTCTGAGCTTTCAGACCCRTCGGGATGGCCCAATTCCCCAAGGAGCAGCATCTTTCCGATGGAAACAGACCTCCAGCGCTGAGGAGGAGCAGAGCTGAGAGTGTGCTGTTGCTATAGCAGGGGCAGGGGAATCTATGGAAACCCCTGAAAGGGTATTGCTCTGTGTAGCTACAAAACAGCACAGCCAAAGACAGTACCAGGCACTTACAAGGCATGCTGTGAAGCTAGGATAATTTCAATCCATTTAGCAAAGTGCTTCCAGTCCTCGCTTCAGAGCAGGTAAAAGGAAAATATAGTAAATATTGAACAAACAAAGTTAATCTGTATCCACAGCACTTTACCCAAGAAAAAGCTAAAGCTGTCTGACTGTTGCCTGCTCGTGCTTTATTATTTTCCTCTCAGGCAGAATGGCTTTTTTTTTTTTGTTCAAAAGACTGGTGCTGTGTGATGGTTAGCTGYGCTCATTCCCCTCCATATAGAGACTCACTAACCCGTAAGGCACAGGTGAAAATCATGGGRTAGTCAATACCCTATGGCAATGCCAGACATTTTGGTAGCATAATATATGTCTGTGAGTAATCACTAACTTTCCTCCTCAGTTAGGGTGGAAAAGTGCCCTTGAAAATTGCTTGCTCTCCCACTAAAATATACGGGATTTGTACTCTAAGGGACAAAGCAGAAGTCCAATGAATCACTGAAATCAGGAAAAAAGAAGTAAGGTTCTTTGAATTTGTCCTTTCACAAACAGAGATTCAGGACTCAGTTCTTAAAGTTTTTCTTGGTATTGCATTATGCTGTGTTCTTGAATACAGTAGTTTAAATATCAACAGGTGTAGCTAAATTTGTTCTTGAAATTTGCAAGCAGGGTGACCAGGGATGAATKTTACTTTCGAGGCTAATACATTTATCAATCTGTTTTTGTCTTCTACCACTTACATCATCACAGTAGTCAAAAGCATTACGAAATGCCTTACCATTAGTGTTCTGTGCAATACATCACGAAGGGACCCCAATTGCTTGCAAAGATTGCAAATCCTTTGTTTTCCAGAGAAAATGCTCATTGCTCATTTTCCATTGAACTCAGGCATCTTGGGACAAGATCATCTTTCACGTTCTCTTTTCTGGGGAAATCCTCACCAGATATAAATAGCTACAGCACTCAAATGACTTCCAGTAGTCTTAGTGAAGGTATTACTCTGGTATAGAAACTTAACTGGTTATGCAAGTTTTGTTGAAACGATTTCAAGCTGCCTGCTGCTGTSCCTGCTAGAGACACTTCTCATCCATTGCTAGCTACAAGGATGTTTGAGATTGTGGAAGAAATATTGTGTTTCAAGGCCAACAGGRGTCATTTTGATCGCTGACTCTGGATTCTTGCATTTTAATCTTCTTAAGCCCAGGGTCCAGGTAGGGTARCCTGTTGAAAGCAGGACACTGTGGATGAGAGTGTGTGGAGAAATGATTGCCTAGCATCAGCTAACCTCAGCTAGATCAGCTCAGAGTCTCCAGTATATTTGCAGAGCATGTCTTGAACTTGACCCTCTTAATCAAGTAGGAAGGTGCTTTAAAAGTGCTCTGCCACCATGTTTGTTCCAGTGTATAACACAGCTCTGTACAGTTCACAGAGGGCAGCTTCTTATTTTTTGGGTGGGTCTTTCTTGCTTTGTCCCAGAACCAAGTATGAGCGGAGGCAGCAGAAGAYCTATCTTGGTCCACAATGAAAGTGCAAGAGCTATAACCTCCTCCTGAGGCAACTCACAGGAACTCAAGCATAATTATAGAAGGGTGGCTGGCTATTAGGTGAGCATTAGGTGAGCCCTATGGAGATCTAATAGGGTGAGTAAACCCTGAGCAGAAGGCCTGAAGAGGAGGGACGCCATTCCTTCAACTCAGGCAGAAGTAAGGAGAAAAGCCTCTGGAAGCTGCAGTCCAGTTTGGACAGMGGCTTTGTTCTGATGTTGTACCTAGGTTTACATTTGCAGCGTACTGCCTGTGCTGTGTTTCTGTTTGAAGTATACAAGTGCTCAGAGTAGACCATGGGTGTCTGAAGCACCCCTTCTGGAAGAGCCACTCTCAGTAAAGGGAAACAGGCAGCAAATATCACCGGTGACAGGGTGTTTGAAATGAGCACGATCCTTGGCTGTTCCGCACAGCTCATAAAGGAAACCTTCAAGGTCATGTTGACCATTGCATAGCCCTACTCAAGTCAGGTCAGGTCATACATACCTCTTAGTACAATAACCTTATCTATATTGCTCTTACATAGCATTGGCACGAGCAGAGGAAAGCTTTGAATGGGAATGAAGTACACCTGCAATACTCTGATGAACGGTTGTCTGCCCTAGAGCCTGAAGGGAGGAGACAMCCCTGACTCCATTTGAAAGTCAATGGGACCTTGGCTCTTAGCTCACCTACGGTTGAGATCGTCGCTAGTGGAAGTTTGTACATTAATATCATATAACTGGAGAAACTACTATGCTGTCAGTAARCCTGTTATTGTGGACAATCAGTGTCACCAGACAAACTTTAATGAAAGGTATTTAATAATTACCAGAAAGTAGAATGGAAGCTGCACTAAGGCCAGCTATACAGAGCTCCATTTTCTATCAACTTGAATATTGTGCGGCTATTTAGATCAATAAAGAGAAAATGCAAAACACATGCTTTTTGCAAATGTTGCTGAAACCAAAGAAAACTTCTACATCTATTTCAGGTTTGTGTGTGAAACACAAAATATCAGAAACAATCTCAAAATTTTGTGAATGCTATTCAGTATTTCATGTGATCTAGAGGGACTTCAGGGGCAGTTCACCCTTTCAAGAACATCCAGACTCTTGAGTAGCATCAAGCTAGGAAATGACCTTTCTCTTTTGTAGGGATGAATTTCTCAAGCTGGTCAAAAATGAAGATGTTATCCCAGATTGGAGGGAAAGATCTCTCTCTTCCCTCTCCATTTCTCCAGAGGGAAGAAGGTTTGAAAATTGCACTTGGAAGACATTCAATCAAGCAGACGGTCAGCTGTGCTCACATACCGTTTGGATCAGATTTTTAGAACCATGCCAGAATGTACCTTATGCAAAATTAGTAAAAACAATAACACCAGAGCAGAGGAATAACACAGCAAACCATACAGACACGTAACGCACAACCAGCCATTAGGTGAAAGGCCAACATCATTTAGCAACTCACAAGTTCATAAATGGTAAATTTACAGAAATTCAATCCCCTTCTACTCATCAGGGGATTTCACTACAGACCAGAAATAGCTAATTGGGAGTAGAGAACGTATTTAAAAAAATGAAACACACTTCAGAAAACTCCTTTGAATCCTTCAAAAAGTAAAAGCACTAATTAAAAAAAGATGTTTCTCTAAGAAACAGCCACAGGTTTACAGGGTGGGAATTGGCTAACTTATTAGAGCCTGTTCTGTGTGTCTGGCCACTGGTTGGCAAATGCAGACCTTTATACTATAAAAACTGTTTCAGTAACACTTTGAAATACTTGCCCAATCATGTTTAGTTCACTTGGGATTCATTATAATACCATTAGATGGGATTATATCATTTGRTTTAATGTCAATTGCATTTCCATATTGTGTCCAGTGGTTTTATGATGTGGACAAATATTCCACCAAGGACTAGGCTGAGGCCATCACATTTAAATTCTTTTCCTGAGTCACAGTTGGCAGAAATCCTTATCTCAAGACATCCAGGCTGCAAAACCCTCCTTGGAAGCAAAGGGGAGACCAAACACAGTTTTACGCTATTCAGAGGATTGCTCCAATGGTGCTTTGTGTTCTAGAGTTTGCTGAACCCGCCTAAGCACATGAGTCAAATACAAAATGCATTGCCTATCTTTCCCTTTATCTTGACTAGAAAGACCACAGYGAACTGCAGATTTGAGATCTTGTTCTGATTCATAGTGGCTGGCCAGGCTGGGAGCATGAACACCAAGAGAGATGCCTTGGCCTCCTCACACTGGAAGGGCAACACTGACAGGCATCTAAACTACCTGGAAAGCTGGTAACGAGCTGAAGCCCTCAGACTCAAATGCCTGATCACATCTGCTTTCATATACAAAACATTAAATGCCTCCAACAGTAATAAGGCTCTAGAGAAATGAAATCATCATCACTGGAAACAAGAAGGATGTCAGACTTCTTGTGGAACAAGATTAAAATCCTTTTGTACTATGGTCCTCATCACTGTTTCAGGACAATAAGTAAATAACCCCTTTTCTCATATGGGGAACAAGGAAAGCTCAGATGTATTGGATTGCATAATGCATCTTCAACAGAAGTTTTGTTGCTGTCACCTCTAATAGAAATTAAATATATGTGCTAATGGCCTAGGTAACAGGAATGCAGGTTTCTCTGTACGGGAAAAAGTGTTGCTTTCTATCAAACTTACAGTCATGCTAGAGAAGAAGGTGGATTCTGCTATCTATAGTTGCCTTTAAGTATTTTAAAGAAAGCACATGTCAAAGCACAGAAAACATCTAAGGAAATAAAAAAAAGAGCATTATAAAAGTATCAGGGCTTCATATTAATAATAATAATCTTAATAATAAAAATAATGTGCAATGGGACTACACAGACAAAGAATCAGCTCTAAAATACATGTGGTGAAAGATCTGTTTTATTTTTCCTACAAAATACCACATGTTGCTGAAGCATTTGCTCCTGATCATAAAATAATATCCATCATTAGAAAGTTAGGTGTTAAAAAAAAATTAGATCTGATCCAGAGTTGGTTTGCTTGTAAAAACGAGCATGATGCTCTGATTTCAATGTGTATGCCTGTGTGTCTTTTGGGAACCCTCTGCTCCCTATCTTTTCTAGCCCTCACCTGGGTGCAGCATGTGRGCAGGGAGCCCGAGGTTCCTGACACCTCCCACCCCAAGGTGACAGTGGAAGGAGGCGATCCCCTGCAATGGAAACCTCCCCTCTTTCCCCTGTACAAAAGCAGAACAGGGCAAGAACGTGGTGGAGTCTTTTCGCAAGCCTTGGAGAAATGTGATGTCTTCAAGGCCTCTTCCCCTCTATCAAATTTGACTGAACACAGCTACCGGCTCAAAAGCAGAGAGGATAAAGCGTAATAGTTGGCCACAAGCACTCAGTCTCTTGCAACCCCCATAGAAGACTTGTTTCCAGAAAGACAGAACCTGATTTTTCACAAGACACARACGAGGAGGGAGGAAGGTGTTTGGAACAGTTATACCTCTGTTGGACATGCAATGAGCTTTGCAGATAGTCCTCTGCCCATGTTGTCCCTGGTGTTAACCAGACAGCCCAAGGAAGCTGTGAAGAGGATTTCTCTCAGCTGGAACCTGGCTTGTGGTGCTGCTTCTAGTGGAGAGTCTCAGTGTGTCTGTAGGGAGGCTTGAGCCTCTTTCTAGGCATCAACCAACATTTGGCCTGGGGAGAGCAAATGAGTCACATCTGCACAGCTCCTTGGCAAACAAAAGCCCTGTAAAACTCTGCTTTCTTTTAGTTAGGAGTTTCTCAGAGGGAAGATATATTTTCATGGGAATTTACAATTTTTTGCCCTCRAGAGAAACTTCACCGTTTCCCTTAATCAAAAGTGGTGTCATTTTTACCACTAAACATCTCACTTCTTCCCATCTGGCCAAAAACACTCCAGTGAGACATGGGCTTGGAAGAACTTGCAAGCCTTGGAGGGCTAGATCCAGCGGACCAGGCTGACTCAGTTCCTTTATGGCTCTAGGCAGTGGGCTTGCCTATAAACACATATCCCTGTGTGGATGTAACCCCGGCATGTGCAGTTCCTGGCAGATGCAGAGCAGAAGCCAAGAGACAGAGCAGATTTAAACCGCACTCTCTCCTGGAATAGTTAAGTGGGACTGAAGTGCAGACTTCAATGGTGCTTGAGCAGTGGTGAGGACAGGTCTGGTTTTGGCAGAAGCAAAGCCATRTGCTGCCCTGTGACCTAACTACTGGAAGTGATGGATTTGCTGGGGAAAGACCTCGACTGACCATGTGGGCAGTGTGGAAGAGCCACGCGCGCTGTCCGTGCAGCATTTCCCAGCACTGCTGGGCGGCTGTGCACCAAGGTAGCACTGGATTGCAATGACATGGTCCATTTTATTTTGGACTTTGGTCCTCCCAAAGTCAMTTCTCCAAATCTCAAGCACACATGCCCATGATGACACAGGTTGTGTAACCTTGTATAACCTCATGTATAACCGCATGGGGAAGCAGTTCTTGGATCTATTCAAGGTGTGTTTTGCCTGTAGGCCTGGTGATCATGTGAAGTTACAGAGAGCTCTGAAGAAGAGCTAGTTGAAATTTACCATTAGATGTATTTTTCCATCATTAAAATAGAAGGAAACCTCAAGGAAAAATGTCAGGTTTTTAATTACTTCCAAAGAAATAAAACCCTGGTAATTGTAAATGTTCGGTTTGCAGTAGCCAACAAGGGAAACATTTTTCTAACAATGAAAAAGTGGAAGTCTGCAGTCTGTCATGCAGATATTTCCTGCAATGTTCAACTGGATAGCTTCTTCAGTTGCTGAAAACCGGAAAAAAAAATCAATGGATTTTTCTTCTTGCAATAAAAAATATTTTTAGTTTGTGCACACTCAACAGTTTTGCAGTGGGGGAATATTTTCTTTACCCCTTCTGTGTCTGGCTCTACAGCAGTAAAATACAGGCTTTCTGTTTCCCTCTGTGGKGTTTTGCTTATGCTCCTCTCCCTTCCCATTAGGATTTCAGCTGCAATTCCCAATTCTGAACTCACGTAGGACAGACCTGGGGACTAGAGAGACGTTTTTATTCCAAAGTAGGTTACCAGCAAACATGCCAGTGAGAGGGTTATCACTGGAAATGAGGTCTTGTTGTGCTCTTACGTGTGTTACCCTGTGCAAGCATGAGAAGTTTGCACAAGGCACCTTTATGCGTGGGATAAGGCACAGCTCCTCGCAGGAGGTTTGCCAGGTGAGGCTGTTCTGTAACACCCAGCCTTGCAACACTGGTGTCAGCATCTGCTGCCCTCTGCCACAGAACGGAGGTGGTGGCTGAGGGCAAGAAATGCAGGGCAAGAAGGGCTTAGCCTGCTTGCTCTGATAACCTGAGAGAACCTGGTAGTCCTTCAAAGCCAAAAATTACCAAATGGAGAGACTGAGCCCACGAGCCTACCAATCTGAAGTGACAGGATCGGAGATAAGAAAATGACACTGGATGACTTAGAGCCTATTGAATTTATACAACACCTCATGTTTTCTAGCCCCATTCAAGTTCTTCAAGAAGGTTCCTTTTCTTTGGTTAGAAAATATCCAGGAGATGGCTGATGGTTTGTTTCAGAGGGCTTCTGAGATGCAGAGCCATAAATTCCAGCAGGTTGTATAAGAGGTGTGTCATCTTTTTTGTTTGTTTACGTGTTTTTTTTTCCCTGAGGATAAAAACCAGTAATAATTAACGCTGTCTTTTAACATGTTCCTTCCGAAGAACAAACCTAGCCTTCTTCCACTGCCTTCCCTTTCTTGTGTTGTTTCTGAGAAGAAGAAGTGCTGAATGAAAACAGAAAGCATTTTCCAAAACCACATTCAGTAGTGCACGTTTCTGCTTGGTTTAAAAATATCTCTACACCTCTAGACATATTCAGCTCCTGCCTTTTTGAGAAAAGATCTCCGGTTGAGTGCTGGCCCACCTAAAGGTGAGCTGGACGGCAATGCACACTGGTGGACATGTGAAGCAGCTGAACTGAAAAGCAGGAGGAGGACATGCTGTCATGGTCAGAGAGATATCTGCACGCTRGTGCTGACATCGTTGCATTTAAAAGCAAAGGAATGGGTGAGCACAGAGTAGGTGGCATATTTCATATAGGGACGATGTGTTTTAGCTTCTCTTTCAACAGTTTGTTCAGGAGACAGAACTTCCACAACATGGAGCTAAGGGCCAAGAAATGTCAGAGTTTAATTTGGTCTCTGATACTCAATCAGTGCATGCCCTCAGGCAAGTGACTTATCTTTCCTCTATCTAAACGTCTACATCAGTGAAACAGAGGCGAAAGTACTTTCCACAAGAGTGTCAGTGAGTTTAGCATAACTCATTAATGTCTGCTCGGAGCTTTTAAATCCTGCAGCAGAATATCCTCCGCAGGCACCGGTGGTTAATGCACTCTAGGGGTGATGGGCAGGTGAAACCGAAGCCCGGCACCCCCATTTTGTGCTCTGTGACTGACAGCTTGCGATTCGGTCGCAGGCAGACGGCTGGTGGGTAAGCGTGGTGCCGAGTATGGGTCCCCATCAGCGTGATTAGAGGATGCTCCCACTGGATAAGACTGTGACTGGGAAAGTGCCAACAATGTCTCACTGAGAAACAAACAACCAATGTATCAGCCCTGATCACTGCATTCAGCTAATGAAAATGTATGTAATTGATATTTTATAACTATATGGAGAAAGGATTTTTTTTTAGGGCTTTAATGGTATCGATTGACGGAAGAAAGCCAGATAGATGTCTCTAAGCTGCAGGCTATGGGGCTAAAATGCCTTTGAGTCAGGAAATGTATACTTGTTTAAAATTCACTTCAAATTTTCACATCATTTGCAGCTTTTAACGGCATTTTTGGACCCTGACAATTAATCACATAKCCACTCGAGTCAACTGATTGTCTCATTTCTGATCAATTATTGTTGTCAAGCCCCTTCCCCTATATTCTGCATACTGACTCGTACAAGGGTCTGAAAGAGAATAGTTGCCATGAGGCCCTGGGATGTGCGTCGGGATGCTCTCCTCGCAGGTGGTCTCTGATACAGAACTTTGGTCCGCGTTCTTTTCTGGGGTTCATTTCATGTGAAGTGGTCCAGTGGAGGCAATACTCTGCTTTAATATATATGCAGATATTGGTGCTTACTATTTCCATGAGCCTTTCAAGGTAAAGATTGTCTTTTGCTTTGTGCTAGTACAGCCCCTCGGAAAGAGAGTCAGGGTTCTGATCATTACTTAGGCTCCTCATGGTGCCAAAATACATTAAGTCATTAGGGTTCTGTTCATTTCCAACTGTGATTACATGGGTTGCTTTTTCGRCCATGGCATCATGCGGGGCAAAGCAACATGTAGAAATAAGAATTATTTTTTCTCTATAAAATAGGAAGATTTTATTAAAAGCAAGAGATCTGCAGCACCAGGCTCCTACTGAAGAGAAAAAAGGAGAACCTGGGCTTCCCATGCAGGCACTCTAACATGAAACCCAAATCTGGATGAGACTGAGTGAAAAGGAGGCAAGTAAACTGAGCTTGCTGCAGCAAAGGCATGAATTGGAAAGCTAGTCAGAGGGTTACTTTAGACAAAGGGCTTCTGTTGACTTTAATGGGATTTGGATAGCCCAGCAGTGCTGGCGTAGGTTTAAGCACCCAGATAGGGTTTGGTCATTGAAAATRAGATTCTCTTTCTGTTGTGAGATGGGAAAGCAAAGCCAGTAGTAGACATTGGAGGTCCAGTTTGCAGCCTACGCAGCGCATGAAGCTTTGAGTTGGTTTGTGTTGTTTTCTTTTTATTTTTTCTTGAGGATTTAATTTGTTGCTCATCTTGAGATATTCTAAAACTGATCTCGACGTCCTTCCCTTTTTCTCTTTTTCACTCTCACTCATTGGAGCAAAACATGAAAGATTCACATGCAAAGCATTAAACCAAGAGAAGAAAATAAAAAAAGTAAAAGACAACAAATAAAAGGAAGAGAAGTTGACATTTCCTGATCTACCTCTCCATGCACCCACTCACAGAGAAGTGTCTTGCACGTACACATCGAAGGGACTTAACTATGAACGCAATGTGAGATTTCATTTTCAGTTCTTACAAAATGAAATGGTTACATTGAGAGAGAAAAGGAACGGGCTGGACGTGAGAGGAAAGTGCAGAGTCATTCTTTCTTTTCTTGTGGTCAGTGTGTCATACCTTGGTTGTAGCTGTGCTTGGGACACTTTGCTGCAGAAAGAAAATGAAGAAAATCTGATTTGTTTGAGTACTGTTGGTAAAATTGTACTGTCACTGCATGCAAGACTGTCATGTAGATGCCAGGTCTTAGAGGGTTGCCCCTAAAAGCATAACTGTTAAACTTTTACTGTTGTCTTCTCTCTCACAATTTCTGTTTCCAGTTCCTCTAATTTTTATTATACTTACTTCATCTGTAAGAGCTGGCTTAGACAATTCAACATTCCAAAATAGCATTTATGGAGATTGAAAATTGTGGTAATTAATCATCTTCGGGTGAAATTCTAGCCCAATGAAGTCAGGAGCAAAACTCTCACAGCTTCAAGGTTTCAGCTCATGGCATCTCAGTGCCATGAATTATTTGTACTCTGGATGTCTTTTGAAGCTTTGAATATGTTAAGGAAAAATATTGGTTTTGTTTGTTTGGTCATTAGGAAGGAATAAACAATGGCTGCAAGTTTAAAAATTTATACAGAGAGTTACAGGGTTTGGTATTCCTTTTGTCCCTGCAGATCTCAAGCCCAAATCAGTTTTTTAAAGTTTTTGTGACTGCCCTGCAAACAGTCGGGGATCTAGAAATTGAGCCATGCTCTTTCTGGCTAGCGGTARTCACAATTTAGCTCATGAGTGTGCTAATGATGCATGAGACACAAACCAGAGTTCTCCTAAGTTTCATCGGTTTTGCAGGACTAGCCATAAAAAAGCTTTCCTATATTTATGGAGTCTTAGTTGCAGCTCACTGAAATCAGTAGAAAGCTTCCCTGTTGATGTCAATGAGCTTTTGGCTCAGATCCACAAAAATCTGATTCTCCTATTTGAACTGGTATGACTCCATTATGCAATAATTAAGTGTTTGTAACTCTAGATCAGAATACAACATAGATAAATTGCAAACATGCTTATTTAATCCATGTAATAGAAGAGGACTAATCCTTTTTTCCCCCAAATAATTTACTAAAGCCAAACCTAAGGGATTCCTTAAACCTCCAGGACCTGCAGTAACTGGGGCTGCTTATAGTAATCCCTCTCTGGCCTTAGAAAAATGGCCTCAAATATTATTTAGAAGCACTTAATTTCCACACCCCCCCATACATTTGTCTTGAGTTTGTTGCACTGCCAGATACAAACAGAAGTGAATAATCTTTGGGGAAGCTGCAGATGTCTTATTCAGACTCTGGAAAATCTTGGTCGTTCTGTTTAGCAACCGCATCTTTCTCAGCAATCGGGTTTGGGTTTTTTTTTTTTGCCTAAGTAGTCAAGATGAGACCATAGGTGATRATAGTATTGACAATTAACAAGCAGCGACATTGCTAAATACTGTTGTGACCGGCGTAGTGCCAAGTTACCACCTGCAGTACCTCTGCATTTCTCACAATGGTTAAGAAGGGGTTTGCCAGTCCTTAGCAGGCAGGAGGAGGAAAGCAACTGGGAGGACTCGGGTGATTTGCCCATGTCACACAARTCAGTAGCAAAAGTCATCAAAACATCTAGTAATGGATATTTTTTTCCTTTTTCTCAGACAACTACAGATTTTCTAATGAGAAATTTTCCCTCTCATATTAGTGACAATGTTGATTTTCCAGAGTTCAAGGGGAAACTCCAACTTGCCTCTGGGCATGCAATAAATCATTCAATATCACTCTTAAGAACTGATCACCCGTGAGGGGCCATGATCTCATCACTGGCTTGGAGAAAGGAACAGTTGATATGAGGCAAAAGCACTCCTTGAATATGTTGTATAACTTTTTGTATTCATTAAGATGCTTCAGATACAGAACAACCCTCTTTGTTAAATATTTATCTTTTCATCTGCCCTGACCTAGGAACTGCGAGCACTTTGAGAAGTTAATCGAAAGTTTGCTTTGTTTCATTTTAGCTTTCAGGTCTAAAACTCCGCTTTCGGTAGTGGTACTGAGAACACTTTTGTCCTGTCTGCAATAGCTCAGAAACCTTTTCCAGCAACAGCTGGGAATTCATTATTGATCACCACTGTCTTATGCCAGGAATTGTCCACTGAGATGATTTTTCTTATTGAATGACAACAGGAAACCCCAACTCAGGAAGGGGATTATTCCTCTCACGTTTCCATTGCCAGAAGGGTCCCTCAATAACTACATGCTCTACACCGGATTCCCATATTGTCTGTTCCAGATGAGATGGATTTTTTATGTTTTTTATTCCATCCTTCCTCACCCAAGTCTGCTACCTGCCAAGAGGGGCTGAGGTCTGAGCAAGGATTTCAGAGACCTGCGCTCAGACTCTGAGCTGTATGAATTTCTTACGTAGCTTTTGGGAAATATTTGTGCCTGAACTGACATCTTTGCAAATTGGCAAAAATAATGATTTTTTTTTGTTATTAATACGGTCCATAATTTTTTTGGAGTAGGGGCTGTTTCTAATAAGATTTATATATAGTACTTTGTACAGTAGTGTCCATATCTGCTGGCAGAAGAAAAGATTTAACAGAGGTTTATTAATTAAAAAAAGAAAAAAAAATTACAAACTGACATCATTATTTTGAGTAAAGCTTGAAAAGCCACAAGGTGAGTCACATGGAGGACTGAGACATGAAGAAAGTGGTAGAATATATGCAGAGATGCATAATTAAGTGTCTATTTTTGATCATTTCTAAAGGTGGGAATTCATGAAGGAACTGATAAATACTGATTTCTCAGTAGTTCCATGTTAACATTTCCTTGCAATACAATGTACTTAACTAGCTCCATACCATTCCCTTATTAGCACAGACCTCTACTTTACAGCAGCTGTTCCCATAGCATTTTTGTTTCAAAGGACAGAGTAGGAAAAGCAACAGAACATTTAGGAGCTGAGACAACAGACTGTCTCCCAAAGCAAGGAATAAAAAACCTCAGCCAAGCATGAAGTCTAGATAAAAACATCTTATTTCCAAAGAAGAGATGAATCCCAGTACTTTGCATGGGGTGAAAGATGGAACAGTGGTTATTTTGACACTAGCCTTGATTTGCTGGTGATACTGGTGATATTAATAAAGCTGTTTAAAAATGTTTACCAGTGTGTCCAGCATCAGCTGTGACATCATGCTCTTAAGTTCAAAATTCAGGGGTTAAATTGACCCTGAAATATGGAGACACATTCAAAAAGTTCAGAAACAAACAAAAAGAAACACATAAAAATGAGGAAACACCAATATGTTTTGGTGCTGCACCTTGTATCTGCTTTACGGATTTTGATCCTTTCATGCTACATTTTTGAATTCTTGTCCACAAGGCCAAGGGTGACACACAGTCAGTTTTTTCTGGGGTCTTTGCAGAAATCGGTGGGGTCCCAGTAATGGAGCTCAGAGAAATGTGCTGCTCATAGTAACACCCGGCGACACCTTAGATCCACTCTCCACAGCAATACTGGGAGCTTCAGAGAGCCATTGCCCTTGGTGCTCTGTCTCTTACTTGGTTCCTGTTTAAGGATTTAAAGCTACAGTATTTCATGCAAATGCTTTATTCAATTCAGTCCAGAGAACGTTGAGATCTTCTATTTTTTTTAATCCTTAATTAATCCAAATCTCTACATGTCTTAATACAATGAAAGACTAAAAATAACGACCTAAACACTCTCACCCTGCCCCAGGCACTTTTTTTTTCATCTTTTTTTTCAAGGGGGTTAATTTTAGACTTGGCATCTTTGCCCCATGAACTTCCCACATGTGGTTAAAGCTACAAGCCAGGTCCTGCCACCAGCCATATTTACCAGAAACAGCAGCAGAAATTTCCAGCAGAACAGTAAAGGGGCTGCAGTTCCTGTTGTTCTGCCAGTATATTTCATCTAAAAATATTATTCATCTTGCCAACCACTTTAATGCAATTGGGGAATGGCAGAGCTGGGAAGTCAGAAGAAAAGCTCTTTGTTAAAAAATTTCAGCTCAGAAGTCACTCTATTTTCTCCTATATTTTCTGCTGTTCTTTTTTTTTTTCTTTCTGTATGTCCTTCTTTGCTGTTTACCCTATCTGCTTCTCAGACTTTTCCAAGTTGTGCTAATTAGCATTCACTACAATACTGACCATTTAAGATGCCCGTGTTTTGCTTTTAAACACAACTTCTTAAAACCCTGCTCAAAGAGAGATGATGTAAAAATTTATCCAGCTGAAGGGTCAAAATCCTTCCTGATGTAACTACCTGGATTTACATCACGGGAGTAACCTGGAAATAGTTACGGGGAGCATGGCACACAGGCTGGGCTTTGCTGAGCCAACCACAGCCCTAATCTTTGGCTTTCCCTCGTTTCGTTGACTCTGCCATTTCTTTTCTTTGTAGTTTTCTGTTGCTGAAGCAGAAGCTGGAAGATGATCAGAGAGGAAAGCAGAGACACTGAGGTCAAGTGTCCTTGAAGTCTGTTTGTGACTAATACATTAATGAGCTTATTTGGGGAAAATCCAAAACCAACTCGTTCTGCACCTGAGCATGATCACACTAGAGCAGAGAACTCGCGGCATTCAAACCAGCCCATTCCTAGCAGCAGGGAATTTAAAAAAAAACACCACTTGTAGGGTTTTTTTAACAAATAATAAAAAAAAAAAAAAAAGAAGTTTGACTTCACTTTGATGACCCGACAGCCTCTTATTTACGACAGCAGTAACCCTTTCCGAGAGCTGCTGTGCGCCAGGCTGGATCCAGCCCGTGGGATGACTCAGGCACCGTCTCTGCTGTGACCTTGCCGGGAAGGGAGGGGAGGGTGGCGGTGAGCCGGGATTGATCCGGTGCACCTGCACGGGTGCAGGCTCCCAGCCCCCCTGCAGCCCTTCGGAGGGCGGTCACGGGGGTGCTCTTGGCTTTCAGGCTAGCTCACCGTGCTCAGTTCSTCCTAGGTGAGTGCCTCGGTGGAGCTTTGCGGTACTTTGGCAGTAGAAATAAACCTAACCTGCCGCCTTCTATTTGCTCTTTTACGTAGATATGTGAGGATACATACAAATAAAGAAAAAGCAGAAGAGGCTAGATTATAAAGCAAATTGTGGTTCAAACCAGTCAGAGCCAGAGGAAAGCTTCTATCAAGTGAGTTTTAACCTTGCACACACTTTCATTTATAATTATTATTTATGACTATTACTACCATTAATTTATTTAGTGAGCTGAACGTACATGTTATTCTGACAAGAGTCAATGAAATAAACAATCTCTTCCCCCTCCAAATCCAATAGTCTAAAAGTGGCAGGATACTAACTAGATCTAGCACAAGCTGATAAAATCATTACAGCCTGAACATGGTGTAGTACAGAGGAGACTTTTAAGAAGATTTCCAAAGGAAGAAACTGAAGGATGCTGACATATATTAATAGGAAAGCTGCTGCAGGCATATGAGCAGGCTGAAGGCAYGCAGTCTGGAGTGAGCAGGGGAGACGAGGCAGGGGTGGGCAGGGTTGAGGTTGGTCATCAGGAGGAGAAGAACTGGTCCCTGCCTCGCTGTTGAGCCAGGGCAATGCCCCAGCCTGGCAGACTCATGCTCAGAGCCAAGCAGGTGGTTTCACTGGCGATCCAGTGTGGTGGATCTAGCCCGCTCACAAAGACTGCCATGCAAGAGAGACATCGCCTCTGAAGAAGGTGCAATTTGGCCTCTCATCCTTTGGCAGGGAGGAAAGGAGAGAGGACCTAAAAATGAGGAGGAAGAGGAGGAAATTGGTGATGGGCAATCAACAGCGTCATTAACGCTGGGTTGCAAGATGAGCCACTTGCTTGCCATCACTGTGGTGGCATATGAGGAGTGCAGCGAGAAGGTTGCTCAGGTCCCCACCTTGCACTGGCAAATAAAGTTGAGCGCTGTCCTTGAGGTTCTGCAGACAGCACTCACCTCCACCATACTCTTTTATTTGCCATGTAATAAAAATTGATTCAGCTACCCTTATATTCCCACCTTCCCACTGCCCTGCCTGTTGTTTTTGGCAATTCTCAAAGGGTTTTAACCCTCCACTTTGCATTGAGTCAAGGGCTGTACCATCTTGGCCAATTAGCAGCTATAAATGCACACACTGGGATGATCATTGCTTCCTTACTTTCTTTTCTGACAGTCCTTTATCCAATGGAGGAACAATATTGGGTCATACTGTGCAATAGCCAACCATAAACCAAACCAAAACAAAAATCCCAAGGAAAAAACATGTCTCTGCTGTGCTTGGTCCATCCCTCAGAGCTGGGTTAGCTTGTAAAAGCCTGAGCTGTGGTAAAGGAGGTCTTCAACGCATATGACTTGCACCACCTGCAGTTGTGGCCATCTTACTCCATGGAGTCCATCTCTGAGCCTTTTTGCTCTGCAAGAGCACTGCAAAGCAGGAAAGCTGGAGCTTGCAGCTATTCAAAATTAGGCATAAAATGCTGAATATAAAGAAAAAATTGTGACTATACCAGTGTTACAAATGATGGAGTATTTCCTTTCCAGCTTTTGAAAGCACCCATTTGGATTTAGGAAAAAGAGGAAAGGACTGTGTGTGTGTGTGTGAGATGGTGCTGGGGTCAGGAGAGCACTGGAGAGAGATGAATTCCCTGACCCTCTTCTGTGGAATCTTAATAACGTGTTAAGTTATTGTGCAGTGGAGGAATGCAATTAGCACAGCGGCCAAATCCTCCTCCAGCAGGTCATTGCTGCATTAGTAAATGGAGGCTGTTAAGGCACACAGCATCCCTAAACATACCAGAGGGGCTGCTGGCCCAACAGGACCCAGGATTGATGAGAAAACTCCCACTGCTCTCTCCCCTTCTCCATCCACTTTTCATTATTGCTTTTCTGATCAAGCATGCGACCACATCCTTCCCCATCCTCCCCCGTACCCTGTTCCTGAGACACGCTCCCAGGAGGCCCCTCTGGAAAATCAAATCACAACCCACCAAGAGGTGTCTGTGATATATGCAAAAGCAACCTCCAGCTGCGAAGAGCTTGGCACAGCCCGCGGGAAGCTTCCCCAGCCAAGGGGAGTAGGCAGAGCTGAGACTCGGAGGTGTGCTCTCTGGTGAGGTGTGGAAGCAAAGCAAGGCTGCTGCGTACCAATTTCAGACAAGGGGAGAGAGGAGCCCACCCCAGCCCACCCCAGCACACTCAACGTTTTGTCCTGCTGCATTACAGGGAAATTTCTACCATACCTTGAGGTGCAGGTTGCCAGCACTCTGCTTCTCAAGCTCAGTGGCAAGCAAGGAAAAGGTTTCTCCACTGAAGTTGCTGGCCATAAATTAACCCTGTGTCAGACCCTTAGGTCTGACAAATATCATAGTGCTTTGTATTGCTCCTGCAGTCTCCTGAATTAGCCTAAGCAGTTCCAGAGAAACCTGGTGAACCCTGAGGATTGTATAAGAAATGGCATTTACTTTCACATGTTTTAAGTAATTCTTAATATTTTGGAACTGTTCTGATTAGAATAAATGCAAGTTGGCATCTTTTTCTCATGATAAAATGTAACAGCCTGAGGTTAGGCATAAGGGTAATGAGAGAACCAGTGTCTTGTTCTTGGTAAAGACCTTCAGCACAGCTAGGTCAGGACATTGTTGGCCCCTGGTAAATGGTGATATGTTTTAAATCCATACACCATGGTTAGATACTGTGGCCCCGGAAACATTATACGAAGTGGGCTGTACACATGATGACTGAATCTTTCTCCTCTCCAGAGTGTTGAAGATTAGACTCATTCCAGCAAGCTTCAGGATGAGATGCCATTGGAGCCAACCGTGTGAGCTTTTCTAAGGAGATGGGGTAGGTGAAAGTCACTGCTAGTATTTCTCTMTTTCATTGAGAAGATATGAGCTGACTCTAAGAGATCTGACTSCTTTGTTAAGATACAACCAAAGCAATGCCTTCTCACAAGACAAATTAAAACACAAGGACAGAGTAAAAAAGCAAGCCTTTGAGGTTGTGGCATTCTTAACCCATCTATGTCTTCAGACAAACACAGGTATCACCAGTGATCACTGTCAGCCCGAGACCATTGCGAAGTAAATGCTCCAGGTTTGCCTGTGCCCAGCAAATGTGAATATCTGCAGTAGCAAAGTGGTTACGCTCCACACAGTCCAGAACCTGTGAATTAGAGACCATAGTATGTGCTTATAAATAAATAAATAGAACTATAGTTTTAAACTTACAAAACAATGATCTTTTTTTTTACCAGAGTACTGTTTCCAGCTTTTCAGCACTAGAGACCATGTTTATATTGCTATGCAAATTAGTCCTCATAGAGATTTTACAAATTTCATGTTCATTATTAATAGCGTTATGAGTTTTTACCCTTCCTGTTTGGTGCTATCTATAGTGCTTGGGTAATACATAATTAATGTTAACTGCTTGTGCTCTGGCCCCCGTGACAGTTTACATTAGGATATTTTTCCATGTCTTTTGTCTCTGGCCATTGGAAATTGTTTTTCAATGGGAATGAAATAGCCAGATTACTTTGTGCTGCTCTTTCCAGGCCTTTCATCTGTCTGACCGATATGATGTTGGTGGATTAAATAACTAACTTCTCTCCTTTTGCAGACTTGGGTTTAAAAATAAGTTTGAACCTTGACAAGTTTGGTAATTTCCCTTTGGGACAGGTCTTGTCTACAATCTATTGATAATACAGCCAGGGTGGTTARGGGGGTGATTCTTCAGTGGTGTTTTCACACCATAACGGTCCTAGATAAATGCAAGTATACCATCAGAAACTCTCCCAGAAGTGGATTCCTAATGAAATGTATTTCTTCTGGGAAACTGTCATAAACCAGAATAGCAAAAATCATAATAGAAGCTATGTCTACATGTCTGGACAAAGAGTTCCTTTTAATGTAGACTTAACCTTCCAGGCCGAGTGGCTTATCTTATAATAGCTACCAGTTTACATTAATTGGCAGTCCCAGTTTAAGTTGCTAGAGCAATAGGGCAGGGATGCATGTGTGGTTGTAGTGATAGCGACGGAGGGAAGTTTCAGGTGAGGACAGAAATGCTTTGATTGAGCTGTCTGTATCGGCAAACCTGCTCCCTGCTTGTCAGGCCAAGCTCTACCTCATTGCACAACGTGGGATTGCAACGTTTATCTGCTGAATGCACCTCCCAGAAGTGTAAACACCCAGTGCTCCAGAAAGAGCAAGAAGGTCTGCTGCTTAGTGAAGAATGTCAGTACAAATGAAACACGGAGAGGGAAAACCCAGCGCTGGCACTCTGTGAAATGGAGCCTCTCCCATCTTCCCTCTTAAACCCTGGGAAATTGCAGATCTTGCCTCTGTGTTGAAGCAAGATGGTCAAAGAAACAAACTYTGGAACCAACTTTTCACTGAAACGTTTCCAAGGCAGCAGCTTCTCTCCCCTGTCAAACCACCAAGGTTACTAATAAAACTTTGGACTGCTCGTATCCTGATGCCTGAAGTGCCATAGACTTGCGACAGGCTAATAGACCTACATGGCATCATCTTCCCTTTGTGTTAAACCAGTTATTAAACAGGCGAAATTCAAGATGGAGCAACTGTGTGGTAATGGGAAATTTGAATATAGCAGCTTCAAATCAGTCCCACCTACTGCTTCTTGGTGAGGCATCAAGATGAAATGCCACCCATTCTGGAAACTTAATCAGGACAAAATTCTACATGTTCTGTAGCCCTAAGGGAAGAAAGGACAGAGAAGTCCATATCCAGAACATGGCCAGACCCCTTTTCTGCAAACTGAAGGGCTCTGGACACTTTATACCATGAATTTGTGAGCAGAAAGGTTCAGTGTAAGGCACTGTGTAAGATGTTCATGAGCAAGGTTCAGTGTGGAATGAAGTAGCATAATCTAACATTWTACCTGTAAAATAGGATATTGAGTTTGATTTAATTACAACTCAAAGGATTTTAAAAGTTCTATTTCTATATCTGTCATTCATTTCAGTGATATGCTTTTGCTTTTGTGCAATGTTAGCTGACTGTTGTGCCATTTATGTGCCCCAGCAAGTGTTGCAAACATACTTTGCATCTTCTCTTGCACTAGGAAAATGGGGTTTGGGGGATCTTGCRACTTTATTCACCTGGAAAACAACAATAAAAGCATGTTTCCTCTCCTTTCAACCCCCAAGTAGAAAAAACAAAATAATGAAAACATTCCCGGGTGCCATTCAGAGGGCTAAAAGCCCGCTTTTTTGAACACCTGAATGTTAGGAAACCAAATGGATTGGAGATTGTTTTATTTTARATTACCAGCTGTCTTTGTTCAAATCTGTGGGTCAACTTTGCAGGTATAAACTCAGCTCCGGGTGATGCAACACAGGCTCTTTCCCTTTGTTGGTGCCATCCCAGCCTCCTGCTACATGGGAATAAGTACAGCCCTCACAGTTATCTGTGCCTTCTCTCCTTGTCTCTCKCTCTTACCGTCGATGTCATGTTTGCTCAATTTACTACACAACAAGTATTTCCACTTCTTACCCTGAAGGGTCAAGTGAGCTCATAAAAAAAATCTGTCTATCTCCATGCATCACCACTAAGAGTGCCCATCAGGCCCAAATCAGAGTCTATTTTCTGTTGCCGAGTGATAGGTGATGGTGTATAAAGGAGACAGGGGTTAATCCACAGGGTTGAGAGAGTATCAGCCGCATGTTTTAACTAGTAAAGGGGAGCACCGATTGCTGGGAAGCTGGTGAGTCAGCGGGCGAACGTCTGTGTTTGTGTACGTAGGTGTGTGTGAGAGAACAAGAGAGGCATACCCAGCCATACACGCTGCGTTACTCAGGACCAGATTTATCGGGCTGCAAGTGGATGCAGTTCCCACTGAAATCAAGGAAAAATTATTCTGTCCTCCTGGCCAAGCACACTTCTGTTGAACGCTGCCTTGCCTCATGCTGAGGATGCTTCTGGGCCTCTGTCAGGATGCATCATGGCAAAGCTGTACGGGGAATGGGACGTTTCTGTTTTTCAGAGGATAATTTTATATATGTAACATCTGATTCTATCACTTATAGCTGATCTTTGCCTGCTGGCCTCCCTGTGAGAACTTAAGTTCTTCCTAAAATCCCTAAAATCTGGATTGGCAAAACTCCAAGAGTTTCATTTCATGACTATCTTTGCTTTTGTTCCTTGCCAGAATGAAATTGAGACCTTTTCAACATCTCCCTCAAAAAAAGACACATACTCTGATCAACCTATAACCCAGCAGCTTGAACACTCCCAGGAGATGTAGAAGTTGCAGGTTTAGGTACCTTAAATTCATTTCTTCTTTTTTCCTCTCATAGTATAACTACCCCAGGTGGAGCTTCTGGAAGTACAATTTTGTTTAACACCACCGGCACACATGCCAGTATCACTCATATCATAGCTTGGTGTCATCCAAACTTGTTCCACTTGCTTTTTTGCCCTGTCCATCAGGAAGCACGATACTACCCTGAACCAGACTATTAAGGGATTTGCATGCCATCTCACTCATTTTAGGAAAAAATCTGGTTCCTTTGATGCACCCATTGAATTTTTAATCCTGGGGTCGATAGATGAAGCATGGCACAAAGAACAGCTCATACATATAACTGTAAWGGAAACGTAAATCTGTCATCAAATGTGCTTCTATGCTCCCCTTCCTTCCCGACTGTGGTATTCAAACACTTCATAAATGTTATTCCGTGTCCTTCCAGCACACCTCTCAGTCAAGGCAGCGACTATTCTCATTTTAGAGGTAGGAAATTGGGGTACAGAAATACGATGTCACTTCAGGGTCACCCAAGAGGCATTTCTTAGAATGGCGAACCGAACCTTGGCTTCCTCAGCTCCCACACTGTTGTCCTTCCCCTTTGGAAATGCAAGTAAATACACACTTTTAAAAATGACACACTGACAAAACACACAAGAAGTTCCTTTCCCAGTATGGATAAGCCATGGAACCGGCATCACTTTGCCCTGTAGACTGTGCGAGGAGCCCGAGTCTGTGGCAGATAGGCACAGCCTATCTCTGAGATGGCAATTACCTGGGTGGCACCAGTGGGTGCTGGAAGAGGCTGAGCCCGTGGGTGGGGTGTGGTGTTCCTAGAACGTGCTGGCTGAATTGGGAAAACCAGCCATGCCCTGCGGCAGAGGTGCTTATTGAAGCACTGTATTTCAGGGAGGTGTCAGAGACAGACTAGCAGCCTGTTCCTCCCAGAACATGTCTGAGTCTGTCTCCTCCCGGAGAAGGGATATAAAAGGGCAGCTGCAGTAGGCGGCTGATTTTTAGCAGGAAACATGGTGCAAATCAGACCTTCTGGTGTTAAAAAAGGCAAATTTGCTATGAGCAGAAAGGGGGTTTTCCTTGCATGAGAACCTCCATCCTGCAGCCCCCTCAGCTGGAGGATATGCCTTACATTAACCTGCATATTGTGTTTGACCCTGGCTCCCAGAGATATAATTAATTAACTACAAAGGAACTTCAGCTTTCCTGTAAAAAGGCAATCCTCCCCCTCAATTTTCGAAACCCACCGTTGAGTTTCTGATGTCACTTTAGCCTCAAAACTTTGAAAGAAAACAGTAAARCATCTTATGTTCTTGTTTTTGTTAGTAGTATTACATCTCTTGATTTTCTGAAGCTTGACTCATGCTGGTTGAATTTATGGGGCTAACAGTGCTGGGGTCTTTTCACTTCACAGTGGGGCAGAACAATTGCTTGTTGGGGCTTGAAAAGCAATTGCATCATCAGGCGTAGGAGACTTCCTTTGGGGGGGGTTAAAGAGGAAGAGAGTTTTTCTTCTCTCTGCTTGTTTTGGTTTGTGAGTTTCTCTTATCAATGTTCATCAGACCTGTGCTTATGGCATGATTAAGAGGAGATGCACACAGGGAGTGGAGAGGGTGGCTTAGGAAAGGGGAGGTGCCTGGGGCAAGGATGTAATGATTTTCTKGTCCTTTGCATGGAAGGAACGCACACATTGAGTGTTTGTACAGCATCCAGCGCTGTGAAGCCCTGACATGGTGAGAGTCCTCTGACTAATATATTTGGAGTGATAAAAGTGACTGCTATCTGCTAATGAGGGTGGTGGGAATGAAAAATGAATCCTTGGTTTCATTATTTTCCAGGACTGCAGTTCCTTCTAGCTACCCAGAGGTTCATCTACCATCCAGCTGCCGTGCGGGCTTCACTGAGCATGTGATTAGGAGAAGAGGGAGAAACGTGGTTCTTCAACGCTTTGATAATGTAAAAATARTATATTTGGGTACATGATATAGATGTCCTCAGATATACTGACCTTATAGTGATACTTTCTGAAAAAAATACCAATAAGGTTTTCTGTGAATATAATATAGGGGCAGGAAAATCAGAGCTTTCAAAGATCTGCAGAGACCAACAATAATAAAACTCRGTCAAACCTTTGACTGGAGGCAGAGTCTTACACCAGACCTGGGAAAATAGGTCTTACTACTGCTCTGTCATGATAGCAGTCCTTCAGGAGTCTGTTCTTCTGGGTCATCTCTCAGTCCTCTTTTGATTCATTTCTGTGGCAAAATATGGCCTTGAAGTTGCCAAGATTTGGGGCTATAAAATTTAATAGAAAATGATTTGMTAGAAGATTTCTCTTTTACAGGGGAGAACAAAGAAGAATCAACCTATAAAAAAGCTGTGTTGCCTTTAAAGGTGAGTGGAGAACCAAAGCCCTGGCATAAAAGGATCCACCTTAAAAAAAAAAAGTAATTAAGAGTTTGAGTGTATCAGCAATCAGCTGATGCCACCCAAGTGTTCAGTGATGTACTTAGGCACCAGTGAAGAATCAGTCATTATGTGTCAGAACATTACGTAATAATTTTAATGTTGTATAAAAATGTCTCAGCAGCCGTGTAATGTGCMGGAATTAATTACAACACCCGTTTGTGTTTGAAAAACTGGGAGACAGAGCAACTTTCTGGTTTGTTTTAAAGTTAAACMAAAGGGAAGGAAATCAGAGATACAACGAATAATCTTGTTATCAAMTCATATGTATATAGGTGTTCTGGTTACATCTTCTCCTGTAAGCAGCTCCCACTGATCATGATCAGGAGGGAGATGCTGGGCCACAAATTTTCCAAGAAAGAAGCCCACAAAATGTGGTGTACAGTCCCCAGAGCAGACTGGTCTTCAATCTTGTCTCCTTCCTCTGTTTTCTTGGAAATTAATGTCCATCAAAATGTCCAGGGTGTATTGCTTGCTTCAACACAGTGATGGAACAGGGAGACAGTCTGTGCAGTGCTGGATGGAAAGGGAAAGGCGCATCAATACTTAAAAGCAAGACTGTGAAAACCAAAAGAATTGGTGTTTTGTGACATATGAGTTGCTCAGTAAGCACAGACTTCATTTCCAGGCACTTTATCAAAGTGAAGGGAAGTTTCATTTCTGTTGTTTAGATATGAAATCTTGCAGTGAAGATACCTATCACTTACATTTTGACATAAATGATCTTTCTTTCTTTTTTTTTTTTTTTTAATCTGGAGTCAGTTCTTAAATTTAAAAAAGAAAATAAGAAGAAATTAAATTCAAACAGAATTTCGTGGACAAGAAGGACGAACCAGTTTGGAAATCCTTGGTGCTTTCTGATTTCTTTCATCTCCTCTGAGTGCTGAAAGATTAGCTTTGTATTTAAATAATTAAAGAGTAACACAAATCTGCAAATCTTGCAATAAGGAGATGCAAAGTCACAGTGTCACAGAACAGCTACTATTTCTTGTATCAAGAGGCTGCCTTAAATTAGAAAGCCAGTGGTAGACAGCTTCGTCACTGCCTTTTCAYAAATGAACTGTGCCTCACCTCTAGCACGACACTATTATTTCCCACATATTATTCCACTTTCTCAGCTCAATGAGCCACTACGTAATAATCATATTTAGTCATTATACAATATTTTTCTTCCCATGTTAATAGCTAGAAAAGCTAAAACAGAGTTTGAGGCTAACATTTTCCAAAGAGACTTCTCATTCTGGAAACTTCAGGTTTCTAACTTGAGGGAACCTTGGACTGATTTTCTGAAGACGTGAGCACCTACAGCCCTATGTTGACCACATTTTCCAGTCATGAATTGTCAGATGTGTTTTCTCAAGCTGAAAAGCTCTCGGCCTGATTTTTAGAAACTGCTGAATATCCAAACTCTGGGAAAACGGGCTCTGCTAAAGCCTCTGAACTCCTCTCCCCAACAGTTGTTTTTGAAAGTCTTGGCAATAGACTTCAACTCAAGTTATTGAAATCTCCAGCAGAAACAGCATGACTTCAGATGTCTGATGAGAGACTGCATTTCTCTGGAGTTGGCTTATGATCCATTAGTTTTGCTATTTTCAGTACTTGCATCTAAGCTATTTCAATACTAATTTTTTTTACTAATGAAAGGTAATTTTCCCAGGACCCAACTGACCAATACTTCCCAACTCCCACTATATCTTTGTTATTGGTGAAATATCTACCAGGCCTACAGTCAACCAGGTCTACAATTGGTCTTCCTTCTACTCTTTTTGGTATTGCACTGGACAACCTGGGCAACATTTTTCAGRAACATCAGGAACTGTCTCCCAAATATGTCACAGGAAACCTGACAATACTTGAATGGGGAGATGCAAATAAGATCATCGTCGTTCTTGTAGAATGGGCAAATAAGGTCATTGTGGTTCCCTCAGGGGAGCCGGGATATCATATGCTTGGTTATTGCAAAATTAAAATGATTCTTCCTAGAGATATGGAAGGCACTTGAGAGAGTAACAGGTTTTCAAGGAACCCTCTCTTTTTTCATTTAAATGCAGTTCTTAAAGAAAAAGAGACTGCAAAGACTCCATTGTGTGACTCTCTAATTTATGCTTCTTACCAACTCCAGCTCTACATTTTCTAATTTTACAGGACAAAGGATGATACACTGAGACACAAGTTCTGCAAACTCTTCCTGAGACATGGAAATCAAAATATATTTTATTTGCTCACAATAAAACTTCAGCAACTATAACATAGATCTTGATTCGGAGAGACCCATCTTTCATCAGTTGATACCAAAACCTGAAAATTTCTGAGCCCATTGGCACCCCCTTTCTCTAAAAAAACTAAGCCAAAACATTTTCATTCAAGAACAATGAGCCGAAGAACACATGCTGGATTGATGAGATCAGCCACATCATAGACTCCTTTTCATACAGTTTGCAAGCTCTGCATCCTGGAATAAAACATATTTTCTGGCCAGAGCCCAATTCTTTCTTTAGGGAAGAGATATTTTAGATTACTTTCCCCTTCTTCTTCTAGCTCCTCATTTCAGATATATATACACAAGTATCTGCTTTTACATATACTTCTAGATGACCTTTTGGGTTTTGCCTCAATTAAGTGCCACTTCTCAAACTAGAGGAAAGCACTACACACTTTCCACTTTGTCTCAGCACCTGCAAAGCCTACTGATCTAATCCAGTGTAAGTGGGCCACTGCAGGAGAATTTGGTGCTCAAGGAGAATGTGTTTCCTGTTCACTGGAGAGGTAAAAATGGAATCACCATTCTGACTCATTCAAGTAGCAAACTCCTCTGAAGATCACATGCCTGCCGAGCCAGTGTTATTTTTGGCAGCTCTTCATGGAAAGCTATGGGTTTTGTTTTGCCACATCTGTTCTCTCAAGTATATTTTGCTTTAGATGAGCCTGTTCCACCTTGTGCATTTTTTTCTTGGGGGGGTAGGAGGGAAAGGAGTTGAGTTTGAGTATTGTATTGCATTGCAACAACACATTTTCACAGCAGCAAAGAAGTTCTCCCCTCTGGGCCTTAAACAGTATTTCCAGCTATTGTGTATACTGCCCGACCCTTACACTGTTTCTAAGAGAAATGATTTCTTTTGCAGATGTTGAAAGGAATACATGCACAAAAGACTCTGAGGACTTTTATAATAAATAGGGAGATGGGGCATGCAGATGTGCCACAGACAAATGGGGCAGAGAAAGAAGAGGATATTTTATATTGTGCAGAATATGTGTAGCTTTGAAAATCTGATAGACAGTGAGGGTGCTGTTTAAAGGAACCAAGGCTTGTATGGCTGAGTTCAGAGGCCAGGCTGCGTTAAGCCAACCCATTGTGTCACCCGGCAGGAATCAGAGAGACACAGTTTAGTGAAAGCCACGGGCTAATCTTCAGTGTTTCTTTGAAATATGATTTTTGTTTTTTAGCTGCAGTTGGTTTTGATTGTGCTGCAGTTGTCATTACTGGAATGGTGCACATTTTTGTTATTAGAAGGCAATTATTTGGAAGCTGCACATCAGTGCTTTAGTGATGCATACATGTGTGCAAGACAAAGCATGCGCATATGTGTGTTTGTGAATGCACAAACCTTTAATAATGATGCCCAGAATTTGTGTGCTTTGCAGACTGATGCATTCCTCTGGTACACTTTGTATATATTTACTTTTTTTCTCCCCTATCAGTTTTCTAATTTGTATTAGGAAAAGATAACTTGGGTTTTTTTTCCCTCCTTTTCTTTCTTTTCAGAAGTACTAACCCTGTACCCCCTTGCTTGATGACTCATTCCCTTCTCCTTCACACAAAACACCCTTTCAACAGTTTAGTAGTGAAAACATTAGGCCTGTCTCTTGGTCACAAGGTTATTGTTTTCATATCTCTTGGAGCAAGACCCTGGGATAGCTCCACTGACAAATTAGCAGTCGTGCTGAATGAACAATTACGTCAAGGCAATATTAATCTGGGGGCCTAGTCAGAGCGGAGAAGGTGCCTGATTTCAGCAGAGGAGGAGGTGCTGAGAGGAGAACCTGTGTGATCTCATTAGATAAATGGTGGGATCTCATTAAATCTTTAAGAGCTATGTATGTTTACATCAGCTTTCCTAGAGGAATGCCTGGTACTCAAGGATAACTGCAGTTTTTCTCACTAAAAATGGGCTTTCTTATATATATATATAWAAAMACCCTATGAGGTAGACACTTTTCTCCTCTKTTTGTCTCATTGTAGACATCTACATAGGAAATGGGTTTGCCTCCAAAACAATCTTTTAAATGAATGACTGTGTTATTGCAAGCCTCCTACCAYCTCCAGGCTGAGGGGCCTCAGGAGCGTTCCCACGAAATTCTCCTGTTTTCAGGGTATTTTTGTGAAACGCTGATGAAACACGTAGCTTCAGACATTCTAGCAACAACTGCTCCGGAACAGGAAAGTTAGTGCTTGCCTTCAATTTTCACAAGCTGGAATCCTCCAGGAAAACTGACACCAAAAATATTTTCATATGTACCCTCGCAAACCAAAACTGCTGAGTTTCACACGGCTGCTCTGCTGAAGAGCTCCGCTTCCTGCGTGGGCGTTGTACTTGCTGACTTACACATCAGGGGAAAACTGAGCTCCCTCCCAAGCGGCGGATCCCCATCCGGAGCCCTCTCTCTCGGAGGCACCTGGGTGAAGCCTCCTGGCCCCGCAGGCGGTGGCAGACACCGTTACACCTGCCAAATCTCTAATATCGCTGGTCACCTGCCAGCCAGGAGGGACAATTCCTGTTCTTCCAGGTTAGGGCTGCAAACCAGGAAGAGATAGATAGACCCAGAAGGGAGGGGAAAGGGAAGGAAGACAAAGATGTCCGCTGTTGGACCAGGAACATCTTTTAAATAGTCGTAAGTCAACAAGCATTAATTCATTTGCTTTATCCTGACAGGGAATTAGCACAGCTACATGCAGAGTAGTTACAAGATGCCACATTGATATCCGTCACATAAATCCCTCATACGGAAGTGAAGGGCCTTGTGCAATGGAACTGAACCTTTGGGCCACAGACTGGCTTTTCTTAGTTGCTTTCCTAATATCTCCTAAAAGTAGTCCCAAGGATGCACAGCTAAGCAAACCCCTAACTGAAGGCTCATAGCAAACTGTACAGATAAGCAGAGGCACCTAGCTAGACAGAGGTGGAAATCTGGGAATCAGGTTATTGTGAGCAATGTGACTAAGAAAGTCTTGGTGTAAAAGTACCTCCTCAAACTCTCAATTTTTGGAGTAGCAAGACCTGGCTTGCCAGTGGAATAAGTACAGGAAAATGTGGGGTTTTTTTGCCTTTTTTTTTTTAATAAAACTTCATTTTTGTGTGTGATTTTGTGTAACTTTGCACTCAGAAAACGATCCCTTCCTCCAAAGCTGAGTGCCTGAACCTCAGCTCCTCAGCTGCATCCCAGACACCCAGCAACATGCACTGTTGAGACTTGCATCTATGAGGTTTGTTCAGAGTGTGTCCATATTTTGGGGTATAAACCATGCCCTTTAAAAAGGGGGACACTCCACTGGAAATGCAAACCTCACCAATGCCTATGAGAGAGGGCAGCACCTATCTAATGCATGTGTACTTGGTCTCGTCAACATCCATACAACTTGCTATGCCACAGAAATGTATGGCCTATAGAAAGGAGTATGCTAATATCCTTTTCAATACTGTGGCAGTCTAGGCTGTTTCAGTTCTACTTCTTTCCTTAACCTCAAAATGAGATTAGAGCCAGACTCATGTCAAGTGTCCCACAGCTAACCTCTAAACTAATTTTTTATTGCCTTGAAGAGAAGGATTGAGAAAAATATTTATAGGCCCTGGAAGAATAGTAAAAGTTTGCAAGCATTTAGGGCTTTTACTCAATAAACCTTTATGTGCCCTTCATGCACCCATTCAGCTCTGAGAAAAAGTAAAAAATTAAAAAAAAAAATTAGAAAAAGCGCAGGGAAATCGTGCTCTGACAGTAAGTCGAAAATCTCATAAATTCCAGATAAAACCAATACCCACATGTTGCAGGAACCCATCTGTAGTCAGCCTACTCTACAAGCACAAAAACAGGGAGAAGAATTAGGATGGTTCATGCTTCTCTTCAGACTTCTCACTTATACCTTTGCGTTTAAGTCAAGATGCCCTCAAACCTTTTTACACTGTTTTTTAATTAGTGTCCAGCTTCTCTGTGATTCTTCTCTTTTGTTTCCTTTTGGTGTTTTTTACCAATTGAAAGTTTGTTCCTTATATCTGCAGTCCCTGAGCGATCGTATCTCCCCCATTCCCACCTCCTGAATACCTGACATCTCACTCTTCCTTCCTATCTTCTTCCCTGCACTTCTTCCCCTGCCATAATGCTCACTTGCCTCTCTCACAGACTGTAAGAAAAACCACTCCTTCCCAGGGAAACCTCCACAAGTATTACCTCATGGCTTACTTGTGTGCTTTCAGTGTTCAATCCTAGCCCTCATTTGGGGTTTGCTGTCCATTGTGGTTGCAAGGACCTTCTCATCTTTTTGCTTGCAAATAAAGAGCCAGGGTTGGCATAGGTCTTGGTGAAAAGAATCAACAAAAATTTTTCTTCCCCTGTCTCAGCAACCACTGCTTTCCTTCCACTTTTCCACTTTTCACATTCCTCCATCCTCCTAGCCTAGCTCATAGGCTTCTTCAGCCCCATGAGCTCAGACTGTAATTGCATGACCAGATCACTAAAGAGCACTGCTTATGTAAATAACATAGTTATTATTAATTATAACAAAACTAAGAGTCAAAAGCTTTGTAGATTCACTGTTAGATAAAGCGCTGATTTTCTATGAAGAATAATGAGTAACACAAGCAAAAACTAAAAAAACCCTAAGATGGCAAAAACTCCCCGACAGTTATTATTGGGATTTTGTTGTGGTTTTGTTTGGAGGTTGAAACAGAACATGGGACAACACTTTGCTGATACTCATACGAAACACTCTAAAAGTCCAGACCAATCCAAGCAGGTAAGACAAAGTACAGAGGAAAGGAAAAATCAATGCCTCATCTTTGGAAAATACAACTGAGAAGCTGAGAGATGAAATGTCTCACAGAGCAGATCTCAAGGCAGAGCTGAGAACCTAACCCAGACTGTTCTTGGTTGATCCTTTTGGTATAATTCATGCAAAATCCAGTTCATCAAGTAAATGTAAAATATTCAATGGCCTGAGAATCCTCCACTCTGCAGTGCCGGCTGTGATAATGTTGACCCGTCAATAAATCATTTGGACGGGGTGCCCCAGACCTTGCCCATATGTTGAAAATATGCTTTCATAATAACATGCCATTTCTAGCATAGCAACGTTCAGGACAAGCATACTCACGCTGCCTGTTCTTTAAAATTGGTCTAACTCCAAATCCAAGGAGAGCACAACGCACATTCCAGAGGCCAAGGGGAGAGTACGCAGGAGAGGCTGGGTCGAGCAGCCACAGGTCCATATTTTGTGGCTCTTCAGTGCACAATGAATTTCTGTAGTTTCACTGGCTGTGGCTTGTCTGATCCAGTTACAGTCTCAAATATGATCTGATTCCTGGGGGGATACTTTTTTTTCCTGGGTAATTCTTCTACTCAGCTTTATACTCTCATTTTTCATTTGCAGTAAATATACTGAATTTCAATTTTTATTTCTTTGCAAAAGTATGTCCAGAAGGCTGCGTTGGCTGACTGTTGCACCAACATGAATCCGGCTGGGGGCTGGGTGAAAATACCGTCTCGTCTGGGGAGGGAGCTGAGGTCAGGCTGTGACACAGGACCCTGCCATGATGAAGGTGTATTTGCAACTTGAGATTCGTTTCCTGGCCTGGTGGCAGAAGTAGGTCCATTGCAAGGGAGTTTATACGCAACTTGGTCTGTGCAATCTGTATCCTTCTCTGATGCAGAAAAGGAAGGGGATTAAAGGAAAACTCAGGAAAGGGCAGAACTGCAATGGAGAATCCTCTCTTTGCTCTGCCACTCTACACTGTACGGTAAGTGGCTGAGGGAGAAAACTTGGAAAAGAGTCCTCATCTTTTTAAATTAGTTGTGATGAAAGGGTTCCTATAAAGCTGAATTAAAATTAAAAATAATGAGTATGACTAGGCCTACTCCAGGAGGAAAACAGGAGCACATTTCTGACAGGAAAGACAACGTATCACAGGACCCATCTACCAAGAGATGGGGAGATTCTTCATCCCTAGCTATCCTTTACATTGAAAACAAGAAACAAAACAGTGTGTGATTTTTCAAAAAACACCTCAGAAAAGCCTTAGAAAAGCATGTTAAAAGCCAACAAAGCCATGGCTTGCCCCAGAAGTCTAAACAAAGTAGGAAATTGCTGGATAATAATACACTGGAGCTCCACGGAAGCAGCGAGTTGTTCCCTCTTAAAAGTCTCACCATAAGCAATAACAAGCACGTGGGGGATTGCTCTAGGCCCTGTTTTCAGAGGCATTCAAGCTCTTGAGGATATTTCGAGGCACCGTAAACCCACAACTTCCACACTACCAGGGAGAAATGTACGGACCTTCGCAAAAGTGCGGGTTTGCAGACACATACAGAGGTTGCCCAGGGAAGCCAAGGTCAGGGTCGACCACATCAACAGTACGAGGACTCCTCCCCGGCACACTGTGGGGTCATTTTCCACCCACGTGACACTAAACAACAAAACGGTAGCGAAAAAAGAAACACAACGGGAGAGACAGGGTGAAAGAAGTGGAAAAGAGCAGCAAGTAAATTGGAAGCAGAAGTACAAACAGAGACAAGGAAATTCAGGGAAAGTTGTGTCTCTCCTGCTTGCTTCTTCCAGACACAGCGAAGTGATGTCTGAAAAGTGATGAATCAGGGACCACAGGCAAGGACAGGAGCAACAAGGCTCAATTGTATGACCTGAGGCACGGATGGGAAAGTAGAGCAGGGAGAGGGAAAGCAGAGAAAACTGTCAGATTTCTGTGGGCATTACCATGCTGTGTGTGCTCTTCATAAAACATTTATTGCAGAGGATGCCTCACTCCTTTGATTTGGGATTCAGAACCTCGACCAGATTTAGACCAGGCATTTTCTTTCTCTCTTTTTCTTTGTCCTTCATCTAATTTTAATATAAATTAGGAAGAATTGTACCCCCCCCATATTAACCTACAGAGAGCAGATAAGGAACTGTATCATGCATACCCAGGTCCCTAGAATTTGGGTTTCTCCCTGATTTTAACAGCTTCATTTGAACAGCGATTAAAAAATAAATGAACCCTTTGCTCATCACAACAGCATTAACATGTGAGCATGAAGAAGCGCTTATTTATCTTGGCAAGACCCAGAGCTAGGATAAATGATTCCAGCTGAAGATAGAATTATGTCTCTCGACTCCCAGCTAAATTTGGGGCCAAATACGTACTCCCTTTACTGCAGTAAATGTCACTTTCCTGATCCTAACACATCAGTTCCAGCGTATATTGATGCAATCCACTGCAACAGCAAAATCACTACCGCTGTAATATTGCTCCCATAAAGCGCTGGACAGAGGCCTGATCGACTGCATCGGACAACAATTACCTCAAATCAAATTCTCTCTTTCTGGACAGCGGTGTGAATGGGGAGTATCTTCACCGCAGATCGAAGGAGCCGCAGCGGAGGCAGTCAGGGAGGAAGGGGGTGACAAGCCAGAGAGATTGTCCTCGTTTCCATTTTTGCCCAGGGAAGCACGCAACGCTTCTGCTGCTCCCCAATAACTGTGCTCARGGAAAAGCATCAACGCACCCAGCAGTTATAAGCCTAGAAAGACAATCAGTGGCCAGACGGCCCTAATAGAAGTAGCTGGGGCTGCTCTCCCCACGCACGGTGTGTCTTGCCTGAAGCRTAGCGCGTTTGGCCAAGTCCCAGAGGCAGTCAAGTGGAAGGGTCTCACCTGCTACCTGCCATCAATCCTTGCCTACAGTGTCAAGCCGACCTCACCGGGGTCGTTCGGCAAGGCTGAGCCATTGCTCTGTGTTTGTCAGGGGGGATCGGTTCAGTGCTTCCTGTAAGGGTCAGTGGCAAAGGCTGGCAGTAATTTTCAGCTAGGTATGTGGAGGGGGGATGGAGCCTGAGGCACTACTGGCTTCAATAAATACTTGAGGAATTTAACAACCCAGTGCAGACCCTGTGTCAGTGGGTGATGATGATGTGATGGAGCTCACGCTCAGTATTGCAGAGCCCTGTCATTAAACATCTCTACTGCAGAGAGCGGCAGGGCAGCCATGCCACGCGGGCAATCTGATACACAAATGGTGTGCCTCACCTATCGCGTTTCTCCAGATAATCAGGATCAGCACCCACTAACACCATCAGTGTCCTGGATGTACAGCGCTGAGCTGACTCATGTCAATGGAAAAAAGAGGCCGGTGGTAATGTTCTGGCCAAAATTGCTCCACATCACAATGCAGGCATTACTCATGCTGGGTCATTTCTTAAATATAGTACAATCATGCAATATGCCTAGGCCTACAGGGTAAGTAAGGGCTCCTTTGTATTTTTGTAAACCTGGGAATTAGATTTTTTTTTTTTTGTAGCCTTAAAGAGCTAGAGGTTTCAATAGAGGTTTCCATTTTGCAGAATGAAGGCACAATAGCTACAGGAAGAAAAGGAGATTTTCTGGGCATAAAGCCAAACCAAGACACAGGTCACTTGGCTCCTATAATCTTCTGTGCCATAGACTCCCCATCTGCCTTCTGGCAAGTCATTTATTCTTCCCTCATCCTTTACGCTGCAGCTGTAAGTGGGGATAATAACACATCTCTACATCATAGGGCAAATGTGAGAATAAGCATGATGGTATCAGTGCAGCTATTGCATAATGTGTTGGTGGGCTAGAGGGATTACTGTCCCTAAGCACTCCTCGTGAGCAGCACAGCCCTCTGCATGATCAYCTCTTTGGTTATTTGTACCTTGTAAAGACTAAGCTGAAACTTCAGCATTATCTGACACAGGTTTTACACATACTGAGACATTCTGCACATTGATCAGATTGCAGCAAGTTACAATTCTCCACTGAAGGTAGGAGATCAGCCCTGCGGGAGATGATGGGGTTCTGCAAAATTAAGTGATGTGTTTCTCAGGCAGACAAATAAAGAACAGGGAAGAAGAGGGATAGGCTAAAGTGAGTGAAGAAACTTCATGTACCAGCACCCRCCGCTTCTGTTGAGGTTTCCACCACCACAAATCTGCCAGCAGAGCTGGTTTTGGGAAGGCATTTGGACTCCTTTCAGTTCAAATGGGACAAGTTAGCAAAAATCTCTGATCTCCGTAGCATGAACAAGTGCAATTTAGACTAAAATGGACGTGGGAGTAAAAGAGGAGCAGGTCGGTGTGCAGACTAGAATATTGTTGATGACAACTGCTGGTCTGAGCTGGGAGTTTCTAGGAAGAAAGGTGGAAGCTTTCCTAGGAACTTCCACCAAGGTTTCCAAAGTGCACATCTGCCCTTAGCCACAGCACCATTTCCGAATAAGCTTTCTCTCTGTAGGCAAACTGTACGGCTCATGAATCCCCTCATCTCGTAGGCCAAAGCAAAAAGGAAGAATAAGGATGTAAGTTGCACTTTGGTAAGTATGTCTTGAAGATGATATAAACCAGTGTGACAACCAAGCTGACGAGACCAGAAGCAATGGTAAATTACAAAGAATTTTTGGCTTGTCTATACTAATTTACTAAATGAAGCTAAACCTATTTAAACAAGGCTTAAACTATTTTAAGTGTGTTGAGTTGGCACTAAAGTAACTTGATCCACTTTACATTGATTTAATTACACCACTGCGATTTATAGACTGTGCTGTTGTCTCTTATAGACTTAGACTTCTTTAGCTTCACCTTTGAATTGGATTTGTAAGGGAAGAGGTCTTCAAAATAGTTGTTTTTAATGTAAATTTAGAATGTATTTAATTATGGATGCCATGGGAGTGGGCAGCCAGCATGCCCCCAGGCATCCCACACTATGGAGACTAGATCTTTAATGCTACATTGAGAATCTTTCCATCCGTTCTTCACAGTGCTGATAGCATCACCTCAAAAATACCCAGTCTGAACCCAAAAGGGAAGAAGAAATGAAATTTGCACATGGCTCAGGAGATTCAATAATTCACGATATTTCATTAGACAACATCTCCATTAGGAGTCTGACATTTATATTCATGGTTGAGCAGAGGGATAACTTATGAGTTATCTCTTCTGTCTTTGTGAGTGAAGATTAATGTCATAAATGCTCAGCAATCATGTATCATATATACACACTTACACACACTCAACATGCATTATTTTTATCTTCCATGATATTCAGGAGGGAAGGCACTTGAGACAACAGTTTAGGGGAAAAGCAGTTTCTGAATGTTGTCAGACTGTGCACAAACCAGGGGAAAAATTGTGTCATTGGTTAAACAATCATCTAAACCATAGACATATATCAAGCCAGGGAGAATGGTCTGTGTTGAAGCTGTCGTACACTTGCACTATTTAATATGCTGTGTATAACTCTAGGGGCTCTGTTCTAAATGGTGCACTTATTTTTTATTCAAAATGGGAAGAAGAGGAGGGAGAGGCAATTCACTGCCACCTTCCTGCTCTCAGAAGGCTTGAGCCCGGTAGCATCCACAGCCCGTGCTTGCATAACTTAGAGAAGTTTGACTAGATTTCCAAAAGAAAGTGATTGCAGCTAGTGACTGCCATGGCTGAATCACTGTGCACTGTGCTTCACCCCCTTACTATTTCCTACGCCAAAAGGCTGTGTGGTAAAGAACAGGGAATGCCAATTGTGTGCCATCTGGGGATTTCCCTGAGACAGCTTTCTGGCTGCTTCAGATGAAAGCAGCTGAGCTCACAACAGAGCTTGCACAGTCCAGGACTCGTTTCTAGTGAAAATCTATTATGAGCATTGTATAGGGAAAGTGCATAATAAACCCACTTTATCACATGGCTCTCAAATTCATTACTGAGCTCTCACCTATGAGCCTACAGATTTATAGGCATCGGGATCCGTAGCCAAAAGGTGCTATGTAAGTGCAAATAGTTATGGTTGTTGGAAAAATCCTCTTGGATTATCCAGTCCAACCACATGCCTTCCCGCAAATGCATAAGCAGGTTCAATGATTTGGTACAAAAAATCACTGCCACATATTGTCTAAGATGACTGATGTCTCTTGAATTATCTTCTTGACTGTGCTTTTCATCTTAATTAAATAGGCTGGCTGGACCATGCCAAGAGATAGAACAGGCCAGATTTTTATTATTCTGGCTAGTAACATCTATTCCAAAACAAGTGGGTCCACTGCAACCCTCTCATATAACCAAAAAGACAGCCTGCTATGGGATCTGACTGTATACCAACTGATCTAAGTGCTCTGAACCCCCTTTTCTTCTGTTCCCTGTCATCCTCACATCCAGCTTGCACAAGACAGCTAATTTTAGGTAGATTAGACAGATTTAAATTTCATTTGTTGAACTGCACAGACATTCCTTTGAAGTATTTGAGACGACAAAGACCAGAAAACATACATAAAAATATTCAGATTAAAGCTCTATTCTTGCTCTAATTTGTATGTTACTTAGGCAAAACAATAGAAAAATCCAGGGCTTATGCCACTAGCTGAGAAAGAACCAGAGCTCAAATCCAGGCAGTTCATCATCAGCTAGCAAAGGTACGACCCCAAAATGCGTTCTGGGTTTGCTTGACCCAGTGCAGGACCATGCAGAAAAGCCCCAGCTCTGCCTATGGGAAGCATTATGGCCATTTTGCTGCAGCGTTTTGCCCAAGCTAGTTATTTCCACTGTAGATCATTCTTATTGTCTCCTACGCCCTCAGGGGAGCTCCCATCCCCTGTCCCAGCGACGTACCCTGGCAGAGCTGCGGGTGCAGCGTGCTCTGGCACGGCACTGCTGCAGCAGGCTGGCAAATCAGGCCCTGTGGATGCATCACTTCTCTCTTCGATAGAGATGACTGTATTTTAAAGAATTTTAAGGAACACAAAATTAAAACATGTGCCCACAAGCTGTTATATGCCTTTCTGCATATTTAATTTATTTTTCTGAGGAACACATATTTACTCTTGYAACCGAACACAGAAATGCCTCATTTTACCATTCTGCTTTAAAAACAATGCCCTATCACTGTTCATTGTTCTCCCTGGAGASATTTCTACGCCTGTTTGCCCACATGGGCTTGTGTGAGTGGGAGAYGCCACCGTGGAAATCCCTTCTGCAGCAGGGTCCAGAGGCTGTGAACACTTTTTCTGCGTGAAATTAATGGAGCTCCAAGGGTCAGCAGGTTACGAGTAGGCTCATTATGACAAACGATTTCTGTCTGAGTAGGAAGACCTTTGGGGTCGGTTCAGGATTCTGCCTAAATTTTGCAATTACGCCTGCCTCAGGCCTTAAACAAACTAAGTGTCCCTTAACATGTGGAGGGAGGCAGCCTGGAGATTAAGGAACAAACAGAAACAGCCTGGCTTAGTCTGGCAGGACAGATTTTTAGCTGAATCTTGTAAATAAAAACCCTGACAAGCTCAGCAGAGCTGGAGACAGGCTTAGAGCCTGACAGGGAAAGATCTGGAGTCTCGAGGAAGCTCTTTATCCCTGCAACGATTACAAGAAGTCCAGCTGGGAAAAGCTCATCATAATTCCTACTCTGCCTGCGACGGAGACGCTTCGCTTTGCCAAACCCAAAAAGGATAATATGCTGCAAAATATGCAACTTGATTGTACGTGGAGCTGTATTAGTAACTTCAGGGCTTAGCTTGTGACTCATAGCTCCGGCTGGATGGAGGAGTCATGTGCCAGAAAACCAGGCCAGGTTCTAATATCGAATAAAGTGACTTACTTCAGTCTTCGTGTGGTGCTTTTCCTTCGCAGACAGCACTGGAGGGCTAGGGGTGGGTATGGCCCCTGGCCCTGGTCTCTGCTGGGGAGCCTGACTGCTGCTTCAGCAGGTGGCAAGGAGAGGGACAGGACTGTCCCGGGGCTAGGACTCAYCTCCCCTAACTTCACTGTCTTCAGGTTATTTGAAGTTAGTCAAAGTTATTCACCTATGCAAACTCAAAAGAGGAGGGGTGGACACTTCCAAAGCATGCTTCATCCTGTCCTGAGATAGAGGGGAAGAATCTGCTTCWGAGAATACTTCTCTAGAGAAAGTCTAGACTTCCTAAATCTTGGAGAAGGATCTTTAAATGAGGTGAGATGGAGGCACCCAGGCTCGTACACCCCAAACCCTGGAGAGAYGGAGCCCAAGCTGTCCAACCTTAGACAACACTGGTGGGACTGCTGGGCATGCTCAAGTGCCCCAGCAACATCTCATGCGAAAGAGCTGCTTTACATTATGCTCCTCGGCAAAAGCTCTCCATAGGTTACTCCTTGAGTCCAGAAAGGGATGCAAAATGTTTCCTCATGCTGCTGGCCAGATGGACACGGGTGGATGGAGAAACGAGCAATATGAGGAAAAATACTTTCCTGGAAGTCTCCATTAGACTACAATACCCGATGGCTCATGGCCACATGAAATATCAATTCATTAGTCTAATTAAATTGTCTATGTATGCGCATAACACATATTGCTACATCTTATATATCCATGCAAGATATTTCATGAAGCACACAGCAAATACCTAATCTTGTTTAAAAACATTCACTTTGAAACCATTATTGGCTCTGAAAGCTAAGCTCAATTATTAGGATTTAAATCTGAATTTCTAGGACATTTACCCCTCATATTCTTTCTCCTCACTGTAGATTTAAGTTAGATATYTGTATCATTCAAAGTTTGGGATGAAAAATAAATTGACATTCAGGTATTTCCTTCAATATTTGTTTGAAAATCAGGCTAGTCATTTCTCCCAAATCACGCTCCGTATTATGATTTGCAGCATTTCATTCATTAGTCTTTCCTTACAGTACATTTTCTTCTAATCCTGAAAAACCAAAGGAGCATAGGATTTCTTGAATCTATTTTAATTATTCATGTAAATTAAAGAGACAGAATAAAAATTACATATTCAGAGAAAATAGTCTGTCTTTCTCAAAACACTCTACTTATAAAAGCAGAGTGTTTTTTATTTCATCATTTTTCACTAGTCTTTTATTATGCTTTATTGCACTCTGATCACCATGGACACTTAAAATAATCTACAGACAAACAGATTCATGGTTGTTTTTGAATGCGTCTATAATTGTGTGTGCGTGTGTCTGTGTGAATTTTTTTTTGCAATGATTACATGATTACACTCTGATCTGAAATGGCAGCACAGTATAGGAAGGGTTTTTAAATCCCATTTAACACAATTTTTATAAAATCAGATAATGTTAATGATAAAGTAAGATTAAAATGTTAAATTTATTTTTAACAATGGAATTGTGAGTATATGTCACAATTTTATTCTTAAAAAATKTTATATTTGACTTTTATGAAGCTTCTAGTTTTGTTTCTATTTCGAGATAATTTTGGATACTTCTTATATCTTAGAATTAACTTTTCAAATCTCATTTTTGAAGCTGTCAGATAAAAAGTCAACTCTTGTACACCCAGTGAAATGACAGCTGTTAAGTAATACTGGCCAGAGTAACCTAGAGAAATGCTCTGCAAATATGCCTAGGACTTTTCCTATGAATAAAGATGATCTCAGTTGGTTTTGGGTTTCTCAGAGAATGCAGTTAATAACGTGTGATGATACTATTTATAGTGTCTTCCCTGTGCAGATCCATACAACGATATCCAAAGAGGCTGGCCTCATCTTTGTTGTGGATTTCAAAAGCAATTCAGAAACTTAGGCTAGGTACGCAAGCCCAAGAGGAGGTGCTCAGGACAGGATTCAGCCTACTTTCCTCCAAGATAGACAATGAGGAGATGGAAAACATGAGGCACCAGGCAGGAGGTGAGGACGTCCTCCAGCCCAGCCCAGGGACGGTTCTGCATCTCCTTTTCCCAGCAGAGTCTCCCTGTGGTCTTTGGCAATTACCTGTGCCCAGATTTTTAGAACTGGGCACATGCAACTGCATGTTTCATTTGTCCATATAATTACTGTAATTGTGACCACAGTTGTGGTAATCATACATGCAAACAATCAATTAGACATCCAGACTGGTAGATGGCACTTCCTCTACTGTGCTCCGAACAGCATATTCAGCTATACTTTGCTGGCTGAGCACCTACGGTAAGATCTCCTTAGTCGATGCAGCATYGTGCAGTACACACTATCTTTCTCCAGCAGAGAACTAGACTATACAACCTAAACAGTCATTTCCCTTCAGTTCCCCCAAATAGTGTCTTTTGGAGGCAGCAGTGCAGGTAGCGATTGGCAAATACGTCTAGGTTGTGATGTGCCAACACTTGAAGCAAGAAAACAAACAAAAATTATCAGTGAAGCTGTTAAGACAGGAAACTCTATTAAGAACCCAAGGAAGAAGTTGCTTCCTCGATTACATACAATATGCACCATGTGCTCTTAGTGTACCCACCAATGGTAACAAAACTCCCCGTAGGACTGTGTCGTCCGCTGGCCTGCAGCCAGACCTGTCACACTGAAAGTGCTCTTCTACGCTGAAAAGTGTCTTGGTAAAAAGTAGCATCATTGGGTTTCATGTTTATGGTCTCTTAATSATCCAGTATCAGATGTATTCGGCTTACAAGTGAAAACAGTGCTGGGACAGAGGTTTAGGTTTTGGTGTGGTTTCCCTCTGCCCTGACTGCTAATCCTGCGAGCTAGAAATGGCGATGGAAGCATCCAGCAAAGCTTGCTCTTTCACGTGGTGCTGCTTTCGGTAAAGGATTTTATAGGCCAGCTCATATACTCGTGTTAGGTTCCCGCAGTCCCTAATCTTTTTGTTTCTCCTCCAGCTTCATATTTATCAGAGGGATTTGAAAAAGTCTACATGATGGGAGTTCGGCGCCCAGTGGTGATGCTGGAGAGAGGGAGGTTGCATGCGTGCCTTAGCCTTACTGCCTCAACAGGGTGAGCAAGAGATAAAAATAGTAAGTATTCATTTTTAGTCATGAAAATGGAATGGAATAAACTTCTACTGAATTCTATAGCATGATTTAAAAACCTCATATGATGGCACACTTAAATTCTATATATAGGTTATTAGATTAATAATAGCACCCTATTGATCCAGAGCTTTCCCCAAACCCAAAGTCAATACATAGAAGAGCTCTCATTGACTTCCCCTAGCTATGGATCACTACTTTTTGTCTTAGCTGAGGAGTTTTCCAGAGGGGGGAAAGGAACAGTAGGAAATAATTGTATCTTGAGGGACAGGGAAGTTGAAACCTTGATCTCACGTGATTTGTTCCCGTGACAGACTTTGGGCAGAGCTGGGCAGAAGTTTGCTTTATTTTTGTCAGTGCTGATTTTATTAGAAAATGCTGTTTCAATTAAAAAGGGCTTTTTGGAGGAGAGGAAAGAATGAAAGTCCACTCTGAAAAACAAGAAAATAATGTGATATTTTTCAGAGCACAATGACTTTACTTCTTCATGTCTTTCAAACCTGTGTTTCAAAATGGACTTTATGTGAAACAGTAAAAGATAGAAAGGCCAAAAAAATCTCAGATCAACTCAAATGTATCAAAACAGAACGTTTCAACTAACCCTAAAGTTTCCTTTGTGAAATGCAATTTTGCAAAATTACAGAAGAAATAACCTAAGTCTTTCAGAAACTATTGAGGTAAATATGGAAAAACACATTTTTAACAGGTTAATTGTTGATTGTGCAATTTTCTGTTCATTCTGCACATTGCTTCGAGATGCATTTTACTGTTTTCCAGTATGGCATGTTTTAAGATACTCTTTGGAATATGGACCATCATTTACTATGTTTTAAGCAGCTATACTGARAAGTGAGTTCTTGCCCCATAGTACTGAAAATTACCCTAATGAAAAAAGTCAGAAGGAAGGAGAGCTAAAATGGTAGACAAAAAAAAATAAAGTTCTAGAGGAAGATCAAGTAAAACCTTAAAATTAGTATAATAAGCACAATAAGCAGTGATGTCAGCGCACTCTCTTGCTACAGTTAAGGGCCTCTTGGGAAAAGTGACGTGAAAAGAAGCAGAGATTAATTACACAACCCCAAACTCGGTGGGATGGGGGCACCTTTCTGCTCTCTGCTCAGTACACGGGACGAGGAGCTTCTGGGCAGTGATGGAAAGGRAGAAGCTACTGCTGGAACCCCAATCCTCCAGAGAAATGCACAAAGTGAGGAAATCTGCAATCCCAGCTCCCTGGAGCCCTCTCCTTAGCACCGGTGTCTCCTTTAGCAGTCACCTCTGCCTTGTCCCACTGACCGCTCTTGCTGCATGCAGTGTTTTCAGGAGYCAGACAAAGGAAGAGTGGTTAAAAAAATCTCCTGTATTGGCTTTCAACCATTTGCTATCAGAGAAAAACAAAAGCAGAACTTGRTCTTTTGTTGTTGTTTTGTTTTTTATTTTTTTTTCCTTCTTTTGAAAAAGGGATTCCTCATCTTTACCGCTCCTTTATATTCTAACTGCCCCAGCTGGAAACCTTCTAGGCCTTTTTAAAACAGGATTAAAAACACGGTTTTCTGCATTAGCACAGCTCAAAAGGATAACCTCAGCTCTTTTCTCTGCCAGCCAGCTTTTTAATCCTGAATCACATGTCACTTCAAATTATGAATATGATTTTCATGTCCCCCTCGGGCCTAAATTTCACCCAAGTAAATCCTCTCATTCAGCAGCCGGAGAAACGTGTCAAAAGCAGTGATCTTCAAGCACTGAGAGTGCTCTGGGAGAGATCAAACTGTCCCAGCCCGAACTCTCCGAGTGCCAGGCATCTTTTCCCCTCCTGCTTATTGTTGTTGACACCCTGCATCCCCCCTTCCTTTCCCCCCAGTCTGAAAGCCTGGGATGGCAAGAGAGAGAAGAAATAAGCCCCTTCTTAATTCTAAATATTTCTGGGATTGATCCTTTCTGCACTTGTGGGGGCAGAGGGAGAACAAAGAGGCACGCATGAACTGGTTCTGGGTAATGAGAAATTAAACCACCTGATAAAGCGCTGCTTTCTTTCATCTCCTAGTACAGCTCTCCGCTGATATGATCAGCACTCAGACGAGCGAACTGGCTGAACGGCCCTGATTTCTGAGCCAGCCAGGTCGGTGTGCTGGTGTCACGCTCCGTTTGAAGAAGGAACCCCTTCCTCACTTGGGTTTCTCTGCGCTCTGCAGACACCCCTCTCCCAAGTGTCTTGCAAACACGAGCTAACTTAGAACATCCTTGTCAGAGGAAACGTGCATTCCCAGCCCTGGTCTACAAATAAACAGATCRGGATTGTGTCTTGTGCAAATTACTTAAAACCTGAGGATCAAGCCTAGAATCAGAACTCTAGAAATCTACACATTTTGGAGGTACTTGACATTAGGTGAAATGTCTCTTCGAGAAGAGACCTTTCCAGATCAGAAAAGCAAGCCTTGTCTCTTCAGTCTCTTTAGGAAGACTAGAGAGCTCGAAGGACCATGTTGAACTTTACTTTTCCAGTCTGCCTCAGTACACTTTCTTCCTCTCCAAAAAGAACTATATTGTTGTTTTTGTTATGTTTAGATACTTGTTCCTTTCCCAAGATGACTGTGGCCATTGCCTTTGCTTACTGTGATGGTAGATGCTGCATCAGAACTCAAGGCGGGTGCCAAGGCTTTTCTCACCTTCTCCTAATGGGAGCTGTGAAGCATATTGATACTGTACTAGCRAGGGCCATCTCCATTGTAGCAGGACAACTAGGTAAGTGCAAAGATGATCCTCATTCAATCCTTTCAGAGCAAGGAACAGAGATGTTTCATTTTGGTTCCAGAGGAGCTCTGGAGTTAGAAATAATAACTTTGGTGAGGTCTTCTCAGCACCAATCCAGACATCTGAGTTCAGCTTTCTCCTGCAGATAATGGAGGCAGGTCTGGTTTGAGGTCACCTCCTTTGAACATGCTTTTCCATGGGTTCTCTAGATTTTGTCAGAAAAGGTGTTTTGGTATGGTTTTGGATTTGAATTTTCTTAGGCGTTCTCCTTCCTCATAGGGGAAGAGGGGAAAGATAGACCCAAGACTTCATGGAAGGTAGAGAGCACCCGAAACCACAGTGTGCTGCAAGTCCCCACAGCTGCATCACATGGCTGCACGGCTGCAATGGTACGGCCATTTCTCATTTGAAAACCAGTCAGACTAATGTTTTCCTCCTGCAGAAGAGCAAACACAAATGTGGAAAGAGACTAAGAGGGCATGTTTATCGCTCGCTTACCTTCCCACGGTGAAGAAGCCACAGGAGTTATTACAGAAACCTCACCTTTCAAAACATTCCCATGGCCGTGAACATACTACTGAACAAATGTATGTCCTGGGAGGATTTCTCATTCGCTGGAAGATCAACTCTGATCCAGCCATTGCCTGTTGCTTTGTGAAGTTTCAGCAGCAAAACAGAAACATAGTGGTTTGCCAAGAGAGGTGGGCAGGAAACAGTTTTTCCAATCCACAAGCAATTCTCAGTGTAGAGTTTTCCCATCCTAATACTGAGTGAAAGGTAGAAATCTGAAATGTAAAAGGATTCAGATCATATCAACCAAATAATTTTTCTGAACTTTCCTTTTTTTAAAATATTTTGGTGAATAAATTCAAAATACTTTCTCTAATTTCAAAATGTTTACTTTTTTAATATAAACCACAGTAAATTTGAAAGCAGAAATATTCCTCTCTAATTCACTTCCCCCCCAAAGTAAGACATTCAGATCACCACCTGTGATTTCCATCAACTGGCATTTTTCAATTTAAAATAATTGCCAGAAAATCCCCATCAGTATTCAAGGCCATGTTAATGACTGCCTTACTGCAGCCTACAGGTGGCAATAGTTTAGTGACTGCTGAGCTGCATGTACAGAGTTTGTAATCCCTTAAGTACTGCTTTGAGGCTTCCAGTAGCTAATATATGTCCACCACCATAGCAAGAAATAAAATGAATATTGCTTCCTTTGTCCTTTTATGTTTAGTATTACAAAAGCTTGTAGAACTGAATTTCCAGAGTGGTGATTTTTTTCCCCTTCCACTGTTGGATGATAAATTTGTTTATCTTTGCTCTTGGCACCAAACTTTGTGAACATTTCTAAAAGAAACAATGAAAACTCACTCATGGTCTGCTAAATCAATACTCCCAGCGTCTTGTTCTCCATTGCCAACGCACCTTGTATAACCATTCACCGCTCTGCCTGAGCGGCGGTTCGCGTCCATTTTGCACTGGTGGAAATGACTAAACCAGCCGCAGAGCAACGGAGAATCAAATCTCTGCCTCCTCCCTTAGATGCCAATCTGAGCATCAGCTCTAAGAAATACACGGCTGAGGATGAGCCTTCATCCCAAGCCGGTGATAAGCAGAAAGGATCAAAGTGAACAAGATAAAAATGACAGGTGTAGCCTCTCCACACAACAGGGATAAGTCACAATATTTCTGTACAGTTGCTTCCTTAAACACAGAGCACAGAGACAGACTGGAGACGATGTGACTGCAGGTGGTATGTGTAAGAGGATGTAGACTCAAATTTGACAGTCACTTTACAAACGAAACCCTGGCTGTGATATCTCCCTTCAGGTCTACTTGCTGCTGCAGAATAGTTTTCTGTGGTTAAAAATACCGAGTTTTCCAAAGCCTGATCATAGAATCATAGAATCATAGAATTTGATTTATGATTATTCTCTGCTAAAGTCTTAAAAACACAAAAATTATTACAGCTATTTGTATGTCATCCTGGCATCGTTGTTCTCCATTGCAGTAAGTAGAACTATCTTTTCTTAAAATGCTGGATTGAATCCATATTCTATTTATTACATCTGAAGACTGCTCTTCTTTATTTTATAGCCTGTTGCTTATGAACTCGGGGGGGAGATAAAAAGTGCACAATCTGAAAAAGTGCAGAAGTGTCATCATCATCCTTCTTTCCCGCCACCCCCCCCCCCCCAAAATAGTGGTTCCCAAAGGCATCTGCTTTTTAGACCTTTACAGCAATGCAGAGCACAAGAGCAAAAATGAAAATCTCTGATGGATGGGTGTTTGGCTTCTCCCCTAGGCCAAAAAGTCCCTGGCTCCAAAAGGCATATGATGCAGATATGAGGGGGTTGAGGATGTCCCCTGTTCTGCCCCCATGTGCTTTTACTGCTCTGCATTCCTTTATTCTCCTTGTAATTTAAGTTCAGGGAGAAGGAATGAACAGTCTGGTCCTGGGAGTGGGAAGCAACTCATGAAGAAGTGAAGGAGGCAGCATGTATCCGACAACGTTTCCATACATTTTAATTTTAACTCAATCACGCCTGTCCCCATATGAAAGCTTTGTGCATGTACTTTACACATGGCTTGCACCAGCCTATTTCCATCCACATCCTAAAGCAGCTCTGACGTTGTGCTTTGTCCTTCACCCAAAAAGTCCCTGACAGTGTGAGCACTGGTTTCCCAAGTAGCTACAAAATATTTGTCTGAATTGGAAAAGGTGGGTTTCCAGGTTTTTAAAAATGTGAGAAACCAGTTTCCAGTTTAGTGTTTGTCAGTGATTCTTTATTCTGTGGACCTCAAAACCTTTCTGAAGAAGCAAACCAAACCCACTAATGGGTTAGGTGGCTGATCCTGGATGCTGGCAGTGCCAGAGGGAGAGGATGTGTGATAAATAGCTGGCCTGGCAGGCTGTGACAGGCAACTGGAAGGCACATACAAACCAGCTCGATGGGAGCGAGTGCACATCAGGGGTTTTGGTACTTGTCCACCTTTCACCCTCTGATGGACCACAGCTAAACAGTGCAGCATCTGTTGTGCACCGCTGTTGACAACGTTTTRTCCTGTGACTCACACAGTGGCACTGGTGCACACCCTTTCACACACGGTGTGTACCAGAGGTTTCTAGGCCACATCCTCCTCCAAAGAATGAGAGGGAAAAGTGCTAGGTGCACAGAAACCAGCCTCCATATGCAGATTGAGTTTACCAGGAGAGGTGAGTGGAGTCCCTTTGCTGTGGTGCACCACATGGTGCAGTCACAGCCTGTCCCACCATTCTGACCACAGCTGTGTCCACCCGTGTTTTCCACTCTCATGGGCACCAGGTTGCCAGGAATGCAACCTTCAGTAGAAAGCAAAGGAAAGCATAAAGGGAATTCAACCACTTACAGCCTTTTGGCACTAAAATAAACTTATTGATCAGCACTAGCATCTTTCTGGATAGAGAATAGCTCTGACAGATCTGAGCTGCTCCTCAGTGCTCCCAGTCTGGAAGATACTTTGTCCTGCTGTCAAACACTCGCCACCAGCCATGTGCTGCTGGGGAAGAGAGTAGGTGCCGGGCGATTTACGTTTAACTTTATACATCTCACCAAGGTGCCTCAGTTATGAGTGTTGTGGGCTCCCAGCAGAGTGGATGGAGGGAGGTTGGCTCTCACCGGGCCAATTCAGGGGGCAGATACTCTGAGTCACCCACATTTCCCATCACTAGGATGCCAGCTCAGCTGCCTTGGTGGCATGGCAGGGATGCCTCCTCGCCTTGGCTTTGAGGATGCAACTAGAAAGACTTGCATATCATTGCCTTTATACGGCCAGAGCACCCTGTTAGGGTTGTCTAGAGTTCTGTTTCTGTCATATAAAAGACATAGCAGTGAATGRACTAGTAAATGTTTGGGTTTGGTAYCTACTGTTGAATACAGAGACGGAGATTTTTAGAATACATCTAAAAAGAGTTTGGTTCCCAGTTCCCTTCAACAGCCAGGCGAAGTAGAAGGTGTAACTCTTAAAGACATCTTAAAAACCCCCATATCGAAAGCTGCTAAATCTGCAAGATTACTCAACTTTCTGTGGAAACAGAGTCCTCCAGTGGCAGCTCCCCCAGGCCAGCATACTCATCTTCCTCAATTTGGGACACCAACCTCAGCAACATTGTCAAAATGAGGATTTCCCGGAAAGCCRTTTCTCTGTAACAGGCCACATCCCAGCTCCCAGGCTCGGCCAGAGAAAGATGGGCTCCTGAGTGGAGTGAAAGTCCCTGCACAGGCACGTTTGGATGTTACCAGCCCTTCTGGAACAGACATAATGAATGAGGAGAGTGATGTGGCTATGACAGCTATTTCGTGATCGTGCTTCACAGGTTGTGCTGTTTCTGACTATGGTAATCATTAACATCAACTTCCACAGCAGGAAGGAAGCCAGGATTATTCACAGTATAATTCCACTTTGGAGTCAAATTATACTGTGAATACCTAATTATACTGTGAGTACATAATACTGTATTATTATGAAGATGTATGGATGAATTTCTACTACACTGAAGTACAGAAATCTCCTATATCCCGTCACAGACTTTTGCAACAATATCCCTACAGGTGGACAACCACATTAACATGGTTTCTGCCCCCGGTCTGGTGAGATCATGAGAATAAGTTTGCACTCTGGGTCTCAAGTCCATCTGGTGTCTTTTGCTGAGATGGAACAACAAAATACTTGTGTTTGGCTATTTCAGAGAAAAAGACCAACACCAACAGAAAGCAGAGTGGTTTTGTTACATTATTTGTGTAATGGCTTAACACTCAATGTGGCATAAGCAGCAGTATCATGATGTTAGCTTCACATCACACAGATGGCTAGGGAATTATGATATCTGAAAACCCAGAGCATCTTCCATTTCTAGATGCCAGTTAATAATACAGGTGGTGCTGTATGAAGAGAAGAGACTTTGATACAGCTTTGGGGCTCAACTAGTCCACAGGGTCCAATTCCCGGTTCGACTGCAGTCCTTTCCTCCCTCTCACCACATAGACATCTGGTGTTATTAAAAGCTAGTAAAAGAACTGTTTTCAGAGCTAGCTCCCCAGCATTGCATGTGTAACCATATGTGGTAATATAGCATTACATTAAAAATAAAAATAAGCCTGCTTATTGAAGATCGGCAACTTTTTTTTTTTAACATCCCTTCTCTRTTCATGTGGTTATTGGTTCTTGTAACTGTTCTCATCTTTTGAAGCTATTTAATTAGATGCAATGGGTGGATTTATTAAAAGGTTTTGACCGCTCTGCTCATTAGATAGCCATGACCTTACGTCTGAGTGTGGAAACCATCCCAAATCTAGCATCTTTAAAAAAAAAATTAAAAAATTCCTTTTTCCCTCCCTGTAGTGTATATGCTGGGCTTACTCCTATTGTGTCAACATGGACAGCTTCGGCCCCMAAAAGGCCAACAGAGAATTGCTCCTATACAGACAATGTTTCAGCAGCATCAGGCTGGTAAAATTAACTGAACACTTCGTAGATTATTGATTTTCCTGGGCCCTGGATGGAAAAGACTGGAGCAGTGTAAGTTGGAATCAGTTCTCAGCAGCTCTGATTGTGGCAGGACTAAGGACTGTGCTCATTAATTCTGTGTTCAAACTAAGAAAAAGACAGAAAAGCATGACAGAAACCATGGGTAAAAGGAGAGAAGGAATGGGGCTGAACCAAAAACTGCCTCCAGTGCTGACCCAGGAGGCTTTCTGTAACCTTTCAGTGAGAAAAGCCATGCCATGCTATTTACTGAGTACTTCACATAAAATGGCCCTATCACAATATGGACGATGTTAACTAAATATGGAAAGAGAAACTGGGGAAAAAAAGCCTGCTAGAACAAGATAGCACAGCACTTTGCTGCAGCAACAAACCTTCTCCTCTGGAGTMCATGGGTTTGAGTCTTGATTTACCCCAGGGGAAACTGAGGCTGGAATTTGGTTCATTCTCCTCATCAGCAATGGCACTAAAGAAATAATGTCAGCTTCAGTGACCCTGACCTGAAAAGCATATCAGACTCATCTGTAATGTCCCACTCTGGCAAGCCAGACACTAAATCTTTAAGGCATAGGGTAYTGGTCCTCAGGAATGGCATTTCTGAGCTTTAATGGGCTGTGGAGCAAGGTGTGCCTCCTCCTTTTCCTCTCTGGGCAGAGAGAAGAGGTGAACTACAACATGCAGTGTAGAGCGAAACAGGGGACAATAAAAAAAAAAAGAGAAAGAAAAATGGCTTATTTCATTAAGAAGCCTCCTTTGCTGCGGACAGGATGCACACAACAGGAAGGATGTGGACACTGAATAACTCATCTCAGGATTTCTCTGCCATTAAGGAAATGGAGATCTTGAAGCGTGGGTTTCCTTTGCATGCTACTGAAAAGCAATTCAGTAATAGGCAAAATGTTACTACTACTTTGCTGCTGCTAAAGGAGAAAACTTTCCCTCTCTTCCTCTCCCTGCCCTGCACCTGCTCATCGGGCTTGCAATCCGCCAGCACTAAGCTGGAAAATTAATACTAGCTTACTTCGTGGTATGCTCCTTCATCACAGACACAGAAACACAGAGTGTGTCCACTGCATGGCCACTTGGGCAATAGTTTATTACCAATACTAAATGCGGAAGGGGAGAGTAAAGCAAATCTAGGTACTAACCTTCCCAGCAGCTTCAAGGTTTCTCAGAAACGTGTTGGATTTTGCCACCCCAACAGTGAATGTCCCCAGGCCGGGATGCCCCTGTCATATGAGGGGCTGAGATGGGAACAGGGAGCAATGCAAAGCTGGGTTCGCTGCTTCTGCTGTCCCTGGGAAAMCCTGTGAGAGCAGCAGCTGTATCACCGCTGGGAGCAACCAGCTCTGACAAACTATTGCAATCAACCCCCCCAGATTTTCTCTGACTGAAATAGAGCTCTGAATTTTTCAGGTGAGTTTTCATAAGAGTAGCTCTCTTCCTTGACATCATGAGGATAAACAGCCTTAGTGCCATTTTAAAATGAAAAAAAAGTTTTATGAAAAATAGGTTGTAAACTTTTGCAGATGGGAATTATCTGTRTTTATGCATTTATACAGCTTCTCGCACAGTGCTGTCCCAGACCGAAACTGCTAGATATTACTGGAATACAAATGATATTAGCCAGGGATATGCAGACATTTTGATAGTTTCATTTCATTTCTCATTTGCAAATTATTTTAAGAGGCAGAATGGAGGAGAACATCACCCACAAAAAGGAAGGTGGAATCTCTTGCAGGCAGAATACATGTAGGCTAAAAAATGCTCAAYAAATTCTTTAGTGACCTAAGTTTCATTACACATCACCAGGAAAGACCTAACTTTAGGTTTGACCTCCACAGTGTTGTATAAATAGAGAAGGAAACCTGAGAAGCATTAAGATGTAGCCTTCCTCAGGAAAAAAAAAAAAAGCAGTCCGTTCATTAATGACTCCCATTATAGCTATTCATTGTATCCTCTTTTCCTTAACAAAGTCTCACATTGTCAACCAGCCCTCTTAAACGTTCACTGTGTGCCCATTATCAAAATATCATTTTCAGCTTCACTGAACACATGTAGGAAATGTAGTAGTGTAAAAAGGAAGAGGAGGAGGGAAGATAGCACAAGAAAAAGAAAGAGAAAGATAATAAGCTTAGACTGTATTTGTGTAATTACCCTCTCCAGAACAATCTTCTGAGAAAAGGATATGTCTAATTTTTGTTACGTCATAAATCTTAAAGTCTCGAGTTGTCACTGATTAGGCTAGTAACTAAACAACTGAAAATGGATGCTGGAAGATTGCCTTCCCCACCACTTCACTTTTGATAAAGATGGATTTATGATGAATGGAGGGAGACCTCTGTGGTCAATTTTGAATCTGTTTTTAAGGATTGTCTAATAAATCTTATACATCCGAATGGGAAATCACTGGTGGTTTGCACAAAGCATAAATTGTGCAATTTCAAAAGCTTGAAAAAAACCTGTTTAGGAAATGTCCAGCCAACACACCAATTTTTCTCATTTCCATTCATGTTCCTTATCTCTTACAACATTTTCTGACCCTTGATTTAAAGTTAATTCTGGTCCTGACTCAGGCTTCATTCAAGACCATGACAAAACTGTCATTGACTTCAATAGCAGGATCAACCTCTCAGTGCAAGATTAAAACCTTGGACAATGAAATACAGTAATTGCTCAACAGACAAATGATAGAAAGATCTTCTTCTCTGACCACAGCATGCCTCACCATTAACCTCCAAGAAGTTCTCTGTTCGGAAGCTACTAATGCTACCAATTGATGTAGGAGCCTACCCAATTTGAACCGTAGAGAGACATCAACGACTTTGCCTAGGATCCAGCACCAACCACTTGTCTGCAGGCAGAAAGGCTTGATCATTAACCCACAGCTGGATGTTATTTATCCTGCACCACCAGTGTAAGCTAGAAGGACCAAAGCATGGATCTTCTTAGTAGAAGGCCCTCCACAGATCTAGTTGGTGAAGGGAATGGGAGCCAGGCAGCCTGCTCCCCCAGGGCAGCGAGCTAGGCAGTTACAGCAGTGAACTGGGTCAGCCTGTATCCAAAGCCAAATTTCAAGTTGCATTCTCAAGAGCATAAATACTTCTATGGCTTTCAGAAGTGTAGCTTTCAATGACTGGATATCAGGAGACAAGCAGTCTTAGAAAGGGCTGAAAAGAGCAAACTCTATTATCCACTTGCAATGGGCCTGAACTGGAATTAGTCTGGATACATTTTAGACCTCCAGTGCCATGGAGACAGTGTTGGTCAGCATTCCCTGCATTGCAGCTGTCGTTGCATGTACATGTGCTGGGTTTGGCTGGGATAGAGTTAATTTTCTTCACAGTAGCTAGCATGGGGCTATATTTTGGATTTGTGCTGGAAACAGTGTTGATAACACAGGGATGTTTCCGTTACTGCTGAGCAGTGCTTACACAGAGYCAAGGCCTTTTCTGCTCCTCACCCCACCCCACCAGCGAGCAGGCTGGGGGKGCACAAGGAGTTGGGAGGGGACAGAGCTGGGACAGCTGACCCCAACTGACCAAAGGGACATCCCACACCATATGGCGTCATGCTCAGCATATAAAGCTGGGGGAAGAAGAAGGAAGGGGGGGATGTTCAGAGTGATGGCGCTTGTCTTCCCAAGTCACCGTTACATGTGATGGAGCCCTGCTTTCCTGGGGATGGCTGAACACCTGCCTGCYGATGGGAAGTGGTGAATGAATTCCTTGTTTTGCTTTGCTTGCRTGCGYGGCTTTTGCTTTCCCTATTAAACTGTCTTTATTTCAACCCACGACTTTTCTCATTTTCACTCTTCCTATTCTCTCCTCCATCCCACTGARCAAGYGGCTGTGTGGGGCTTAGCTGCCGGCTGGGATTAAACCACGACAGTACATTTGTCACCTTTTTCTCCCCTAAGTGTGAATATTTGGATTAAATTAGGCAGTATTTTAAATGTCAATGGGGCATTTGGCATATTGGATTTCCATCCATCCATCCATCCATCCATCCATCCTTAGAGTTCTTTCCTGTTTCATTTTTTCATAAGATACTGAAAACTTGGAACAGTTAGCACAAAATCAATGGGAATTTCACCAAGGGCTCTACCTGAGAGGCACAGTTCTGCTATTCCTGTCTTGCTCAACTACTGTCTTAGGAGCTTTCAGCTGGGCCGRCCGGCAGATATACCTATTGCATAATTGCAAGGCCATCCCTGGTGGATGGAGCTCTGCCAGCTGGCAGGGAGGACACCTGGCAGCATGCAGGCAGGAAGGATACATCCGTATTGATAACACAGTGGGGTCTGACAGCTCTGTGACTTTGCTTTTTCTTTGTCATTAACATTCGCACCCTTGCAGCAGCAGGACTTACGCAGCATTTTAAAGGCAGACAATGAGCAGGGTACAGCCTTGAGACGCGGACAGTCTTTGAGATTGCTTGTACCTTGGAATTTGACCTGAGTGGGATGACATGCAGCTGCATTTCCYCAGGAACAGAGCAGGGCATAGACTGACTCACAGGACCATGGACCAGCCCTCAGTTGCCCTCTCCCCTGCCAGCATTTGCCTGCAGCTCTGACCTTCTCCGTTGGTTTGGTCATCCCAGCAGGGCAGTGTGGTGGGTCTGGAATGGGCAACATTTCTGAAGCCTACACTTCTCCTTTAAGCTGCAGATTCAGCAACAGTTGTTTAGTTGAATCTTTGATACATTCACAAAATAGATTTATACATATATCTATGTATCTATGTATCTACATATTCCCTTCCTCCCTCCCAAAAAACAGAATCAAAGCTGAAATTTTTCTTTACCATTTGAAAGTACTTTTTAATTAGGGTATTTTGGGGGATGCCTTCCAGTCTTGGAGAGTAACCTGTTCTGKTTTTTTATTTTTCTGTCAAAAATGCTTGAAAGCACAATGACTTTTTTCGCCCATAAATTAAGCTAAAATCTGAAGAGATGGAGTCAAGTCATGAAGTGTCCTTATCTACGAGTGGGGAGTGATAGCTGTCACCTGGGTGCTCTCTCTCAACACAACTAAGGCACTGACAGAAGTCAGCCAGTGCACACAAGAGAGCTTCTGGGCACTGGGAGCACAAACCTATTTCCSTGGTGTGGTGGCCGCTTTGGTTGCAAAGCCTGGGTTAGAGGACATGGACCTTGCTTCCCCACCAGCTTGGCTTTTCTGCATGTCTCCTACAGCCCAGTTCAGTGCACCACTGGCGTGCAGTCTGTCTGCTCACGCATGGTACGTGCAGCACCTCCTGGGCATGCCCGACCGATCCTGCTGACTTCACTGGCGACCTGCCCTTTCCTTAGGAGAGGGCCTCATGGAAAGGATGATGGCCAGGAGCTGGCTGCTGCTGCCTGTGCTCCCTAAAGCTCACGAGCCTCTGAGGAACCGCAAGTGGCACATGACTAAACTTGGCTTTGTCCCTTCAGCCAGCTCTGCCGGCCGGGTGCCTGCCTGCCCCATCTTGCTCAGGAATGGTGCGAGTGGGTGCTGCTGAACAAGCTGTATTCACACCTCCCAGCAACCTTCCCACAGCACGGCTGGGTGGCAAAGCAGGGATGTGTGAAGAGCAGCTGTGGAAAAAGGCCAGCCTTGCAGGAGAAAGGAGACCTGCCCAAAGACTCCTGAGCTTTCCATGGTGTCTGACCATGCAGAAGGCGTGCTTTGCTTGCCTGCTGGTTCTCGGTTTGCCAGTTCCCCCTGTTTTCACTAACTCCTGCTGGTCTCTGAGTGAATCCTCTTGTGGCTTTACCTCGCTTTGAGTCATGGCCTTGTCAACAAAGGCCTGTATGTGAGCGAGGCAGGCCATGATGGGAAGTGCAGCGGATGTACTGTACGCAGCACCACATCTAGTGAAAATCCAGTGGGAATGCCCACTGTGAGGTTTGCATTTTTTCCGTGGTGTTTATGTAGTTCACTGCTCTATTCCTTAGCCTTCCCCTCATGCCCAGGCTCTGTGTTTGCTGGGGTTTAGTCTGACCRTTGCTGGCTTAGAGTGGCCTCTTCTCTCTACAGGGACAGCCAAACTGAAGAATGGTTGTGGTTGGAGAAATGAGTGTACACAAATGACATCGTGCTCTTCAGTATGTAGAARCTGGATTGTCAGTCACCCAAAACAGCTTCTTTACACCATTTTGAATGCAAATCAGTCTTTGAGCAGACATAAGTTATGACTGTATTCACTTTAAGGTCCCTTTATGCTACCAGAGCAATGAAAAACAGTCTTACAGCTAAAACCATATTCCCCCCTTCCAAGCTGTGGTAGCAATTTACGTTGTTTCCACCACCATTCAAATTGATTGTTGCTACCCCTCCTTTGGGGCTTATATTATTTTATCCTGAACAAATGCTGAYGGAGACTGAGGGTCAGGTTTCATTTACATGAAAGGTGTGGATAGACCTGCTCATGCTGATCTTGTTGGAGCAGATGAGGGTGTAGCTGCTCTCAGGGATTCCCCACCACCCCTATTGCTCCAAGCAGAGCCAGGAAAGTGCAACGTAAGACACTTCTCACCCACCGGAATGGCTAGCCAGCCGTCTTTACCTAAGTGGAGGACAGCTCTTCACCTCCATCAACACCTCTCTAAGTCAAATTTATTAAAAATGAAGGTATTCCAGCTGCCAGACCTGTAAACTTAAATATTATTTAACAAAATAAAACTGTGGTTTCCATTCTAGGCCTCCTCACGTGTCGCGGCTGTTGATGAATTAAGGCTCTGAACAGTCATCTTTGCCTTTAAAAGCATACGATAGCCTCAACTGATATAAATCTACATTATCCCATTGCTCTCTATGTTGATTTATATCAGTGGACCAGATATTATACCAACATCAATAGCAATCTGCATCTCTATTGGTGGTGATTAAGGGTGGAAAAACAGCTTGGAGGAAGAGAGAATATAATACTCAAACTGATTAAAAAGCTGAAAAGTAGGAGCCTGATCAATGCTGTTAGGAGTCTGCTGGGAATAAGCTGCACTTATGATTTGACTTAGTCTGAATGGGCAAAAAGTCAGTCCACAGCTGTCATCAGGTTTCCACCCTGGTCTTCCACAATTAGTGGCTCAGATAAACTGGGTGCAGTTTTATACCCAGAAACACCTATGGTGGCAATGTTAGGTGATGAGGAGACCTAAGTGAACCCTTAACCCCTCCACATATTTCTTTGGCAGTGCTGAACTTGAACTTCAGGGCTTAGATTTTCACTTCGCAGCACCTAAAGTGGGATTCAGAWTTTTTTTTGTTTCAGCAATTCAGCTGCTGGTGACTCCCAATTTGGTGCTAAATAGTATTTTTTCCAGAACTCAGCTGCCATTATCCTGAGCTCTTCCGAAAAATCCATCTATGGCACTTCTCAAACTGCTGCCAGAGAGCTCAGCCGCTCCCAAAACCAAGCCGAAATAGCAAGGAACRCAGCGTATGTTTTCTTAAGAGCCAGGTAAAGTTTGTCTATGAGCGAAGCAATCCAGGAACAAGCCAGGGAGCCTCCAAGCTGAGAGGCTTGTTTTGTTTTTGCTTTACAATTTCGCAGCTTTAGAGTCCTTTCAGGTTCTCCCATTCCTGCTTTAAAAGGCTGAAATTCTCTGTAGTGCAGCCACAAATATCACAGCCCTCTTGTCAACGTCCAAGCAGCTCAGAGCTGCAATTTATTTAAAGCTAGCCTGAAGTGAACCAGTTAGTAAGAGCTGGTTTCCTATCACACCTCATTCCACCTTCTGCCTTTGAAGCCCACTTAACACAGGCCTACTATTCCTCAGGGACTTCAGGGGATTAAGGCAGGCCCCTTGACAATGCACTGACTGTTCTAGTGCTGTTGCCTTTTCTGTTTATCAACTAAAATGAGAGAGAGCGGACCAAAAATCAAAGACAAAGAAGGGAAGAGAGAGGGGAGAAAGAGTGAGAGATGGAAGGGGGGAAAAAAAGAAAGCAAGATTTTTAATACAACAAAATCCTGTTGTTTGGGGCTTTTGTTAGTACTAGTAAACATCAAGTACAAGCACTTTTGTACCCTTAATAATGTAGCAGAGAAATAATTTCCCTAAAGCTCCCTATCCGTATGTCAGATAAGTTACTTTGTTCCACTAATTCTGCTTTCTTAGGGAGACCCAGGTGTAAAAGCCCGACAGGGTATTCAGTTTCCTGTGTCTGAGGAGCCCAAAGGATTGTAACTCTTATTTAGAGCAGCTGATAACAGCACTTGATCTTTACTTCTTTACTTTACTAAAATCCTCTTGCTGCTGGCATCATGCCTAAGGCATTGTCAACCTTCAAAACCTGCAGCATTATCTTAATGATAACAAATACCAGTAACAAGTATACTGGATAACACCGTGAAGAGTTACAATAACACAGGATGAATGGGATCTACCTGAACTTGTTATTATACTACGATCTTGGGAAGGTTTGCTGCTGGATGTTGAGCAACATCTGCTTATCACTGCTCTGTCCTGCAGGGAGCCTAAATGCTGTAATAACCACAGCATGGAAAAGACAGGCAAATGCTACATGCTTTCATGAAGAAGGTACAGAAGACGTCTTCTAAACAACTTCCTCTTCGATAAAGAAGGATACTCTGGGAAGAGACATGTAGAGCACACAAGTTAATGAAAATGCCAGCAGCAGTGCTGAGAAACCCAAGGCAACAGTAAAATATGCAAAAGCAGTGGATGGTAGGACCCCACACCACCAGGCTTGAGAATTAGGAACCTCCCTCTATCCTTCAAGCCACCAACATCTGGAATACACATGAGCCAAGCAGGCAAAGGAGGTCTAATAAAAGCTGTTTGAGGCAGCTCAAAAGTTTAGGGAGCCCATGTGGCTTTTCTATGGAAAAATGCTGTAGAGGATTAGGTATCTGCCACTGCAGCCCATAAACCTTTTCCCTCTCCCACTCTCCTATGTAGTACACGCTTAGACTAGTCTCTACAGGACTCTCTTGCCTTCATCACTCTTCAGTCATATGCAGACAGAGAAAGAAAAGTAAGTGAAACCTATAGCAAGATATGCATCAGCCCCCAAGGATGAGTGAGATTCCAGCCTGTGGTGTGTACTGAGCAGTGGATGGGACAGCATCGAGGACAGGTAACAGTGCACAATTAATTGCCTTCAGATTTCTTTGCATCTTGATAGGGCCATCTGCTCCTGGGGTGAGTATAACAATCCTTGATTGCTATAGCTGCTAATTAGCAATACACTCCAGAAAAGGGGTCATACTTCTCCAACTGGATAAGATCTACTCCAGCTAGAGAGGACCTACTACCTTCTGCTTGTGTGGTTGACTCCCAGCTCACTGCCGCAGAGTTACTTCTGCTCTCCAGTGCTACGTCCCTGTTCTGAGTTCCACCAGCAGCTATCTGACATAGCCTCAAAACTTCTGTCATGGGAGTAAAGAGCTGAGGCGTCACTCAGAGTGACATCCTGTGCAGTCAGCAGGTGCCACGAAAGGACCGTGATTTTGAATGTTTTCGGATGTTTGCATGATCYGTTTTGCATTGGCCCAGTTGTGGGAAACCCTGTGATCAGTTTTTCTCCCTGGCTAATGCCTAGTGGGAAAATTCATTTCCTGCTGAGCAGTCCCTCTGCCCTGCAAAAGACAGCAAAACCTCCGCCACCGTGTCCCCCTCGGGGCTGGGGGCAGGAGGGGGTCTTTGCGAGTCATAGGTATTCAAAACCACAGCCCACAAAGTAACCTCATCAGGTGGGAGCGGGTGGGTAGGTTTATACWGGGACTTGTTTCCTCTTTTAGTTTTACTGGTTTCCTTCAGCAATCGTTAGGGCTTAACTAAGCTTTTCTGGCTTCCCCTTGTGATTCTGAAGTTCTTTTGTTCCCACAAAGTGGAAGTGGAGCTATAAGAATCCCAAGCTTTCAAATCAAATCATTTTATATCCCTGAAATTCTTGGTCTGGGCTTAATGTTCAACTCCGTGCTGGCCACTTGCTCCACACAATTAGGGAAAAAGAACAGAGGGCAAAGCTGGTATATTCTGATGCTGAAATGTCTTTATATTGGCTGATTCTTTTGCTTCAGATCAAAATAGACTCGCAGTATTACAGTGTCAGAACTTACTTGTCACACGTCCCACACTGGCCCAGAGGGAGAGCACAAGTAAGCATCTGTTATGAAGACATTGAGCAATGGAGAAGCCCAAAGACACTCTAAGGGATTTAGTGTGATAACTTTTAGATGAAGGACTATCCTGCACCTGGCAAAAAAAAAAAAAAAAAAAAAAAATCTCCCCAGGTGCAGAGTGCTGACTACGGAGGCATAAAGCAGGGTCTGATCTGCTGGCAAGTGATTCGCCACACTGCACTGCCATCACCAACTCTGTGACTGCCCATGAGGTACAACGGTTTTCCTCCCAAGCCCCACAGTCACCACGCACAGCCCCAGATGAGATTTTCTCACTGCTGCCTGGAGCACCACTTCACTGGCTGCTATAGAAAAGTCACTCTTGCTGCAAATCCAACTCATCTTTTTTCTAAATTGGGCTGAACATTACTTTCATAGCTCCCTGCAGTGAAGAAAGCACTGACAGTGACAGCCTCTGATGCTATGCAATGTTCAAGGCTTCAGGAGTTGCTACCAACCATCAGTGTCAGGCACGAATAATCCCGCYCTAAGCTCTGCCATGGCATAACAAGCCTTTCCTGGGTGTGTACAAGCAGCACAGATGTCTGGCATCAAAATCTGCTTCAGAGCATCCACTGAATGCATTTAAAAGAAGATGAACTGCATTCAGCCTGATCTCAGTTCATCCTCCCAGACCAACATTTTAAAGAAAGGTCTCGAGTGGCTATGCAAGGTGTAATACTTGGGGATGAGAGGGTTATTATCTTCCAGCAAATCAGCTGGATTTGGAGCACCTGATGCAAACAGAGAGTTAGGGCATGGACACCAGCGTGCTCCACATCTTCAGCAACTGTAAACACTTCAGGTCCTCCCAGCTCACTCATTTTGGCCTTTCTGTCAAACTAAGCATGAGGACATCCATGGGGACAACTGCTTGCAGAAGGAAGGAATCCCTTTCCTCTGTCCCACTTTAATTTCTAGGATTGTAAAATACTGGCTGCACCATGGGCTTGGGTCATAGGACCACCGTGGCTCCATTTCTCCCCCCCAAAAGGATGCAGCAGTTCTTCCTCTCCCCGACACAGTCTGTGGGCTCGAGCCCCAGGGATCTTGTTACTCTCTGCAGCCTCCCAGCGCTGCAATGAAGAGATGAGTTGTCTAATCACGGGCTCCCCCAGCWCCCAACGCTGGAGAGGTGTCAGCCCTACCAAGATGATAGGCTCGCCTAAGGTGGGGTGYGGGGTCACTGTCCCTGCCTCCATGTTGTCACTTCTCTGCCACAGCCACCACTGCCAACACCTGGCAAAAATGTCTGGGAGCTCTGATATTGGTTTCTGATCCCAAACACAGATACAAAACCTCAACAAACTTTAGGAGTGCTGGACTCCAACTCTAAAGTGCCTGTCACAGAGAAATCTKGGGCACCAGTATGCAAATGGCTTCTAGGGTCCGTTAGCAATGAAGAGAAGCTCATTTCTAACTAAGAATAAGCAGGCACCCAGCTGAAAGCTTGAAGGCATTGTAAGCAATCCTGCTTTGTAAAAACAAATCCAAAAGCAGTTATTGTGGCTCCACTGACACACGGTGACTTGSTAAATCACAGTAACTCAGTTTTAACTGCGTGGCCATACTCTTCTGTGTCTGGCAACCCACATGCTAGCCCAGGATCCACATTCCTTGATCAGGTACTGCTTTGGAAATACATACTGCTGTCCCGAAATATTTCCTCAAGGCCACCTTGAACTGGCCTTGGCAGAGCCAAGGAGCATGTGCAATGGAAAGTTCATTTTTACCTGCTTCATCTTAGCAGGTGGCATCTCTTTGTGGAAGAAAAGACACAGAGCAGGGATAAAAGCTTCAGCAAAACTGACTAACTACATACATAAAATTGCTGGAGAAGTAGCTATTATATATATGAGTAAATTCTTGGGAGATTTTGCTGAAAAAAGTGCTTACTTTTTCCCCCACCATCAGAGTGTTCATATAAACCTTATAGGCAATAGAGGAAAAGGATACAGTGTCTATAACCAGTTCAGGCTGTTTCTCCCTCTGGGAGATTTCGAGTGATTTGATTCAGCTTTCTAACATTGTTCAAGGTAGACTTCATCTCCCCTAGCACTCATCAAAGCTGCTAATAGGTACTTCAGAACTCATAAAGAGATGACCAAATCTTGGGCATTGGGGACTCTGGCTCATTTATCTTCCACAGGCAGAATCAGATCTGATTTTTTACACTGCCTGCTCAGATGCTAATGCAGTGCGTGGTCTCTGGCACTTCATGGAAGCTTCCCTTACAATAACAGTCTGCTGTGAAAACACGAGGAAGGCAACACAGACTTCATATGGCTTCTATGTTTAACTACATACAGATGGAGAAATGAGTGGGRGAAAAGAAGAAAAAGAAAAAAAGTTTTACTTAGAAGTCGGTTACTGGGAGTGGGGAAGAAGAGATGTATTTGAGTATATACCAAAACCAACACAAACTTTTTTCACAYAAAACCTCCTAATTTGTATAAATAGATATAGAGAAGCTGTGAAGTCCAAATTTCACATACCCTGTGAAGATTTGGTGAGGTCTCAGGTTCTTAGTTAACATGGAACAGGTGGATCCAYGCCACTTCCAATAAAATTAGAATACTTCTCATTTGGAGCTGATCTCATGAATTACAKTGAACCTTTCCTCATTTTACAGTGAGAATCCAATTATTATGCCACTCCTCACATAATGCAACAATTAGATTCAGGTCCAGATATACAAGAGAAGTTGTGCTAGTGGAGTGACATTTATGTGGTACTTGAAATATCTGCAGATATTAAGGACAATTTCATGGCTAACTAGCGAGAAGTGACACTTAACAGTCCTTTTTGTCAAAATGACTGTTCTGATATAAAAATGCTTCCCATTGAAGACAAGGATGTGCAAACCTACTCTGCAGGAATTATGGTTAGGACTGATTTTTTTTTTCCCTTTTTTTTGGGAAGGTTAAGCTCAGTTTCCCTTGATGTGCAGGACTTTTCAAACTGCTGTTACTGCTGACTGTACTGTAACCTGGGTTTGACCACAGTTCTGAAAAATAACCATAGATAATAACTCAAAACCACTTTTCAGACTGTAGTCTAAAAAAATAACCTCTACATGGTGTCTATTTATAYGGCAAATAACCTCAGCTCTTTTCAACATGACACTCCAAACTGCAGCTGTTCAGTTGTACTTAGGAGATGCTTATTCTAAGAGTTGTGGTGCAGGTTGACTGTGGTGTTCTGTGGATGCTGTAGATGAGTAGGTGCAGGGATTCCCTGCTCTCCAAGGCCATGCCCTCAGTCCACAGTCTGGGACTATGGGCAACCTGGGAGTAAGAATACAAGGCTCAGTCTAGCAGCTTCCCCGATGTTATTATCATAATCCATAGGCAACGCTGTTTTCTTCTTCTCTTGAGGACCCTTGGGGATCAGATCATGTCCTCCATGGTGCTATGGTATAGAGAGGAGAAGGGGTACTTTAGCTATTCTTAGAAGCCAAAGGAGCATTTAACTATATCAACCCCCATAATTAGAAAAGTCTACCATCTCCTAACATTAGAAGTCTAAAAATCAGCCACCAAAGCTTCTTCTTCATCAAAAGAGAAGACAACCCCCTTTGSAGGACAGGTCACCTTAAGCTCGGTGCCTGTGACGGGTGGTGGATCATCCTCTGGGGACGYGTGTCTCCTTCCTCTGATGCCAGGCGCAGCCCGGGCTGTGGGCACTAGCACAGACAGCTCACACTAGCTGGGATGGATTCCACCCTCCCCGTCAGGTCTTCAGTTCATTGTTTTTATTATGACTTGAACTGATATATTTCATTACATACGATCACCCTCTGCCCCATTGTACATTCATCACACGTGTCAGTTTTGCTTTTCCAATCTGCTGCTTGATTAGCCTTTGTTAACAGAACTACCAGAATGATATACATGTAGCTGTGTACATTTTGCTCGTGTATGGGAGGACACCATTGCAACGAGACTGCTGGGGCTTTTTCCCAGATAAAAATAGTCAGAGCCATAGCAAGGTCCAAGGACATCAGAAAACCCAGCTCTGCTCCCAGCTCTGCTCCTGACCCGCGGCGGGGACACGGCTGAGCATCTTCTCACTCACCCTGGGTGCCTGCAAATTCTCTCCACTCTTTCTCTCTGGAGTTAAGCAGCTCATCAGCTGTCACCTCGCTCTATGTGTTTGTGCCTATTATAGGGACTGTCATTTTGGTAGAGGCCTTCAGGGGAAAAATCACTCTCAAGTTCCTGTTGGTGACAAAAGTAATGGTATAAGGGGGCGGTTGGCTGGAGGAATGACAAAATTAGAGAATTATTATATTATATCCCCTAGTATTGGGAGAGATTATAGACGCCATACAGACTCTTGCAATGGCAAGTTAAGCAAGGGCAGTCAGCAGAATCCATTTACAAAGAGTAGGTCATCCTCAGCAAATATGATTAACTCCTTGGAGCGGAGGTGACGATGAGAGCTGACAGGGCTGAAGCAGCAGACATAATTGACTTGGACTTCCACAAGGCTTTTTTTTTTCTCCCCCATACAATACTGCATAAAACACTTAGGGTTAATAAGTCTGGCATTGATAGTGAAATTCTCAATTGGCTACAAAAAAGAATGACTCGGTAACTGAGGTTAGACAAGTTGGAAAGTGGTGATAAATGGATACAGATGGGGTAACGGTGAGAGGTGAGAAGTGGAGTACCGCAGGGAGCAGAGGTGGGGGCTTGTTCATGCATCAGTGACCCACTGGAGAGGGGGATGGGAAGTGCAGTGTGCACGTCGTCAGAGGAGACAAAACTGTAAGAGAAGAGGGAGACTGCGTGTGTGGAGACAGAGTCAAAGATAGGCAGGTTAACGGACACTCATCCCTGCGCAATGCAAATTGTAGAAAATGCAAGAACGGCTCAAAATGTAAAGACGTGGGGAAAGGACAGGCAGGATTGTTTCTTTTCTGTAAAATGGTGATTAAGAATAGGTTGTGAGGTGATAGCAGAAAAATCCCCCCCAGGTAGAGGGGGATACAGGTTTATGGGTGTAGGATGAAGTGATTGTGAGTGTACACTGAGCAGGTTTGTCTGCTCTTCTGGACACTAGCACTGCAATCTACTAGTGGCAAACCCAATTTCTTTCAAAATTTCTCTCTTTTATTCTATGAACAAATTATCCATGAACTGATGTGTCTGTTAACTGATTGTTTTAATCTGTCTACCTATTACATAGCCCTCACCACTTCAAAAACCGAGAACCTSAAAGTTTTAAATTATTTCATCCTTGTTTTCAGCCCTTTTGCATTAAGGAAGTATTATTTCCATTTCACAAAGATCAAAAAGCATAAAGATATTAAATCTAGTTATCATAATTCTATCACAAATCCTGCAATAGTTTGAGATGTTCTTTTCCATTTCTGATGGTCAAGGAAGTTTCATGATAATCAAATATTTTTATTCTGTTAGTCCATATGTAAGCTTCACAGTCCAGACCTTTGAAGGACCTTTCAAAACAGCCAAGTGAACATAGTTAGCGTATGGTCTTTGCAATACTTTGTTTGACTGTGCAAACAAAAGGTTGCTTATGYGAATGTTTGCAGAAAGCAAGTATCACTGAAGCAAACACGTGGCCCCTCTTAGATAAATGCTTTTTGCAATATTTGCCCAGCTGTAGTGATTTTTCAACTAGCAGTTGGAAAAGTGACCTCTGATTTGACCTTAAGAGACAGGTTCTCAAGCCACAGGCTGCAGCAAACTCTGCTTCTCAGCAGATTAAGATGATCTGACACACATCGAAGCTACAGATTTTACAGTAAAGAGACTTTCCCTGTGCACTGAGAACAAGAGCTAAATCTGAGACCTCTAAAAATGCAAACATTTAATCCTGGATTCAGTCAACAGCAAAACTCCCATTAACTTAACAGGGGCAAAAGTAAAACATACTTGGCCGTTGCCAAAGTGAGTTGCTGAGTTATTTGCCCTGGTGGAGGAATATCTGAAGGACCAAGATCTACCCTACTTCTACCACCCACCCTACGGGTGGTAAACCTCCGACTCCAGCAGAGTAGAGCTGGTCTGGAGCGGAACACTTCTTGAATTCCACCCAAATGCTTGTAAGATGTGAATAACTGCAGATATGACATACAAGTTCCCTAACCCAAGAGCTTAAAGTCTAACTGAAGAYAAAAGCAACAAATGAAATATTGTTCATATTAAAGCGAAAAGCAGAATAAATTGAGAGTGACAGTAGTAAGGACCAGATTAGCMTGCATACACCTATGACCACATTTTACTGGTGCAAACCTCTTTCTAAATRTAAATAACTAACAGTATTAAAAATATCCAGCTCTAAACAAACCTTGCTTAAAATAGTCAAAATCCTCAAGTTCAGCAAAGCATGTGAAGCTCATATTGAACGTTTAGCACGCCACGCTAATGGGACACAAGCACTTGCTCTGGCAACTTGCTCAACTGGGGTCATAGTGCCAAACCGTGATGCCTCTGTGCCACTCCTTGCTTGGAGTTACGATGGGATTGGGYGGGTGAAAGGAATAACCATACTGCTTTTCTCGGTCTTGTTTTCCTTAAAAGCAGAAGCCATTTTACCTGTGTCATGTCTAACTTGCAATTACCCTTCGTCTGTTTTGGAGTTGTGCATTTAAGTTCCCTTTTCTGCTCTTTTCACAGCAGTCTCTTTCTGCTTGTGATCATTGTTATTTAAGGAGAAAAGAAGAGGATTTTTTCTTCTTTAGCTGTACATTTGGAGATGGAAAATATTTCTTCCTTTTTGTTTTTTTTTTTAATCCTTCTCATGCTAAAAAGTCCCCCTGAACTCTCATTTTATGGACACACAAAAAGCATAATTTTCTTTGTGTAACTTGACACATCCCAGCGGCAGCATAGCGCTTGATTATTTGATGAGACAGCGTTGTGGATCACACGCACAATGGCCCCTGAGAAAATTACACCCTCCCAGGCTTCAGTGAGAATCTCTTTGATGACGAAAGGGTTATTATTATGAGTATTATGTAGACACTCAGGTCAAACTCTTACTAATTTCAGGGGTTTTTCCTTTATCATTTCTTGACTGTTTGGGCAGTACATATGCAAAGGTAACTTCCAGTCCAAGGAGCAAAGACTAGATTTAGCAAATCATTAAAAGCATTTGTTTAAACATCAGAAACAACAGCTGAATTAATGGGAGCACTCATGTACTGCACACTAAGGATGTGCTTTTTCAGTTTTATTAACTGCACTTAATGAAGTTTAAAATATAGATAGAGAGATATATATGTAAGTCTACTGAAATCATACTCTTTCTCCTCCTCTGTCAGAGCAGTAGCCTTCGTTAACTCAGCATTCTGCAGCCTGGCTAACTAGGGCAGGACTTGCAGTAACTAGTATAGCAAGTTGAATTATTCATTATGAACTTTTTCTTATGGAGGAATGTATCTTTTTTTTCTTACTCACAGATTTTACATGAACATACCATGATCTTTTTTTTTTTGATGATGATTTCTCCTTTCTTGAGTATTTCTCTAGTAAGGAAATGGTGGAAACAAATTAGTCACAGTTGGTTGTGACATGATCACAGCCAGGACTCTGCTCAAGATCTCTCCACTGAACTGTGTGACTGGTCACTAAAGTTATATGATTTCTCTATTTATTAGACTGGCTGAACAAAACATGAAACAAAGACTATTTTAATGCTAAGAATTCCTCTGATTTGCCCTTCAAAAGGAACTTTGCCTTTTCAAGATTTCCCAACTTACTCGAAATGTTCTCGCTTATCACCTGTATTTTGACTGTTTCCACCCCTAATGGCACAGTATTCCTTTGGTCTTAACAGCCCATTCCTAGCAAAAACTTTCTAAGGCTCACTACCAGGCTTAATAAGGCTCCCAGTGGGAAGAAACTGAGATCAACAAGGGATGTCTCTGTGCTTATTAACATGTTGAATCTAAATGGTGTCATTCCTCAGAATTCATTAGTTTAACAACATTCCCAAAATATACTTGGCAAGTGGTAAATGTATCCTTTCCATTAAATTACTTAAAAGTTATAGATTTTCTTTTCTTTGTGTATATTTTTACTGAAAACGCACTTGACTTACAGATTGCCATGAAAGTTTATTCTTTATTGGAATTAACACAAGAAGCACTGGGAGTATTTTTAGCAATATGCTTTTAATTAACAGATCATATTTTGAATGTTGTTAACAGGGGATTTTTAAGTGCAAGATTTCTTCTTGTAGAGGGTCCCAGTCTGAAACTGCTTGCATCAGCAGTCCCTGTGGGCGAAAGTAATGCAGCAGAACAGAGGGGATGTGTAAGCCAGGTAACTATGTCCATCAGCATATCCCAGAGCAGAAAGCTTGGGCGAAAGAAGCCCAGATTAGCAGAAAAGTAATCAGGAGCCAGTTCAGTCACTTGTAGAAGGATGTGATCTTGAAAGACACTCAGGTACAAATGTAAAAATAGATCCTGCTGAAAGCTGCTCTTTACCTGCAGAACCCCAGCTGCCCATAACCATCCTCCTCCATCTAACAGGAGTGAACAAAGTCTGATGCTTGAGGTAGTCACATATTGCAGAAGACAAGGAAGACATCTAACTGTGGTCCTTCTAAAATAAGGAACAAGTCCCCTTCAACACCAGGGCAGGAAATAAGGAAYAAGTCCCCTTCAACTCAGGCAGCCTGAGAGAAGGAGAGACTCTCTACATTCACGATGAAGAGGGAAGTAGTCCCTCAGAAGATGACTCCTGCACACTACAAGCCAGGGTCTTGGAGAAGCCGAAAGACCTTAGCACTGGATGGTGCTTACTCCTGCCTTAAACAAGAAAATAGTCATAGCACTGAGTCCTTCCATAAGCCTTTCTGGAAAGATGAGTTATGACAGAGAAGACACAGGACACATTTGTTTCCAGATGTCTCTTGAGTAAAGATGTCTCTCAGGAAAGGTATTAGCCTGTCCAAAGAAATCAGTGGTGTCTGCTAAGCTCACCACAGCTTGACACCTGCAAGAAACATCACGAAGAAGATAACGGTGAGCATTTGGCAAATAAGGATTTTCTTGAGCCAGCATGTCTGTTATATGTAATTCATAGGCTTGGCAGAATGATCTGGGATTTTTCAATGGTTTTCTCTCAACCTGCAAAATAGATCTCATTTTAAAAGAGACATTTTTCTGATCTATTTTTAACTTTGATATTATGGTCAGAAAGGGAAATCCCCAAAGATATATCAGTGGTTGAGATACAACGTCCCACGTCTGAGACATATAGAAATATCTTGTATATTCTCTCCCATCATTCTGGGAGAGTCATTTCTTTCTGGTTATCTGCACAATATTGCAAAACAGCACAGATGTTTCATAACAGTAACACTCAGCGAGCTCACACAATCTCTCTCCCAGTCACCTTTCTATTCAGAAGCTGAGTATTTGTTTTCCTCTCCAGTGCTCTCCCTGGGCAGCAGATTAATCCTGGCCATACAAAATGGTGCCTGATAGAGCAATATAAAATAAACAATTTGCAATGAATCCTGAACTGTGTTCCAGCAACCGCAGAAGCACTGGGGATATGGAGACAGCTTAGGTGAAGAAGGGAGTTCATTTGTCATTAAGTCACTGCATGCCAGCCTGCTGGTACACCTGAACTGAAGAGATTGGAAGATCATAAGAAATGAAGAGGCTAACRGGGAAAGCAAGCCGGACATGCATGTTTACTTGCTTTCACAATATGTGGACATGCAATAGGGAAAGAGACAATCCAACAAGTGGGGCCAGGCTATATCACACCTTTTTGGATGCCGAAAGAATGAACTTTTTCATCACAGTTAGTAGGTGAGTGTGAATGATGTAAAGTCCTACTTGTTTTCTTCCCCTTCCTAGTATAAAACCTGAGATTTTGCAAGCCAACATGTGCTGAATTGTTCAAGATCTGGAACTGAATTAAAATATTCAGGAAAGACTGGGTGGCATCTCACGTGAGATTGGAACTGGGCGTCAGGACTTTGAAACTTTAGTCCACAATGACTGTCATTGCATACAATTGCATGACAATGACTGTCATTGCATACAAGACAGCAAAAGACACAGTGTTATGACAAAGTGACATTTACTAACTGAACACATCTACTGCCAGGTGGGGAACTGGGTGAATGGACAAAGACGCCAGGAAGATGGGTTTTCCTTGTCCTTTATGAAGCTGTGTTGTTCAGTAGCTGTGCCAGCCTAGTGTTGCATTGTTTTTCCCTGTGAAAACTGCCCCTGTCTCACACCTGGCACTTATAGAAATGTTATCCCAAAAGGGCACTAAAARCAAAGGTGTTCAGTGATCCCAAAAATTCTGGCTGAGGGACAAAGCTGGTGCCCACTTGTTTGAGAGCACCCTCCAGTCATTTGAAACCATTTGGTCTTCCAACATCATGGTGAAAATTAGTGCTGCAGTAGGACAAGCACTTCCAAACAAGGCCAGGGCTAACTGGGCCAGGCATCATGGAAAACTGTGTAAAATGAGCAAGACAAAGCAGACCTTTGCTGTAGCACTTATCATATAAGCAAGCAAAATAGAAACAGACTGAAGAAACATATGCACAGAGAGTTAGTCCAGAGWTGCCCATGCTCATGGCAGAACTGAGAGTTCACATCTCCAGGGCAAGCATCCGCTCCCGCTTGCTTTGCATTTGTACAATTGTGACAGCAGAGACATGTAAGGGGATTTKTTGGCCTCGATTTTCATGAACTTTACTCTTCAGTGTCTTTTTTCTCCAAGGGTGGAGAAATCTGCACCAAAAATTCGCTCTGAGACAAACATTAACTGCTGCTAGTCTGGTGAAACATTTGTTGAATGGTACCAAATGCCACTAAATTAAAAGACTGCTCCTTTGCAGCTCCATTTCAAATGTAATACTTTTGCTACCTCACAATCAAAGCTGACAAAGCCACTTTGTTTTCTTCAGACACAAAGGGACATTTTGAAGTAAAACCCACTAAAACAAACTTGGTTATATTTCATTAAAATAGGCAAGGGCAAGAATTTTCATGTTATAGCTGCTTCTCTCCAAAGAGCATCAAAGCGCTTCACCAAGCAAATTCTCCAGCTGAAAGCACTTCCTCATCTGAGCAGTCCTGCTGGACTCTTGAAAGTCTCTGCCTCTCCTTTCATGAGCAAGGTTGGCTTCATCAAGACCTAATGACCAAGCCCTGAGAGACGCTGAATACCTGCAGCCCAAAGTCTCTGCTAGATCTTATTATGCCTTTCAACAGCACYGAGACAAAGGGAATGCCCCATTACACAGATGGATAAACTGAGTCATCGGGCTTTTAAAATGACTTGCCCAGATACCTGAAGCATTGGCTAAATCTCACGCAGCTCACCCAGGCAATTAGGCTCCTTATAGAGAGCAGGTCTGGTTAAATTACTACGAAGAGAAAGATGTGGCACTGAATAAACGACCGAGCACACACGGTGTATTGTGACTGAACTGTAGATTAGATCTACTTAAACTTGCTTTAAAATGAGCTAGTTCAGATATTAGCAGCAGATCAGCTGGTTTAATCCGCCGGGCTGAGCTGCGACGGCCGGCTGAAACGTCTGGATCAGCTGCTGGATGCAGGGATGCCTCCCTGCCCTCCCTCCTCTAACCACCAAACACTCTGCTGCCCGCTACAAATTAGTTTATAACTCAGGAAGAGTTCCCACATCAGATGCAGCCTGATAGCGTGGGGAGGGTAGGAGCAGCCCTAACCTGGAAAGACCTGTTCGCCAGTCAAAGATCGTCTAGAGATTTGCAGCGGGGCAGGGCCCCTCCCGAAACGCCGCAGCCCTTCGCCAGCTGCCGGGAAGAGGCGGACACGGCTTCGAGGCAGCGGGCAGAGGCATCTCCTCCCTGCTCTGCTCGGGACGGCCACCTCCAGCCTGCCGTCCCCCTTCCCATCCTCCCCGCCGCGTGGCTCAGCCCCACATCTTGGCAGCCCTCTGGAAAATCCAAAGTATGTGGTGAATGCCTGCGTAAATCTGGTTAATTTAATTACTTCTGGGAGATTGATATCTCTGGCTGCYGAGCCACATTAGTAAGCCTGCTGTCAGCCCCTCCCGCGGCACACGCAGGTCGGGGCAGGAGGGCCGGCGCAGGCGGTGCAGCCAGCTGGGTCAGCGGGTGCGGGAGGGATGTGCCGCCAGATGCGACGCACCCCTTCTGCCTTTTGTCAGGGCGCAGGAACCAGGTCGGAAACTTTGATTTCAAGGCACAGACCTGGACTTCTCTGTCTCATTTAGTGCTCTGGGGTGGGAGGGTTGGAAATGTGACATGACGCTCCTTCAGCGCAGTTTGTAAAATTATTTCATTGCCGTGATTCCCTGTCCGCCGCCGCCTGCAAAAGCTCCTGTCTACYCCCAGCACAGCAGAGAGACTCAAACAGCAAACCAGACATGATGCTTATTCAGGCCTCAGGAAACTTTGGGCATGAGTCCAGGCTGAGCTGGCTCTTTGTTTGACCTACCTCCAGTGACAGCCATCAAATGGCACATCTATCTACAATACCTACCTGAAGCCAGCTTTGCCTTCCCCAGTTTTGGGTGCTGTATCATCTCAGGAGCCGGCATTAGGCACTCTGTTGCTTCCCAGTACTTGGGCAGAAAATACAGCGATGCAGGGGACGCCTCTGTTATCTCTTCCATCACACAAACCTCTGCAATGCCTTGTAGATAAACCCTCTCTTTCCATCTGCTCTTGTAAAATCATTTCACTCCAAAAAAACTCCTTTCTCGCTGTGCTGAGGAATTGAATTCCCACCTTTTTCAACAGGAGTCAGGTACCTGAGGATATCTGCAGCTCTGACAGCATGTGTCTGAGCTCCAGAGGCTAGTGCATAAAGAAAAAGAATTTCCCATAGAATTTTGAACCCAAATCAGTTCAAATCAGTTAATTTGCTCCATATAATCCAAGTTCTGGAGCAGCCCTTATAAATGAAAGTGATACGCTCCTCCTATTCTCAGCAGCAGCATTTTCTTTTTATTTCTTTCTATGTCCAAAGATTTTCTGGCACCCATATAAAGGTTAAATCTAGCCTGAAAGCATATGCCTTTTTCCTCTTTGAGTTTGATTAACTATGGCTGAAATGATACTGTGAACTGGAAGCTCTGAAGACTGGAGTGGTATCAGACAGACAGAGAAGCCGGGGGAGAAATGAGTCTTTTTAAGTTTTTGAAGCAGTTCTGAATGAGGTCTAAATTGCACCAAATAATGTGCTTAAATAAACTGCTAGCAAAGGAAACAGCTGTCAGAATATTATACTTCTGTGGATCCAAGTATATACCCTACAGTTACGGAACAGAAAATTGCCAACTGAAGATTTAAAGTGACAAGATCTGTGTGTGGCAGCAACAGCAGGTAAAACACAAGAGTCATTTAAGCTGCTTTAAATTTAACTGTCCCATGCATTGAGTATTGAAATTTTTCAGTAGCTGCCTCATGAGTTTTCCTCTCTATGCTTTGTTAACACAGCAAGGTTCAGACCACATCTAACGGTGTAAAGCAACGCTTTTAAACAGTATTTCCTGCTCTAATAAAGCCTGTCTTGGATTTTGTATCAAAAAAAGAACTGTTTAAAACAACACCCAAAAGATACAAGGCATAAAAATAAATGTAATATTTTCAAGCCCCTCTCCCTGTTCCTTCTCCACACACAACTTTAAGACTAAGAAGCTGTATTGACCATGGGTATGTAAGAAAGCTGGACCTGCGTTAACTCTTTTGCAGATAGTCTTGTACCAATGGCTTGACACAACAGCCTTTTAAGTAACTGGCAACTTCAAGCGGGCAGCAATTGCCTCCCAACATTTCACATCAGGGCTGTGTTGTGTGTACAAGTATACAGGTTAAAGATCTCTCATGCCTTTCCGGAGAGGTGACGATGAGCAGGTGTATCACTACTGCTTTCTTTTGCACATCATCTCTGCTGCTGTGAAAGCACTTTGCAAGCAAGAGTATGGCACAAGTCATTTGCAAGACAGCTTTTTATCCTCATGGGAAGCTGAGATGTGACAGCTGAACACTCTCCGCACTTCCCAACAAAGGCAGGAATAAAATTTGAGGGTGCAATCTTGGCATTTGCAAGTCACCATCAAGTGGAAATTTCCTTTTGACCTTGGAGAAGATGATGAGAAGGACTTCACCCCTTGGAGTTTCAGACATGCCAATCAATTGTAAGCATCTAACCAAAGAGCCTGTGTTCGCAGTAGGATGAGTTAAGGGTCCCCGTATATTCTTCTGGGTTCACAGCGTACCTCAGATAAGTGCTCTGAGTCAGGAAGCCCAAATCTGCATCTGAGTCCCCAGTTTAATCACCGCAGCCTCCCAGTGCTCCCTCCCTCTCTCATAAAACTGAGAAAACACTTTGTCAGTGCTACACAAGTTAATTCAAAGTGAGCTCACCAAAGAAATGCAAATATAACAGCTTAAAACATTTAGATGAGTTTAAGTGTATTCTTAAACATTTGGCAGAGTTAGGGCCCGTGACTCTTTGGGTAGAGCCGTGCAAGTCTGTGAGCATGAGCTCCGTTTGCACAGGGGTTGGCCTAGGAGGGTCAAAAAACAGGGTTCAGGTTCTTAATAAGCTAAGAACGTGAGGCAGCCTGCCCAGTCAGGCTATGAGATGAAACATTCAAACTGATCCATCCCTATGGTATCGTGGTGGCTGTATTTTTGGAAACTTTGCTTTTTTACATTTCTGTTTTCTCATGGCTCTGCCTCTGGACCTCATTAATCTCCCTAGTATTTGCAAGTGAACAATTGYCCTAATTCCGTCTGGCTAGAGTACAAAAAAAAGACTTTTTTTAAAAAAGAAGGTTGCTCTTTTCGTTCTTCTTCCCTTTCCCTCCTTGTTCTGGAAATTCCTGGCAATTTAACACTTAGCTATTTCTTAATGATATTTCCAGAGTTAAGCTGGTTGGTACAACTTGAGAAATGGGATGATTAATAGCTGGGCATATGGGAGCGCTCTGCAGCCAGGCTGCTACTGTTGCGTTGACCTTGTTTCACAGAGGATGATCTTTTTTAACACCATCAAACTGAAATTAGAACCCAAAGGTGTGGACTTGGACCTTGCTTCTCCCTACCCCAAGCTCTCCTGTGTTTGATGGACTGGCTCATTCTGCTTAATGATGAATGTGTGAAAAGCTTCCCTCTTAGGAACCAAAAATTAGGAATACAACTGGAGGTGCCAGTGGATGTAAATTAGAAATGAAGACAGCGATGGAAGAGGCTCACTTTTTTTGTGATAGACAGCCAGTCACTCATCCCTTACGGAAGCCAAAGGGCTGCTGCTGGAGGGATACAGCAGTCTGAAGTTAGATAAACTCTGGAGTGAAAAGTTGCATGGGTTACTTTTGAGAGGATTTAGAAAGTAATGGAGAAGAAAGTAATTTTCTGATCGGAACACATTTCTAAAGGCACCAAAACAGGTCCCTTACATTCAGCTCTTCTGAAATAAAATACGCTATCCTACAACCCTGGAAAAAGCATAAGGAGAACATAAGGTACCCAAAGCAGTCAGCACTTGAGTTTTCAGCTAGAATCAGCACCTCTGACTTGTCTCATCTAAGCCAATTTTGCCAGGGATTTCTAACGTCTAGAGCTCAAACTTGTCAAGGGCCTTTTAAAATGTGTGTTTATCAGGTTTGGGGTTTATTTTTTCTTCCATTCAGGAAAACTTTCCTCATTCCTATTTCTCATATATGCAGACTACCACACCATTGCATTCCTACTCATTTTGGTACCTCAGCACGGGGGACCGCAGAGCAGCATCTGGCCCCATGCTGCAGCTGGGAGCTGGTGTCTTTGCCCTGCCGCTACAGCTGAAAAACTCTTGTTTGCGGTACGAATTGTAATTGAACCCAACTTACTGCCTCAAGACTATTTTAGTTCTGAATCATGAAGCAAAATACAGAATTTGTGAGACAAGGTGATCGTTATAGCAGCTGAAACATGCGCATACACACAGAGGAGAAATTCAGCTTGCAGGTACTGTAGCCTACATGCCATCCAGCTCCACAGACTTATGAAATGAATCCTGATTTACAGGCAGGTAATTAAGAGCAGATCTGCTGAGCGAGAAGGCAGTGTTTCTGCAGCTCCCCTTGCCAGCTGGATCACCCGTCGGAGCACGGCGCTGGCACCGGGGCTGAGCCAGCCCTGCCGGCTCCTCCGCTCCCACAGCCTCGGCCCCCGGAGCGGGGCTGAGCTGCCCCTCTCTTCTCTGCTCGTCTCCCTTCAGCTTGAGAGCTCTTCAGCCACCAGCTCTGAGCTTGCACGAGGGTTTTTTGGGTTTCTTTTTCTTTTTTTTTTTTGGTAAGGAAGGTTTGTAAACGTGATAAATGTAAGACATGGCTTTGCTGAAGGGCTGACATGCAGGATGCCTTCCTAAATCTTTCAAGCCTACATTAATCCTTATTAATACCATTAGCACAATGTATGAGCTGGGGAAAGAGTACGGAAAGAATACATTTTGGTTTGTCACACAACTACCTGTTCCACATTCCTATAAATCAAGCAGGAATGGACTTCCATGGCCAAAGTCTTTTAAAGCGGGCATATCTGCCCTACAGACCACGTGTTCCTAAGGCAATTTTAAATAAGCTGAGTCAGTGGCTGCTTTTCTGATAGCTCCAGTAGAGAAGCTAACGAAAACCCTCCTCCCCTTAGCCCTATTTTATAGCAATTAAACTTGACCTCAAGTTAAGTGGCCAGTCTCAGGTTAGCTCCCTCTGCAATGCCTAAATGCCCACAAAGGCACCCCATGCTGCTCCCTGCTCCTGGAGACGTCCGTGAGCGCTGGCTGTGGCCTGATCAGCTTTCTGGGCAGAGTCTGCATGTTTGGGAGATTTTGCAGTCTTCCTTCATGAAGACGGGTAGGTGGGGAAATTAACTGGGAGAGGGGGTATTACAGYGTATTTCATGCTCAGGTCCCAGTTTAGGTCTCCGCACGTTGTAAACCGTTTAAGCCTGCATTTCCCCGTCAGCAAAGCATTTCAGCACGTGCACAACTTTTACTTAGCTGATTAACACTGCTGGCTACGGGACTGAAAGAGGTGCTATTCCACGTTAGGGATCCAGCCAGGAGCTTATTAAAAAAACTGCTCCATATTTGTGAGTTGAAAAGTGTGAGGGGCAGAAACCAGCTTGCTCTAGATGATGATGTACCTCATCAGAGGCCGCACTTAATATTTCAAGAAAAAAGCATCTGTCACTCCTGAACAATCTTTAAATCCTTTAGCAATACACAGCCCAATCACACACACCTGCATTGAACAGTGTCTGCATCTGTACATTTATGGCTTGTAGTGATCTGGATTGTGCCATGTCCCGGGAGCCAGAAAGCTGCATTTCCAAAGATGTATCAGTTACTGAGTATTTTGTACAGTTCATCTGCTCCTTTTACTTGACGAAAATGGTAATCACCTCCTGTATCCCACACATGCAAGCTCACATTGATATGAATTTGGAAAATACTATATTAAATGATTTATTCCAGCTTTATCCATTTCCTAATAGTATAATGAATTATTGATGGCTACTAGGAAAAAGAAAAAGAAGCAGAATAGTATTTCAACAGAGGCAGTTATTCAAAAAAGTAAAGTGGAAGGAAAAGGTTTTCCATGCCATCAGATTTTGAGCTTTGAAATATTTTCCTATCCAAAACTAGAATGACAATATAAAAACAACTCTCTTCAAGTACTTTTACAAACGGAAGTCTCCCCTACCGCAGGATCTGGCCAATGAATGTGTAAAATCTTCTGCTAAAAATGAAAGGCAATTTTAAAAATACAAAGAATCACTTTGGAACAAAAGTGAGAATCTTATCATTTAAAAGTTAGACAGATAGGAGGTTTTGGCAATTAAAGCAAATCCTTGTGAAACATCTAAAAATAAAAAATTTAAACTGAAACTCACCCTTTCACTCAGACAAGTTTGATTTCAACATCTCCTGTGGAAGATATATAACTGAACACATCTTGGCTGTGCCTAGTGAGATGAGACTTCATTTCTGACTCCACTTCCAAGGGCCACTCTATTAAAAGATGGGAAGGGAGCCAAAAAGCCAAACTGCACCACTTCTTGGGGAAGGAAAACAAGCAACAAAACTGATCCTTAAAGTCTCTGTTACTAAAACCTACCAAAATACAGGAATAGAGGTGGGACCAGACCATCCTTGCAACAACTTGGTAAAACCTAAGAAAAGCAGCAAAGGCTGTGTTAGACTTCTGCTCAACTGCATTTCTGCTGAATCTATAGGACTTACGTATATAATGAGGGAAGGTCACTTTTTTGAGAAAATTGGTCATGTTCTGTATATCTTTGGGTCCAGTCATTCGCTCTGGCTTTGGGACCACTGTTGTGGCCAACTGCTCCCCCCAGCTCCCCCTGCCCCTAAATTAAAAAACCTGCACAGAGAATGACTCAACAGAAAAACAAAATAACTCCACAGAGGAGGACTCTAAAAATATGCTCAATTATCTGCAACACAATGACAGCATTTGATTCAATTTGAGCATTATGGTTTTATTATTTCTCTCTCTGTCAGTGGGATGCGTACTGTGAACAACAATCTCCGTGTTTTTTTGACTAAGTAGGAAATTCACAATGGTAAAGAAAAAAGGTAATGAAATCCTGAAGATGTCTTCTTCCTCTCTTTTAAAGGACTGGTAATGAGAAGGAAACTGGTTATAGTCAGAGCTGCCAGGCTATCAGACGCAATGAGATTTGAAGGGAAAAAAAATTAATGGCATGCTAAATATGTTGTTGAAATGCACTGGGAATAGCTTCACGTTAAGAGGAAAACAGCTTAAAATCATGTAAAACGGAGGTCAGGCGTGAGAAGGAATGTGTCTGTAGAGAATTATGTGCATGCTAAAAGCTGCCCACAAATTCAAAATACACACATTGAGAACTGCACAATAATCTGGTCAAACACGGTTTTCAGAGGGGGAATTATCTGCATCCACAGCTATTTTGGGGTATAATTCATCATTGCATACTTTTTTCACTTATCACGATCTTGCATTCAGTGACATAAACAAATATGAGGATGTGGGTCACTGCAATTTTTTGCAAAAAAGCAAGAACATGATAAGAACAGTCTTGATTTGCTCTGTTAAAAATGTTGAACACTTTTATCAATTTTGATTATAGTGCCCAATTTCCTTTTAGCTCCGTTCTCTGAGGGAATAAGGTTTACACACTCATGCTCTGGGCATGTGCATAAGCACACTAAACTTTTGAAACAGTTGGCTATTTTTAACTGTATTTGGCAGAGGCATGATTCTCAAAATTATTAAGGTCCTAAAAGTTTTCAGAGGAAAGGGAAAGGTTGCAGCGTGCACTGATACCTTAGTGCAGAATCCACATGGGACCTCAACTTGGAGGCACAAGCACATGAAAAAAAATCAGTTTTCCAAAGTTCATGAAATTACTTGCTTGAACACTACAGTAAGCTATAACAAAAAAATTCACATTTAAACCACCAAGGTTGGAAGCCTCCTTTTTAACTAAGTAGCCTTCAAAATTTCAAAGCCCTCTATATAGCAATTGATGTCTGGGACTCCAACAGAGGTTACTTGGAGGATGGCATCACAACATTATCATATTACACAGAAAGCTTTGAAAATTAGCCTCTAAATACCCAATCCACAAAAGAATAAAAGAAAGTATAAATGCATCAAACCTCCCACTGAAATCTCTTTTAAGTTTCTGAATGATGCAGGCTCTCACTGCACTTACTAGAGAAGAATCAAATAAAGCAAAATAAAGGGACAATCAGGGGGACAAGCAACTGAAGGAGTCGTCCGGGGTAGAGCAAACCCCACCTGCACTGCTATGAACGTGTGTTCAATGACGGAGGCAAAGAACAAACAGTATAGATAAATCGTAGGTGTAAACTTTTAATCAGCTGGAGCAAGAGAGCCTCAGCAGTGCTGCTCTAGAAGAAACTTCTGTCACCACAGAAATAGAGAAGAAGCACTGGAAGCCAGCGGTCCCGGGAAAATGGCATTTTGAAATCACAGCCTCTGAGAACCTGTCTTCTAGGAACAGGGAAATAAAAAACAGCTGATGGAAAAACAAGAATGGTATTTTATTTTCTAAGCGGGGAGGAAATCGGATATAAAAAATTGTTTTGCATGAATTTGATCCTGGTATCACTGAAGTCCAAAGGCTGACGGGCCAATAGATGATTTCAGAGAATATTCTGATGACTTCCCATCTGAGGGAAGAAAACCAAAAGACCTTTAAGGCATTTCCATGAGAAGTTCCAGAGTGGCATTATCCAAAAAGACTTTCCAGTTAAAGAACGAACTGCATCCATCTTTAGTACTTCTTATTTACCGGGCAGGTAAATAAGGCAGAGAGCTAAGTAATTGTTTTTAAGAGAGGGTCTTTTAGCAAAGAAAGTTCTATACAGCCTGCAGTCTTCCCAGGTCAGAAATCTACTTTCCTAAATATAAAGGGTTAATGAGCTGGTCTCTACACAGTGCTGTAAAGTATCTTGGCCAGCTGGAGTGCTTACTACGTAGTCTATAGTCTCAGACAAGTCTGTTCTCTTTAAATTGTATTTACATGGATTTTCTTTCTGGTTTTCTATTTGTTACACTGTGTTAAATAAATCTGGCTTTATTCAAGGTAATTTGGATTTATTGATTATTACTGGGGACAATTACTCTGAGTGATGTCCCAGGGGAAGAAAATGAACCTCTGGTGAGGGGCACAGCGGCTAAGGAACTGTCACACGTGGTTAAAGGTGCAGGAGCTCTCTCATAGAGAAATAATAAGGATATTCTGGCTGTGCTCACTGCACAGACCATCTAACTGGTGATTAAAATGTACACAATGTACTCAGCAACTCGTAAGGGATTTTTATTTTCTATATCACTACGTTAGGGACCATATGGAGTCACCCCTGTATCAGTCCTGCTGTGTGTTCAAATCCACCACTGAGACTCAACCACCAGGTCCCCAGGTGTTAAATGCCAAAAATTAAAGCAACTTTAGAATTTCTGGCTAAATACATATTTAGGTGAGATCTTGGTGGCCTGTAGATGTCTAATACAATGGAAAAATACCAATTATTAAGTCTTTTTAAGTCTCTGTATGACATACTGCCTCTCATTGCGCTTTATACAGAAAAATCAAATAGGGCTAAAGAGAAGAACATCCTAATATTGTTTGAACTTACACTTCTTTAAAAGGCAATGATTAAAATCCCTTTGGCACAGAGAGAGAAACAGTAACCTTGTCGCAAAAACAAACAACAAAGTGATATAGACCCAGTCCTCTAGATGTTCAGTTCTTTAAGATTTTAAAAGTTCATTCAGTCACTGTTTGTTTCTATTTACATTATAATTCTTGTAGCTATGTATGTGGTCTGTACCAGAAATGTCACTCCTGTACTATGTTTGCCTCAGATTTGTACAGCCAATGCCCCTGAGAGCAGAGAGGAGCACGAGGATGTCTCAGTCATGTCCCCGGGTGGGCTAAATGCATCATCCCCGTGATGCTACCCGGACTCCCAGTGAAGGCAGCGTGCCGTCACCTCTGCAGGAGGACCCACAGGTACAAATTGGATGGTTCCAATTTGGTGCCATTACATTATGGATTTCATTCTTTTTCTTAGTTGGAGAAAAAAATAGGGGGAAAGAAAAAGGATTCTGAGGGAGGCAATGTCCCCTTTCCAAAGCCTGATGGATAGAAATAGATGCTGCTGTTCGGAAAATTGAGGTGGGAATAACAGGAGGTTTCTATTCATCCTTGATCAGCCCGTTATAAAATTCTCATTTGTTTAAGTCCTGCAAGCAAATAGCAGGGATCTAAAAAGGCATCAGATAAACCCCCTGCATGTGCTGACATGTCTTGGCGCTGGCATGGCTGCATAGAGAGGGGAGAGAGTCAATGGGGGGTGTAGATAGGGATTATTTCAGCTTTTTACCTCTCTCTCTAGGGTTGAATATTTGTGCATGTTCCTGTTCACTTGCCTCTAGCAGAGTGGGTGGACAAGGAGAGAGATCGTGAAGATTTACAGCTGTTTGAAAAAAGGGGAAAAAAAATCAGGGCAAAGGCAGAGAAGCCCTCACTGTTCACACACTCCTGGGGACTATTTTTTTCCCTTTGTTTTGATACTTTACTTAAGAGTTCATCAACGTTTAAATACACAGAGAGCCCTTTCTCACAGGACAACAGCGGCCATGGAGAAAAAGAGAGGAAAAAAAGCACTTTTATTTTAGATGCTATCTCTAAGTAGTATATAAGATTTACACTGAGTCACTAGCTGGATAGTTGAAAGTGCTTCATTTAGTCTATGCTCACAACCATGCAGGCTCCAGCACAGCTTTAGCACATCCTTGCCTCTCAGGGCAAGGACACACACAGAAATTCAGAGGCCTAAAAATACAAATACAAAATTAGGGAAGACCTTTGTGATTTGTCCAGTTTCTGACATGTATTTTGGTAGCCACTAAAATCATGCACAATCTACTAATCTTAGGAAACCAGGAAAGCTCATTGTTTTCTGAAGAAACAGCAGAGCTTTATGAAGCATTTACTTTTATTTACTTTATTACTTATTCCTAACCATCCATTTATCTTAGTTACTTATATTATATTCACTGCAGTAACATCAAAATGCTTCATAGTCTTTATTTATCCTGAATCTTCCTTATCATTAATATATTGCTTTTGTCATGCAAATAAAGTATTTTTCTGCCCTTGCATAAGATGAGGGACTTGAAGCCATGATTTGAATATCCATACAGTGTGGCCACCCCATATCGGTAAGTAGCCCAGGTTCACGTACACTGATGTGAATACATTGCTTCCACTTCATTTACACCTAGCTGTGAATCTCCACTTGGCAACATAGATTGACAAAGCAGATGTACTCCAGAAGACTACTACATCTAATTTCAATTGAAAGCAAAATTACTTGTAACCAGCCATTTTTTGTGTAACACCACAGAAAATGAGGACTTTGAATAGTAGGCAGATGTCTTTGAATTTCTCCGCATAAGTAAGTGACTTAAGAAGCCTGTAACAAAGCTGAAAACTTAATAGGCTCTAAAATCTGTCTTTCACCCTACAGCTGGTTGATTTTTTTGTGTTTTCCTTTAGTAAAATAAATGAAGTAGACAGGTATATCCGTCTATTTTAAGAGAGATATTTTCCTTGTGTATTGTTTCTTCCYAGTTTTATCTCAGGAAACAAAAACGCACATTATCATTCTGTGTTTGGCATTCAGGAGGAGGTGTGTARCTTGCCTGGAAAAAGTACAAATTTAGGATGAGAATGGGGGGAAAGTGAATCACAAACACAGGCAGAGACTGTGTTTTGGAAAGTTTGTAATAGTTGTACGGGGTTTCAAACAGAAGCCCAGCAGACAGAGRGATCCTGCACAGATTGCAAAACATATTGCAAGTACTCATACATTGCAAAACCCAGGACAAGGGGGAGACACAGGCATGGCACAGTAAGCTCTGCCCCCGAACAGCAAAATCTCTTTTAAGCAGTAAGCCAGAATAGTAAATTTTCAGCATTTCTACTTTGTGCTTCCCCCAGGCAAGGGAAACAATCTTCATTATACTGAAAAGTAAATAGAGGCAGTCTCAAGAAGACCTTTTAAAGAARCAGCAAAAAAGTATGTTGCGTAAGGCTCAGGGCTGGGACGCTGCACTTTGGGTACCAGGGAGAAGGCACTGTTCAGGAGGAGGGAAAGCAGCAATACCTTTGTCTAAGCTGGGCTCTCCTGATTCTGGGATGTAGGGAAAGCGTGATTTTTTCATCATAAAATGAGTCTGTAGTCTAGCATAGGGCACCGTCAACTATGCCCCACTGAAGAACAGGCAAAATACAAGAAAGACATGGACCTGTTGGARYRGGTCCAGAGAAGGGCGACRAAGATGATCAGGGGGATGGAACGCCTCTCCTATGAAGAAAGGCTGAGAGAGTTGGGGTTGTTCAGCCTGGAAAAGAGAAGGCTTCRGGGAGACCTTATTGCGRCCTGTCAGTATGTAAAGGGGGCTCATAGGAAAGATGGTGAAGGACTTTTTAGTAGGGCCTGTTGCGACAGGACAAGGGGTAATGRTTTTAAACTAAGAGGGTAGATTCASACTAGATATAARGAAGAAATTTTTTACMATGAGGGTGGTGAAACAGTGGCACAGGTTTCCCAGAGAGGTGGTAGAYGCCCCGTCCCTGGGAACATTCAAGGTCAGGTTGGACGGGGCTCTGAGCAAATGGATTTAGTTGAAAATGTCCCTGCTCACTGCAGAAGGGTTGGACTAGATGACCTTTAAAGGTCYCTTCCAACCCAAAGCATTTTATGATTCTAGGATTCTAAAAATGYATTTGTTGACAAGACCAGGAGCTTGTGATGCCTGTTTCCTCCCATGTGACTCAGGTCCTCCTCTCCTCAAAGAAATATAGTCTTTGAGCTACATTTTGCCTTTGACTCTCCCCTACTTGCTCACAGGAGAGACAATTCACTGCAATTGATTGCACTCCCCAGGGTGACACAAGTCTCTCCTTTTCTCCATCACCTGTTAGGACTCTCGGTACGGGCACAACCCACTGAGCCAAGGGGCTTGGGAGGGGAGCACGGCTCCTCCAGGGACACACCTGGGCACGTGCCATCCAACGCTCCTACGCGGTGACCAGCCACAGCCCTGCAACAGCTTTCTGCGCCGGTTATCCACACACTAGCCCGGAAAATTGGGCCACAGTTTTCTTCTGCCTCAGTCTGAAGGAAGAGAAAGGGATTTCAGTCCAGATTGCAGCAGGGTGTCGGGAGCGTTATAGTCTGTTCTTGGTGGTGGAACTTGCCCAGGGGATGGGAGGGAGATTGATTTATTTATTTATTACTATTTCCCAGCTGCCCTACCTCTTCTACCATCACGTGCAGTCAAAACACAGCCTTGTTTCCAGCGGTGACGAGCTGTGCTACTGCTGAATATTAGAGACAATTTCACCTGAACCTCCAACAAATCTTACAGATTTGTATCCAGTTCCCCAGTTGTCTGCCTCTTAGTAAGCATTATTTTCTGTGATTTGTTAAAGCGGRATTTTGTAAGTTTACTGAATATATGTTATGAAAGCTCTAAATATGTGGAAAGTAGTGAAATAATACATATTTCAGAAGTATTAGCAGCATGCCTTGAGCTAACAGACATGGCCATACTTTTGTGCTGTTTTGGTACCTAGAAATCTGAAATTTATCCACCTACCACTGTATTCCCCACCTTCTCCTGGACTACACGTAGAAACGCGCGGACCATTAACAGAATACCATGTGTCAGAAGGAGACCCAGCAGTCTCGTAATTCTAATAAAGGGCTTAATGAAGAACAAAGAGATGCTGCAAATGCACCCTACAGAAATGCCATCCCTGAGTTACTAAAACCCTGCAGTACAGCCTGTCTGGTGAACACTCACTTCAGCTCCTGGAGCCCATCAGTGGTGACACAGCCAGCCACCCCTGTCCCTCCCACACCAGCGTGGGGTGTCCTCACCCTCCCACTTTTTGGATGACAGCACAGACACGAAGAGACATTCACACCGGAGACCAGCCTTCCGATGTGCCCGCCTGTGCAGATTCAGAAGAGATCCGAGCCTCATCCCTGCTATTTTATTTCAAGTGTCTTTTCTGTAACTCCTTCCTCCGTAGGTTAATGAAGACTTAAGCACTCCGTCTCAGCAGCGCTGATGTAAAACGGCTGCTTATTGCCTGTTCCATCTCACTGACTTTTATTGTGATACTTAAACCAAAATGGTGAACTATTACACTTCATAGCCTGCAAATAAAAGCAGAATGTTAAAAAGCAGAGGCTATAACCTCTGATCCAGTCAAAATTGCTCTAAACATCTAAACTTTACTCAGCTCCAAAGGGGCAAGAAATGGCATGGATTATCATCCACAGCATATGAAGGACTTTAATTTTAATGCTACAGTTTTTATTCTACCCATRCTCAAAGATAACAGAAGAAATCCTAAGCCAGCATGTGAAACAGCTCAGCTCCATTGACTTCAGCAGAGCTAATCCAGTTTACATCAGTGGGAGTTTAGCCCATTAGCTAGAAGACTTGAATAATCTGCAGCAGGTAGGAGATACTGGTCTCCTTTTCTTTGGACCACATAGAGAAGCCACTGAGCCGATGGCAGCCAATTTTCCCTGTTTCCAAAGACCTACCTGTTCTGCAAATCATTACAACTACAAACACTGCATTTCCAAGTCTGMACTTTACCAGAGCCACTTGGGCAGTACAATATCCATTTTCAGAGCCGGGAGGTCCTGGGGTCAGGTCCACAGTGGCTTGGGCACAGAAATCAAACAGGAGAAAGGAGAGAGTTGGCTCTCAGTCAYATTTTCAGCTTCCCGATCTTGGGGAAAGCCAGAGGCCAACTGAAACTCTGGCTCAGCTTAGAGGAGGGAAGGGACTGCTTTTTGCTGTAACCTCACTCTTTACGCACRTGCAAGTATGTTCTGTTAATTTTGAAACAACATCATTTTTAAGGACCTACCTTAGATATATCAAAGTAAGCCAAGATGGATTTAAGTCTCATATTCCAACACACTTCCCACCTAGGCAGTGGAAAAGCACTTTTGAACTGAACGCAGTCTGGCTGGATACCTTTAGTAATGTAAGTTTACCAAGTGGTTAAACATTTCTTATGTAGAAAACCGAGCGGTGTAAAAGGAGGGACCCAAGAATGGTCATGAAACAGAGCTAAGAAAACTTTGAATCAATAGTGACAGTAAAGTTGMCACTACTCAGAATTTCTGGTTTTACACAGAGTGAAAAGTCAAAATTGTTAAGTTGCGAGGATGAAATAGTTTGAGGGATTTCTGATTTGGCTCAAAGCAGAGAAAATTGGTACTCTCACAAAAGGAGCCTGTTCATGTGGAACCTGTMCACATTTCAGAGCTTGTCCTTCTGCTCCTGGTTTCCTTACTGGTAAATCTGAGCAGGTTGCTGGAAACCAATACCTTTAGGGGAACTAGAAAAGAGAAAAAACTCCTACGAAGATCTGCAAAATTAGATATGRCAGCCATTCAGGAGGACCCTGTTCCCCTAAAACATGTCCACTAAAGCAGGGAGGTTTTCTGGGTTGGAGCAAAGTCCCAAGGACCTCTGCTAAACCCTGGCCAGGACCCTGGAGTAACAACCGAGAAGATTGCCTCCCATAGAGAACACCTTTGTAGGTAACCCTGGCTTAATGGGACACTGGGAATTTATCCAACACTAAGCGAAATAACACAGATAAGATTTTTTAAGTGACTCACTGTTTGGAAAGTCTTTTGGGGTACACAAGTCAAGACACCTAAATCTGTTAAGGAACCTAGGAGGGACCAGACTTCAAAGAAGAAGTAGATTTACAGATAACAGATTTACAGATTGAGTTCTTTAAAAGCTGCCTCAAGGTAGGGAATAAAAATAACGTGAAACAAAATAAGTACTACCAAGGCAACCCACAGTCTATATTTGCTATTGAACAATCTTGTTTAAGATCAGTAGAATCCAAAGCAATTCACTCCTGCATGTGGCAGAGCTGAGGAAGTTCTTGCTAGAGGAAGCTGAAGGTGCAAAAGGCTTGAAAGTGTTCAAAAAGGGTTGGAAAATCTCTTGGACAAAAAACACTCCTTGGGGTTTCTTAGAAGTACATGTTCTCCAATTAAAAAAAAAAAGAAAATAGAAAAAAGAAATTAAAAGAATAACTCAAACAAACAAAACCCTTTATTGTGGGTAAAGATAACATTTATAGCTCAAGAAATGCCTGAGCCACCAGATCCTGGGAGAGTGCTAGGGGAAGTATCTCTATGTCTGATCAGTTCTCCTGTGCTCCCCTAGACTCTTGCTATCCGGCCGTTTTAAAGGAGAAGATACCTGGCTAAACAGGCTTTGGTCCGAATCAGTGCAGATGTTTTCCTGTCCTTATGTTCTTACACCTTTATGGAGATAATAATTTGTGGAGCTCCTGGTAACTGTGAAGAAGAAACTGGCCTGTACCTAGTACTTTTTGTCTAGATTTTACAATGACCAATGTGTTATTCTACTTTAGAAAGAAGGAAGATTTTAAGGAACTCAGTCCAGCAGTTTGGCCCCTCCAATGCAATAAAAAAAAAAAAAAAAAAAGCTTTGGAAATACCTAAAAATAGATACCATTAAGGAAATAAAGCAGTTTGATATAACACAGTAGCAGCATAAAAGTTCCTGCGCTTTACCTCTATGAGACAGCAAAGCCAAGAGAGATCTAACTAAAGCAACATAGCTCTGTAGCTCCCATTCCCAGGAACTGACCACCCCAAAATCTTCACAGCATCCCCAGGAGGGACAGCAAAGCACTAGTACGTCCTTTTTACAAAAGCAGGGAAGGGAAGCACAAGTAGAACAAGTGATTTACCCAAGGTCCTGCAGGAAGCCTGCAGTGCACCGCAGCGTTAAAACTGAGACTCCTTATTCTTGGACAAACACCGGTGCCCTGCGGCCAGCCAGGCTTTCGGAAGCAGAGTCCAGGTCAGCCCTCGCTGACTTGCCTTGCTTCCCCCTCCTCGGAGGCATCCCCCGACTGCGCCGAGTGCCGCGCGTACCGTGACCTGCCGCCTCTACAGCCATGGCTCAAAGCCAAGGGAATTCAGTTCCCCCTCTTGAAATCCACTCTCTCTCTCATGGTAATGAGCACTTTAATCTATCAGGAAAATGTAGAGCTTCTTGGCGCCGCTTTTTATTTCTGATCTGTGTTTTCTCTCTCTCTCTCTTTTAGGTTAATTTATCTGATTACATGCAACGCACTGCAGCCGTGTTAAGGTACCAGTCGAGTTTCCACTTGGAGGCTTGGAGGAAAGATTACCATTAAAACGTGACTTCCATCCACTCAGCTGAAATTACTATTGATTGCCAAAGAAAAATATTTGTGCTGTGAAGCTGGGAGCTATGATGTTGAACCGTATTAACATAATGTTAGCATAGCTACGGGTGTTTAGTGGCACGCAATCAGATTTGAAATGAACGTTGATTATAGATTGAGATTAATGTTCACATATTCATAGGAACACAATGAAAAGAGCAATTTCCTTTCTACTACAGATCAATGGTTTCCCCATTCAATTATACAGCTGTAATAATTGCATTATGCGGAAATATTTCTTAATGGCTTATTTCATTCTTTCTGTTTGCCTCTGTGTGTGTGTGTGTGTGTGTGTAGATCTTGTGTACTTGCACGCATGCATGTGTGAAATCTTTTGTGAGCGGTACTTGCCAAAGCCTGCATCAAACGCAAAATACTTTAATTACTAGTGCAAATGTGTAATCTTTGGCTAAGCTAGTAATCTTTTGGCATTTTCCCACTATTCTCTTTATTCCCCAACAGAGTCCTCAGATTCCTCTGCTTGTTTAAGGTTTTAACAGCTGGGTCCCACTGCACAGCAGATAGGAGAGTTTTGGTCTATGTGTGGCTCTGAATCCCTCGTGTTGGCCAAAATGGCACCGTCACCCCTAGAGACACCCCACGGGTGGGGTGCCTGTGTGTCCCACTGTTTTAGTACTAATAGAAGCTGGACTTCTGGTTAGCAGCATTGCAGCCTGGCACAGCTGAAACTCCTTACTCTCTTAGTGCTGTCCATCTACTCATAGCAGTTGGTGTAACTAAGAAGCACAAGGCTAGTTAAGCAAAATAACTTCCTGTGAGCTTCCAACCTTGTTCTTACCACTCAGGGATTTGGACCCAAATTAAAAATGAGGCCTTGAATACCGAAGGCACATCTGCAGAAASAGGAAACAACTGCTAGACATCCTATTTTATCTTGCTATCAAGGCAAGATAGGACACTTTCTGAAAGGAAATCTGGTAGTGAATGGAGACTAACTTCAAAATYACCTAAGGGATTAGGGTAGAAGAACCTTCTCTTCTTATTTTAGTGCAACACTGCTTGAGGGAGCTCTTTTTTCATTTTCCTCAGAAATAAAAGTTCCCACTTACCTTCTTTTCTGAGCAAAAACATATTAGCTCAGATGTATTCTCCTTCTGTGAAAGGACCGCCTTTAGTTTTCCAGTTTGGTGGGTCAGCAGCCCACAGGAGAAGAACATGTCTTACAAGAGAACAGACTCCCTGAAGGAGTTCRTATGGTGGTTGTGAAAGAAGGAGTGCTTCTCCTTCTTTCAGAATGCTAAGTTCTTCACAGAAAAATGCTAAGTACTTCAGAGAGAGGAGGGCTGTAAGAAAATAAAAGGATAGTATCAGGAGCTGATGGAACAGCTTACAGTACATTATTTGGCTCTGCTTTAGGGGATGTCCTGTTATTGAACCTTTTGACTTCAAATGACTTGAAAATGTCTCTGCAGCGATATTTTGTTAGACAGCAGCATTGACCRCAATGCACGTGCAGAAGTACATTCTCCAAGCTACGGCGCAGCGGAAGCCTGCAACATTTCCAAGCTCTGTATCAGACACATCCTACAGACCATATTGCTGGCAATGATCAAAACTAGTATTACAATAAAAAAAAATTCATAAGGCACAATTGAGTAATGTACTTCTGAGGTTGTTCAACTTTGAAGCTGAGGGTAAGGGTAAGGGTATTCTGGTTGTACACCATTTCTGCTGACTGTGCTCTCTGCACTAGCAAGAGTTACAAGAAACAGTAGCAGTTGTCATGTGAGATCTGCACCATGTATTTAAACTGGCTTGAGTTCCCCAGGAGTGTTCATTTTTTTCTCTTTGGAAAAAAGCTTCCAGGAACACAACACAAAGCTATTCCTCAGCAATGGTATGGCTTGTTGCATTTGTCTTACTTACACTGCAAACTCTTTGAGTTGCAGGTTTGGGTTTTTTTCTTTTGCAGAGCATCCTGAAAAAAAGATGTCCACATTTTGGTATCTACTGTCATTCCACATTATAGGAGAAAAACACAAACTGTGGGCAGCACATCAGCAGGATTCAAAGTTAGATGTCAAACCAGTTTTAGCTGCTTTAGAAGAAAACCCCCCACCACTTGGTATATGGAAGGAATAACTAGACAGGATTTACAAGAATTGCAGAGTCACTATTCCCCTTGTGATGCTGAGTCATCAGATGGTAACAAATAAGCAAGAATGAGGCAACATGATCCACTCATTCAGCATTTAAACTGCCTCCCTTTTTCCCCTTTCCTCAAAGTTTCACATCTCTGTTCACTTGTCTCAGTTTGTCAGAAGTCACATGGAAGGACAGGCAGTTTCATCTCACGTGCATTTTTAGTTACCAGACAGTAGAGTTTCACAAAAAGTGGTATATTTGAAGGGTCTTGCCTGGAGGAGAAATAGATGGAAGTAATCATTGCTTTTATTAAACTAAGTATTTGGGCATTTGGGAAGTGGGATAAGAGAAGTTAAATGAATGGAGAATGTGGAAGAAACAAAAGTTTGATGAATGCCAGTGGACAGAAAACAGCATTCAAAGGCTATGATGTTTAAGATTTTGAAAACTTAGCAATTTTGAATGTGTATATTTCTGAGACCTTTAGGGGAACTCTGTTTTTAGAAAAGACATTTTAGTTTTCCAACCTTTCATTTAACAGAGTACCAAATTGYTAAGTCTGTTTTGAAGGTCCTGGTTATTTTTTTGTGCTTCAGTCACTCCCAATAATACGGTTCAGTCTCACCCAGCTGAAACTTACTTGAAAAATAGCAAATATTTACGTTTGCATAGATACCAAATGGGGCCTCAGGCACACCASTGAAATGCTGGTAGATGTTCTGCTCATGGAATCACTCTGGGTTCACAACAGCAACAAGGATCTGGAGTTTGACACAATACTGCTCTTACCTGACCCAACTGGTGGCCTGAACTCAGCTTTAGTGTATGCAGATCTGCAACAATTGGCTTCAGAACTATAGCCTTAAAAGTCCCATTGCCAACTACTGTAATTTACCATGAGCATTCAAGGCAGATATTCTTCAGTGTTCTTTAGGAAGGAAATTGTTATGTAAATTATTAGGTTACCAAGGCAGCAAATGCTGAGAAAAGGCTRACATGTCTTTACAAATAAGTTGCTGAAGAGAATCACAGTATATACAATTAACAGAGGAGAGAAAGAAAGTGAGCATTTRACAATCTTCCTGTCCCAGACTTCCCTTGGAAGTTGAGGGAGACATGAATTTCATCAAGTTTTGAATTAGCTTCCTCTGGAGAAGAGATYTGTCTTTGGCATGGATCTCTTTAGAAACTTAGGGAGGGATTCATCTCACCTGACTCCACACAACTCTAGTGTGGACAACTATGTGTGATCCAGTCATCCATGATTCATTTATGATTGAGTCAACGGAGAGAAGTAGGGATTTCTAAATTATGATTAATGACCATTTTTTGTCAAGCACATCAAGATGAGATGAATTGTGCTTCAGAACTATTCTCCATAGTCTGTAGAACTTATACAACTAGCTCATATGAAGGTGGTTAGACATTTATAGTCTAGGTATCTACAGTGAAAGTTTGGAAAAAGTGATTCTCACACCTTCTTTCTAAATGACATGCAAAATACAAAAATCTGTGTATTTGTATGAGCACAGATCACACTAATGGGTTTTCCTTAATAAACAAATATCTGACTTTTTAAAAWTATAACAACATTTAGTAGCTAATTATCATCTCTTCCTTCTCTTCAGCAAAAAATAAGGAAGCAGAATCTGCTAGAGGCTTGTTCAACCACAGGTTAATCTGAAATCACATCCTATTAGATGGGAAATATAAAGAAATGCTTTGTTCACCAGGTTATTTTCTACAGGTTTTCTGAGTAGCCTATAATTTGGCCTAACACTTTACCTTGAAATTGTGGAAGCATATGGCATGACCTTCAACTCCTAATAGCCTTCAAGAAGCTGAAGTTGGATTATTTGGGGTCATGGGTAACAACTGAGAAGTCATAGGTCAAATTCAAAACCATATTACATCTCTAGAAAAAATTACCTTTCCAATAACTTATGGCATGACCTCTAGCTCTGATTAGTCTGTGAGGGACTCTTGTCCTCCATTCACACATTCATGTATTCAAAATCTCCAGATCAAATATGAAGAAAAAGTTCTTTCACCTTGATTGTTATGGTAGAATGCTTTTTTTTTTTTTTATTTCCTTAAGGAGAATTCTGGGTTTAGAAACACTGTATTTATATTAAATACTTTGCCAGTGAAGCTGATTTTAATCATATGCATGAGTTCTACCAGTGCTGCTTTACAGAGTTCAATGGAAATACCATATGAGATCAAATAAGTAGGTTTTCCCCTTTTGGGGACAGATACACTTTTAAGAGAGGCATTGATATCCAATAGCTGTCTTAATTTATGACATGCTTAATTTTGTGCATGATTACTATATATGCCTTTGTAGAGAAGTGAAAATCCACGTTTTAATATTCTGTACTCAAAGGCTTTGTTCATTGTTAGAGTATTGCTTGTGCAGGCRCACGAGTCTTCATGACTGATAGGAGCAGCAGACACCCTGGCCATCAACACAGTGAAAATTAATATTCGAGTGTCAGTGAGGCAGACATAAGGGACAAAAGGTCTGGAGATACAATGGAACCCAATTTGTGTTTATCCATTTACTTACCCTGAAGCAAATTTCTCAGTGAACTAGAGCTGCCTTCCCTGGGATAACATCCTCAAACAAACAATGATGAAGCTTCTTTCTGCCTATTGGTTCAGTCCTCTCAGGAAACAACATGACTATTGTTCTGTACATCACCATAAGTAGAGCTTGGCCAACGCCAACTGCATTTTTATCTACAAAACAAACAAACAAAAAAGTGACAAAATTAAAGTGGAAGGGGCTTGAACAAAAAGACTTACAGCAAAAAAAGTCTTTATGTTGTCTATCACTGCTACACAAGCAAATATAGTTCAGTATGTCTCTGAAGCACCAACATGCTTTCAGAGCAATATGTGATGTCATTGGTCAGATATTAATATTTTAATAATAGTTCAAAGAAAGACTAAAAAATCTACCAGTTGTCATCAGAAATGTTACCTGTCAGAAAATAACATGATGACAGGTTGCTTGTTTTATAACCTATGCTTCTCCTAGCTTATACTGGGAAGCTGATGGAAGAATTATAATTCTCAGATGTGTTAAGCATGTATTTAGGAGACCACTGACCAAGGCTTGTGAATCAGTGTCTTGTGAAAGTTGAGTTATTGTCACAAAGAGTGTAAACACAGCGCGTTTGAGGAAATGAATCTCTATTTGCATCAAAGACAATGCAGTTTTTGTTTGAAAGGGAGAAATATCTAATTGTCTAAATTTTTTTTTTGAGGTATGTCTAAAAGCGGTGCTAGGAGCTGCATCTGCAGAGGAGGCTTGGCATCGAAGGGAATTTGACTTCTGCACTCCAGGCTGGAGCTGAAGTTCATCCTTCAGACTCATTGCTAAAGCATGTTGAAACATTTGTCTCTCCCATGGGTTAACAGAAGTCTGTAAATTTGAGAATTCAGCATATATCACACTGGATACATTACCTAATCACAGTTAACCAGAATGCCTTATGTAGGGACGCCCATGAGGTAGTTCTATATTTTTCTCTTTACTGTTTTGTAACCTTCCATATTACAGCCTTTAGCCTTCAAATGGCATGCTAGAAGGAAAATTTACTATTTGGGAAATAGTAACCTGATTGATAGTAAGAAAGTATATGTTGTAGCACGCTCTGCTAATGTGGCTTACAGCTCTGCCTCTGTGAGCTGTTCCTCCTCTGCACTGGTATCCTCTGCCCCTTGGTCTGGGTATTCAAAGTCTCAGCGTCAGCTGTTTTTGTGTTATGCTGATGAAACAAATCCACAGCTTTCTTGTTTTCACAATAGGGCAGGTTCCTTTTCTGGCATGTTGTTTTTCCACCAAGCTCTGTTAGCTTCCTTCCCAGTGGAAGAGTACTATTGGGAACGCCCAAGTGCTGTCCTGGCTGAAGAGTGACCTACCTCTGCCTATAGCTCAGCAGCTGGGGAAGGACCTGGGATGCACAGCTGTGCAAGTCAGTGGGACTGCTACTGTGCTTAGGGGTAGGTGCAGATAGTTTTGGAAGAAGCATGATTTGGAAAAGCCATGCTGAACAGCCTTTTGCAGTAAATGCCAAGCCTACATTGAGGTGAAGACAGACTATGGCTTTTTACCACCATTTTTGCATTCCAAGAATGAGGAGCAGAGCCCTGCTGGGAAAGAGAATGAAAAATTCAAGGAAGAGACTTTACACCAGGCTGAAACCTTCATCATCACCGGTTAGCATTATGAAAAGGCAACCCTTGTGCTAGGGTTATGCTAGGTAGCACCTTGTAACTGGAAGGGCTTATATGTCACGCTACATTGAAATATGCAAACACTTTTCACCTCAGTAAGTTCTTGGCATCAATCACAACCGCCTCCTTCTTCACCTGAAGTGGTTTACGCAAAACTGCCCATAATTCACTCTTTCTGAGGTTCACTAGCTCAACGAACCAAATCAAACCACCCCTGCAGTAACAGCAGGCTTACTGCTGCTCTCCTCCCTGCTCACCACGGCCAGCAGGAGGGAAGTAGAAAGGCACTTGCAGTGCACCCTATCTGCGTGAACTGGGTCATTCTCCATTTTATATTTGAAATTCCAGATTCATCCTCTTCTCTTTGCCTTCCCCGGCAGCTACCCTCCTGGCTGTGTAAAAGCCATGCCAGATGTCGCGTTGTTCCTTTACTTCATAGCAATATTGCTGCTGCCCTCTGTGTGCAGATGTTGGGGTCAGAAATGCCAGCGTCATACTCCTTTCAACATTTTCTTTTTAACCTTTTCCTCCATACAGTTCCTTATATCTCCCCCATCCAATATGCAGTTATGCAAACTCCGTTCATACACATGCTGAGTCCTGAGGGTCTATGGACCAAAGAAAGCGGCATGAGTACAGACTGCTGCACTAGCACAGGCTTTTGCACAGTTTAGCTCATTGCTGCAGTGGCCAGGCACTCTTATACTGGAAATTTCAGCTTCCAGTTGCAGGAGGCAGGAATCGGGAAGTTCCAGAGCCTCCTCATCCAGCAGAGCTGAGAAGGAGAATGAGTGCCATGACTGTCTCCTGATACCTTCTAGCTGCGGGCCAAGGATTGCTTAGAGCAAAGCATCAAAGCAGAGGGCTGAGTTGTAATACGAGGGGGTATGGAGGAGCAAGAGGATATTCTTCTTTCCTTCCTTCCTTCCTGGGGATTCCTGGCAGTTAAACTGACCTCAAAAGCATGGAAAGATCCGGAAGCTATTTCAGTGGATGAGGCCTCTGGCACGTACACTTCAGTCTGGTGAGCATCTTGGTGAATGCTTTGCAGTGTGGGAGGTTCCATGCTGAGATCAACAAGTCTTCCAACCTTTAGTGCTATTCTGGTTCAGATGGAAGCCCCCATCTGTTATTCTCCTCAAGAATCTCCCTGCGTAGCAGGGTCGTCCCTGGATGTGAAGCTACAGCTGATCAGATGTTACTTGCACTTCTTCAGTAGGTGGAGAACYAGAGACTTACTGACTTACTGCATGTGTAACACCTTCCTGAAAACTGTACCGACGTTTGGTGGGTGGGAAGCCAAAAAAAGCAAGGCGAAGAGCAAATACATCAGTCTCTGTTGCACCTAAAGACCTGACTTTGTTTGCAAGTGAAAATGAGATTTATGTTATCAGCCTGCTCCCTTAATGATCATTTGCCGACAATGCAAAACCATCACTTAATGGAGTATGACTGGCAATCTCCACTGAAGAAAGGGCTCTGATTGGAATAGCAGAGTTTGATTCAGGTCAGCTTGAGGTATGCTACCAAAATACTGAAGGGTTTGAGAAGAGGATCAGAACAGAGAGAGGCACTTGCGGCAAATAATTTAATCAATTAATGTAGCCTATTTCTTTTTCTCTTTGCTTGCAAAATATTCACAGGCTGATTATAATTTCTCCAAATTTATTTCTTATTCAAATTTACTCAATGGTATCTTTTGCCCTTTTAAAAATAAATAATATTGACTGATTACAAACAATTCTCCGGGAGGACATGCTGTTCAGTATGCAAAATATGGTCTGATTTAGCTAATGACTTGGTCACATGGATCACACGGCATCATTTCTCCTCTACAAGTGACAGCTATAAATCTTGTGAGTTAGGAAAAAAATCAGAATTCACCAGGGGTACAGATACTAAGGGAGTAGCATCTGATAAACAGGTTAAGGGAGTTTTAAACTTGGAGCATCCGAGAGGAAAAATCAGCCCTCCTGAGATTTGCTCACTGGGTGCAAAGGTTATATTTAACTTACTTTCCTTGCTTTTCTCAGACAGTGGCCTACAACAGAGAGCCAGAAAGTCCCTTTTATCTTTGTATGTCCTAGCTAGTCCTGAATYTTTAAAAAATGCAGAATGGAAACTGAGCATAAGAGAAGGAACATATAGGGTACAGCAAAATCTTGGATTTACCTTTGTGCTGTCTGACCAGCATGTTCTCAGCCGCAGTGGAAAGGATTCTGCTTTGCTGTTACTATAAGACAACAGTAGATTTTTTTACCTCCTGTTTGAAAAAAAAATGAAGACAAGAATTGTGACTAAAGGAGAGACTGAGACGAAGTGTCATCTCAATGCTCATCCTGAGCTGAGGAATTTTACACCCCACCCATTCCCCCAGGGCTGTGCCTAAAGTCTGTGTCTAGTCCRAAAAACTTGGACACATGAGTGCACAACCTGAGGTCACGGGAGGGACAGGGTGCTCCTGTTCTGCAGCACATGGAAATGTTTAGACATTGAATCTCCACTGCTGGAGACCGTTACGAACAGGTTAAATAACCCTCTGTCAGGAAAGACACCCAYTGAATTAATCCCACTTTGTGGCCAGTCCATGGTCTAGACAATCTCGTGAGCTTCCTTCCAGTCCTTTTTTTGGGGGTACGATTCTTGACACAATGCAAGAAAAAATGTCCCCAAATCCTCCTTGCCCAAGTTCTGACTGAAAGACAATTTACTCCAGGCTTCCACCTCCTGAGACTCTTCCAAGAAGAGGATAACGCAAGTGACTTTTGAATGCAGCCACTTGAAGTTCATCGTTTACCAGGTTCCGTGCAAGTGAAAGTCGATTGCCTCAAACATTTGCATAGCACGACGCCGGGAAAAAGTGTGAGTACAGATCATGCAAATCAAACCTATATCTGAATGAAGTCTGCAGTGTTATTTCATCTTTTGCAGCATCACCAAGGTCTAAGTAGTTGCGATTCTGGCCTAATCGGAAATATAGGACCAGAATTAGATCGAAATATGGGGAAAAGCATGGAAAAGCAAGGCTGAGGGGCTCCGGCAGAGCTGTGTGGGACAGGCTGCACATCACCTGCCTGCTCGGGAGAGCCTCTGGGGCTTTCTGCTCACTGCAGGACTATTCTTCTCAACTTTACATTAAAGCCAAATTTAGCAACACAAACAATATGATAGAGTCATATGGAAAAAAGSTTAGAGACTGTGAATCCATAGCATTTTTACTAGGACAGAGGTATTTCAAAGCAGCTGTTAGATGTAGAGGYGTATATATGCATGAAAAACCAAGCAGATATCTTAACGGTAAGAAATATGTGCTTTCTCTTTTATAAATCCACCTCCCACCCCTATTTTTTGTAGTTTCACCCTATTGTCAAATTCTATTTCTTTCACTACTTTCACCTTCCAAAGAAAGCAAACATGTCCCATTTCCAGCAAAATGCTTATTCAGTGCCCGTCTTCCCAGTGCTAATGGCTTTCTCAGATGGAAGATGTCGTGCTAGGCAGGAACCGAGTGAAAAAATAAACAATTAATGGGCAGGATTCATTGTTTTTTACATGCCTTAATATTTTACTTTCCAGATTGGCAGCACCATGGGAAACCCAACACTTGGAGGAAGAGCAGTGCATACAGTGAATATAGGGGAAGAATTTTGAAGCTGGAATTCAGGTAAGTGAGAGCTGAGGGTTTTTTTTTCCTTCTTTTCTTCCTCCCTCTTTTTTTTTTTTTTTCAGGCAATGATTTTATAGCACATATCATCAAGTCCRTATTAAACAGAGTTTCTGGGCTAATGCTTTCCAGCCTTGACTCTCAGACTTAGTAACTGTTCCAAATAGTACTTTAAAATGTCTTAGCTGTAAAAATACATGAGACCTCAATGTTTCCCTTGTGGACTAAACCAAAAACAAGTTAGATTAAAAATAAATTTATTTTTTTAGGATTTGCAATTGGCCAAAGAGAAAAAAAATATCCATCCCATGAAAAGGACTTGATATTCCTAATGATATCAAATTGGAGGTGAATTTAAAAATATTAGTTTTGGRTGCAAAAAAAGGCCTCAGAGAAAGTCTACATACATTAAGGTCTACAGGGTAGACTTACAGAAGAAAATCTAGTTCCATAAGGCAGTGACTTGTTCTTGGCTGACTTGGGCTAGAGACTCCCTTAACGCATCAGATGAGCTAGCCTCATACAAAGCACTTGGAGAGCTAGGTGCCAAGCTGCAGGTCGCACAAAGGAGCTGTTATTTCATGGTRAGCAATTGAAATAAGCTTCATTCCATAGTAGTACAATCTATCAGGGTCCCCACAACATCCCACTAGCAGCACAAAGTGGTTTTCTGCACAAAGGTGTGGAACTGGAATTGCTCCACACGAATTAAATGGCAAAAGTACCTTTAAATTCAGTGGTGAGAGCTTTGTCTGGTCTGATTTTAAACTAACCATCAATTCACCTTTTTACCATTTCCAATTATTCTTTTGCCATCCGATTACATTTTCTTAATTAATCTTTTGTTATATATTAACTGTCCTTCATTAAATGCAAATTTGCAGAGGATCAAACCATACAATAGATCCATGTTATATTGAATATCACAGTAAAATCTCAATAAGCACGAGTGTTTTCCTTTGTTTTAGAAATCAATGGATATTTAATTAACATGGAGTAATAACTCTTGCAACTAGAGAATCCCTTCAGATTTAAATGAAATTATTATTATATGTTAAATGGGAACACAGATACATTTGAATAATTTCAAAGTTCTCTACAAACAAGGATGAATTGAAATACTCTCTGTTGTTCCAGCCTGGTGCAAAAATTGATGTTKTATCCCCAACATCCTCCTAACCTGGACACTCAGACGCCCACTCAGGAAGAAAGGCAGAGGACTGCTCCAGGATGCCTGGCTGAAGGAATGCAAACCCATGCCATTTCCTGAAGCATTAGGCAATTCTTCCTGGCAATAGCTGGTAGTTACTAGAGACTGTGTTTGCTAAGGGTTAGAACACCCACATGAGAAACAAGCACTCTTCCCATGAGCCTTGAATTGACTCTCACACACTAAAAATCATTAAGAATTTTCCAAATTTCCACTCATTCTGGGTGCTTAATTTGAATTTAGGGTTGCTAAGCCTGTCTGTCCATCCAGCCCTTGATACTGGAAAGGCTACTGGTGAAGACATTACTCTCCAGTAGGACTTCTGAAGTCACTTAATGATGTCACACAGACCAATATTCCATGGGAGTTGGGTGCCTAGGACTCGGACACTCTTGATAACTCTTGTTTTTAATTTCTCTCTTTTTCACCCCAAGCAAATCTAAATAATATTTTCACACATAGAGTGTTTCCAAGACAATGTTAAGACAGCATCTAAAGTTTGGGAGGGGAATTAAGGAAGAATTAGTACAAGACCAGCCAGTAGAAAGGATGATGAGAAAATCAGCGTGGCTGGAAGGAATATTTTCTGGGAATACTGGAAATTCCCRTTATTCCTATCAGTACATAGCCTACATTGTTACACTTATCCTTGTGTCTGAAATAAAACCAGCGATACCTTACAGGTAAAAGTAATGCATCGCCTTTGTTGTGTCACTACACATTCTTTAGCATAGCAACATCTGGGTAGATTTTTTGGAGGGAGGGGTAAATTCTTGCTTTCATGGGTTACAAAGATCGTTTACACCATAAAAGGAAATAATTGACTTTATTATTTATTTTTTATTTWTTATTTATTAATTATAAATTAAGAATAAAGGGTTTGATGGTTTGGGGAAGCAAAAGGGTTTTCTCTTGGTTTGAGTCCCTCTTTTTCCCCTCCTCCAGACTGTCTAACACGACAGCATCACCTTTCCTCAGTGCTCAGGGCTGTCAGCGAGGGGCTGGGGATCCTGCATCCTTAATCACTGCACCAGAGAGGGAGGGGGGGGCCGACGGGGCTGAACAGCATAAGGAAAGAGCARAGCTGACTTAGATGGATCGCATCGTTTGTGCCAGGATTGCATTCTGTACACCTCAATCCAGCACCGACACTAAATAATAGTAAGCCCCAAGATTATCAATAGGCTGTGGAGCCCAGTGCCTGGATATGGACTTTATCAGATAGTGACCTAGAGATTAACCTCCTGGCCCCTTAATCGGGATTTTGCTGGTACACCATTTATTACCAGAGTTGGGCAGGGGGTGGGAGGGGGAGGGAGGGGGCAGGTGGCTGCAGGCAGAGCATGCCCGCCGTGCGCGGAGCCGGGCCAATTTCACAACACGCCGCTCTGTCTCCTGCTGAAGGTTTTGTTTTGTTTTCTTCATTGGATTCTAGGGTAAAAATTCTTGGAGTCTTTATTTACTGCCAAGTGGAACCACCGTGTGACTCCGGAAATACCTGTCGCCTAATTAAATTGTCTAGAGAGGAATTTTGGAAAGCGCTTCTAATTCAGAAGCTTAATTTAGGCTGGGCCTGTGCACCAGGGCTTTCTGTCTTATTATTAGATGGAATTTTAATCATTGCAGATCTCCTCCCACCCCCAGCATTTTTTCCTCTCTCCCCATCTCCTAACAACCTGATTCTGGCACAATTCCCTTCCCCTTTAACCCTCCGGAGCTAAAAATAATATCCTCTTGGAAATAGCCAAAAAAAAAAAAAAAAAAGGAAGGACAAGAAAAGAAGGGAAAAAAAAAGAGTGAGCAAGCACTGAACCAGAGGTGTTTAATTAGCAGGAGTGAACTGGAGATGGGTTCAGCAATCATTTTACAGCAGCCTCTCTAGAGAGAGACCAAATGCATTATGAGAAAAACCCAGCTCATGGGTCCCTGGAGTAAGGAAGGTGSTGTGTTCTCAGGGCAGCTTAAGCCTGTAACGTCTGCAAGATGCAGCCCTCATATGCCTGGATTAAAACAAAAAGAGGTCTTGTGGTCAGTGAAAGGATGCTATAAGCAGACGGCCTTAAGTAAATGTTTCAATCTGGCCAATTGCTTTGTGCACTGCTATTCTTTTGCAGTTGAATTGTACCTTTCCAYGTAATTGCACAGAAAAAGGAGATACAGGACACAGGAGTGATGGAAAAAGCACAGGGTGGGCAGAGATGGTACCCACACAGATTGCAGACGTGTCACTTTTCTGAAACCAAGACCTCAAGAAAGTGGTTGTCTCAGAGGTGATTAGGCACCATGAACGCACCTTTAAAGAACATTGAAATCCTCAGATGGAAAGCATAAAGCATGGCTAAAATGAGTAGGTCAAACTCTTTCAGTGTCTGTGTGTGTGTCCAGGGCCATAACAGCCTCTGATCCTGGCATCTTCACGCAATCATCACAAAGAAAAATGCTAGAGAAGCTCCCTAGCCAAGTTGAGCTCACCACAGGCTGCATGAGAAGAAAGAGCTTTACCATGTCCAGTGGAGTTATCCTGCATTTATAGTGATGTAACTGTCACCATGAACTGGCATTTTTCACTGGAAATGAAAAGGAGATCCCAGAACTTTCATTTTCCTTGCAAAAAGGTTTCCTTGCTGCAATCAGGTTTCACTAGGATTACAGGAAAACTAAGGAAATTCCTCTTGCTAATCAAACCTCTATGACATAATTATAACACACAAGCAGTTCTGCTCTAGTATTAAGTTTTAAACTGGATCTGTGTGTGGACAGCATATCTACTTTAAAGAATTTTTACTCAAATAGTTTGTACTGCAGTACTTTCCCTACAGCTGTTTTAATTCTTCTGCATTGCATCAGCTTTGGGCATCTGCTCACGCTGGAGCGCCCTGCACCACCCGGCTCTGCGCTGCTGTACCGCGGTGAGGGACAAACTTGTCTACTCCGAGGACTGAAATTTGAGATTTTCTGTTTGGACGAAGCTCAGAAACCTCTATCTCAGCAGCTGGATTTAGTCTGAATCCCCCCCTCGGATTCTCCTCCTGCTGCAGAGAGGATTTCTAATCTCATCTGGGATTAGATTTGTAGGCCAAGACACCACAACATCAATATTGCTTTTAAACCCAGAGAGAGCAATAGAAGCCACAGGAAAGAGAACAGGATAATGCATTGACCTATCGCCTCTACAAAGCACAGACATCTAGAAATATATATGCATCTATATGTGTGTATATTTATAGAGAAATGTGTCTATCTATAATATATATAATACATCTGGTTTTATGCTTCCTTCACCCCTGCTTCTGCACAAAGCACACTGCTACCTGGAGAAGAGGCGAAATGACCACCTGGCACCTGATCTGGACAGCGAAGGGCTCCAAATCCAGCCTGGGATCTGGAACCAGATTTGCCAGCCTGAGCACATTATGGGTTACGTAGGAATGGCTGGGAATATGAATTCAGCTCATGTTAAAGACATTAATTTGCAACCCCAAACTGAAATGCTTTGATTTTGGAAAATATACATGCATTCACATACGTATCTAGATAGACAGATAGATACACAAAAACCTAAACTTTTGACGTCTTGTAACTTTGAATTGCCTTTTTTTGTTCAGCTGTATTTACTGGGCTGGATTGCCTGCCAAGACCATTAAGTATCAATCATTCGTTGTTTCATTAGTGCTGAAATGACTTTCTAATTGACTTTGTAATTGTAGTTAAAAGCAACTTTAGCACAGACTCGAAGAAGTCTTCCTAGAGGCCTCTCTGCATCCTGGCTTCCATCTGCTGTCACTGGGACTTAATGGAGATGCCTSCAGCAGAAGAATGGTATCAGACAGATCACTTGTTTGTAGGATATTGCTTTATTTTGTATTTAGCTTGATTTTACTTTTTTCTTTCTGGGTCTGATAATGACTTGATGTTTCTGCATTACGGGATATTTGTCTGATCATTATCTAGCCAGGAGCTAAAACATCACATAGCAACTCAAGAAATACACCAGGACAACGTACTAAGGACAGCAGAGGTGCCTGAAAGTTCTTCATACTTTCAAAATCCTTGTAACATTTTTCAGATGGCCTCTTGTTTTTAATCATTCTGCAAAGGCAGATTTTTTTAAATTAAATCTTGAGTTTATGTGCACTTCCCCTGGCCTGATTCCTTCTGCACCGCATGCACTGTGGTGCAAAAGCCCTGAGACTGAGTAGGGCAAGGGCAGGCACGCAGAAGWAGCGTCTCCAAGCTGACTAAACAGCCACCAACTCCTCCCTTCATCCAGCCGAAACGGACTGAACGGCTGGGGAGCCCGAGCTGCACAGCGGCGCCGGAAAGGGAAGCAGGAGGGAATGCTGCTTCCCCCAAGCTAAAGATAGAAGACAGAGTTCTCCTCTGCTTTTGGCAGAGGAACAGGAGTGGCATTTCCCCACCTACTTCCCCTTATGTTGGCCCTACCAGCATGGAAGGCAACATGCTACAAAACCGCAGAGGAAGCAAACTTGCAGTGAGAACAGACACGCTGCTAAAAATGCCAGAAGAAAGCAGTTTTGGCTAGGAAGCAATGCATGGGGTGATGGAGGGCCAGACCTGGCTTATTAAAAACCATGCCTAGATCTTATGGGGCTGTTAGATGGAGACTTCAGCAGCCAGCAATGAATCCTTTTAAAAGGCTCCACATCTTTATCATGGCCTTGGAGACATCAGCATCCTGGCAACTGTCAACCCCAGCTAATCTCTAGTGCTCAGAAAAGACCCCACACTGAGGTCATTGTTGCTATTACAAGATTATAATAAAATAAATACGCTGTTGATTTGGTTTAAATGTGTCATGCTCTCAGYTATTACTGATAGAGATTTCACTGTGCTATGCTCAGGCCAGCTGCAATTCCCAAGTCATTCTCACCCTTCCAAAAGCTCCTGTTGAAAACTGGAGCAGAAATTGGTCTGGTTGATAGCATCAAAGGTTTGAGTTTATGACCTGTCACCTTCCTGCACCCCCATTGCTTAATTTGTGGTGGACAGGTTAGATCTCAAGACCGTTTCATGCAGGTGCAGATACACCAGCYTGCTTCCGCTGGAGCAGCATTTCTAGGAACTAGGAGCCAAGTTCTCCGTGGACCTGGTAGGATTGCCCCCGCTTTGCTCCAGAATGAGAGGAAGGTCAAACCCTGGCACACCCAGTATCTGCTCTCCTCCTGGAGAGCAGCTCGTGCTCCACAGCTCAGCGAGCCATGCTGMTAGCCACCGAACAGCGTCCCCTGAAGCCTGTCGCAGCTGCGGGTAATAAACAGCTTCTGTGCCCAGGCCAAGAGCTGCTTTTGCTTTCATTTGTCATGTCAGCACCATCACRGCTCCATACTTCTGCAAAACCGTCCATCAAGCCGTGCCTGGTGAAGCTGCCTACAGAGCAGCCGCGCTGCAGAGAGCCCACAAATCAGCGTGTGCCGGGGCAGAGCCCGAAGGCCTCAGCAGGGAGGGCAGCCCGGGCTGCCCACGTCCAACCCCCCGGGCACGGGGAGRGCCCCACGCTGACCACCGCCACCGAGTCCCAGAGGTGCCCTAACGCCTCTGGCTGCTGACTTCGAAGGAAGGGCCTTTGCCCTGGTAACTCCTGTGATTTGGCACGCACATGCCAAAATAACRACTAGTTTTTAACCTAAGCATGGGACTAAAAAGAGAGCAGAGGCACAAGTGAGGTGAAAGGATAGGAAAAAAAAAACCAAACCAAACCCTCCCCCCTCAGTAAAGCTTTGCTGATTTCCAGGTGATTCCTCTTGTCGTTTTCTGGTGTCTCCTGATTCTGATCACCTGCCTGGGGATCCCACCTTGCACGCTTCATTAGATATACGCAGTGCATTAACTTGTGGCGTGCTGGGGATTTGCTTGGGGCTCAGATAGACGACTTTCTGTGTAGGGTTTTTGTGCGCAGGCTGCCTTGGTGACCTGGGCTGCCGGGGCTGTTTGATGCTGTTGACTCTGCTGCACATTTTGCTTGTGAGCATGGACAGCAGCGATACCCAAAAAGGGCAGATCAAAGCGGAGGGGGTTGGATAAGCAAGCTAATTTTTACTCAGACTAGCAGAGCTAACTGGTAGGCATTCAGGTAAATCAAAACGTTTCACACTGTTAGCCATGCCATCTGCTAACCCCCCCACGGCGGCATACACAGAAAGCCGCTGCAGGGAGGAAGCCACTGAAAGGCCCAGGCACTACTTAAATTCTCTGTGTAGTTTAAAAAGGGGTTTTCTGCAAAGAGCTAATCCTGCCTGACTTGCACAGCCCAGGTGCAGGGTTTGAAAGCAATTTTTGGTTGTGATAAGAAATGAAATGATTCCTCTTCAACTCCCCCCCCCCGCCAAAAAAAAAGGGTTCCTCTGCAGGAATCTGTTTTTAAGATCCATCATTTTGTAAGTCTCATATTTAAGTGGACTTAAGGGTGAAAGTAACCACACCGGTTATCTAAAGGGCCAGTCTGGAGCTGCTTAGGTGGTTTCTTCAGAAAAAGCTTTGCCATTGATCAGCACTGAGGGAGGGTGACCTGGCCCCTTGGCTTTCCAGCACAGGACTTGGTGCCACTGTGGATGCAGAGGCTGGCCTGGCATGTCGTTGCTTTGGCACTTCTAAATTGCTTTTGAATATATTGGCAATTTGAACAGTGTCAGCTGCAGTGATTTTATTAGATATTTCCTGGAATTTGAAATTAATTTGAAGGCTTAAGTTCCTAAAGTCAGGAGACCCTSAATTTTCTCTGCCACCCTCATCAAATCAGACAAAAAATTGGATCCAAATTTATCACGACCCTCCCCCCTTGGGTAAACTTAAATGAACTAAAACTTATTGTATGAAAATCTCAGGTGCATTAATTTACTGATGATCTTGGCAAAGCCTAGTTTTGGATACTTTAATCTGAATTCTCAGCCTATGTGGACGTCTGAACACTTACAGGTTTGCTTCCATGACTTCAGTAGAGCTCTACACAGCAGAACAGGTAAAAAATGGGGAAAAAATAGTCTCTCATCGTCTGGTGAGCTGAGCAGAAGCAGAACTGACTGTCTACTGTGGTCTCATTGACATCTGTGAGCATTCAGGTAGACTCAGGGATTGATCTCTATTCACTTCAGTGCAGGAYTGAGTTTAAGATAGGCACTCTTAGAGCTGGTTGTTGCTGCCTCTCATCCCTTGTCACCACAAAAACCAGAATATGCATTCAAGATCAATGTAATATAGGAAGTTGCATCTTGATTTATGCAAATATATTTGATTTTATGCAAATGTATAACTGACCTTCCTTTGGTCAAAGTAAGTTGGCAGGTACAGGTTTTTGAGCTAGAGTGCAGAAAAATGAAAGGTGTCTGCATTATGCAATGGAGATTTCTTCAGAGAACAAATATCTCCAATTACCTACAGCAGACACTGCACGACAGAATATTTTGCTAACATTTCTTAAAGAGATCTCCTGAATCCTCAGAGAGAAAAGCTGGCTGGACTTTTCAATAGAAATTTATTTTCAGAAGAAATAAGATGTTGCAGCTGAAGTAAAAAGTATTTGAAAAGGAACAGTTTTTAAACAGAAAAAGGTAGCAGAGGAAAGCCAAATCTGAAAAAACTTCGGTGATTTTTTTGGTTTGAATTTCAGGAAAAAGCATTTTTCAGTAAGCTGGTTATTTATTGAAAGTCATCCTCAGAAATACATTTACTTCCAGTGTTACTTGTAGTTTTCTTTAAAACACTTGCAATCCCCTCTTCTCTAAATTTTCTATGAAAAAACAACAGTATATTTTTTGGTTAGGAGTAAACATGATTGAACTCAACAGCTGTTGGGAGTTCATATGAATGTTCAGAAACATTTTAGAAGAATCTGATGAATTCTGCTTTCTCAGCAGCAACGAGTTTTTCTGAGCTGATATACCCCTCTCCTATGCTGATATTAACTGATCCTGAATTTTACTACACATTTTCCAGGTATTACTTATGTATTAACAGCACAGCTTCTCTGTAAGCCATAACAAGATTCAGGCAGCTAAAACCCATACATAGCTTTGAAAATATACCCTTGCTAAGCACACAGTCAGGAAACAAAAGAAAACAGCATGAAAAAAGAGGAAGGGGAGAAGGCAGCCATATGCCCGGGGCTCTGCAGTATAAGGGGGCCAATGAACCCTAGGAAGGACATATACACACCATGGGTCAGAAGAGCAGCAGTGTGAAAATGGGAGGCAAAACAACATTTCAGTTGACTTGTCTGTGTAAATAAAAGGCTGAGGGCATTCTCATTGAGGCAGAGTTAATCAGGGATTTTTTTATATATTATCTTTAAACAAGAACTGAGCCAGACTTAACTCTAGATTAGAACCAGCCCAACAACACAGAGGTGCCATCAGAGCTGGACTCGGAGCCCTGCCAGGCTGGGATCAATCCTCCATCAAGGTTAATCCGACCTGGCAGAGTCAGCCTGTCCATCACACCAACGGGGTGCTGGAGCTGGTTGCTCCTCAGCCTACGCTCTCCAAGACTTGGTCAATGATACAAAGGTTGTCTGGAACCTTGACTCAGATTTAAATCACAGACATAAAATATCAATTATAGTAGTGACCTGGAATGACAATACAAAGACAGAAATATCGCCAATCCTAAAAATCAGARGCAATCAAAGCTTTGATCATGTCGGGCACGGCTGAACTGGTTGATCAGAGGGGAAATGGACCCACTTTAGGACTACGCTGGACATCCAGGACAAGAAAACCAGCAATCCTAATGGGCAACACTAGCTAGAAACCAGATCCACTGAGATATTTAGGCATTTAACTCCTACTTGGGTGCCTAATAGATTGTTTTAGAACCTGAATACTTTCATAGATCAGAGTCTTGGTAACTGGTGACAAAGAGATACCCCYAGTAAAAACGTAGGTGACTTGGCTACGTGGCTGTTGTTGCGTTTCTGTAGGTTTTAGCTATTTTATTTGCTAATGCACTTTTGAGCATGCCTGGAGGTGCTTTGAGTGTGTGCAGCCCCCAAGCCCCGCTGCCRGCTCCAGCCCGGGGCTGATCCCGCGCTGATGGCAAGGAGCAGCCCCGGGTGGGAGCAGACCTTCCCGCTCTACATTCAAACTCAATGCAGTGTGTTTTGCAAAGCTTCAAAGTGCCACTTAACGGGACTTTCATTTTCCTTCCAGCTGAAGGGAAAGTGTTGTTAAACTCCCAGGCTGGCAAGTCGGAGTTTACACAGATGGAACAGTTAGCGCAGACCACAGAACAAATACCAGCGACCAACCAGTTTCACACTTCTAAAGAAAGAAAGAAAGGAATGGAAGAGGCAGGCCAAAGCAAACAGGCCTTGGAAAACTCGAACCCGCTGGCTGGAATTTTCAGCTGTTACTTTTCTTTTCACATTCAGGCTTTTTGGAGATCTCTCGATTCAGCAAAGCAGAGAGGGCTTCTGCATTCATATGAAATGATTTAAAGCTCCGTGAGGAGTGCTGTGCTCAGTCCCAACAACCACAAAACATACATTGTTTGAAATTTTATAAACGTGGTTTTCACTGAGAGCCACATTTAAAAAAAAAGTACGTTTTCTTTCCAGCAAATAATATGTTGTTGAATTTCCCACATCTTGMCTAGCTATGGCAGCGGGGTGTGTCTTTTTATGTGCTTTTTGCTTTTTAAACCTGAGGACCACTCCTATGCCCCCAGAAGAGCCCTGAGCCCTCTTCCTCTCCCCGGGCTGTCGTCTGCCCCTGCTCCGCTCCAGCGATGCTGCGGGGCCGAGGAGGGCTGGGTCCCCCCGGGGCTCATCCACACTGCCCTGCAATCAGTCAGAAAGGTCAGTGCTGAGTATCGCCGCCCAAACCTCTGCAACACCCTGCACCGCTGCTGCCGTCCTCAGAGCGAAGGACCAAAGCAGGAATTAATCCAGGTCTCTCCCATGGCAATGGAAGCATAACCTATGGGCCAACCCCAGAGGATTTTATTTTATTAAGACACAGGGGTCATGCCTCTCCCTTCATTCAGCCAGCCTTCCATTCTCCTCCTCCAGTAACAAAGAAATTGCTAAGGAATTAAAAAAGGCATCTCCTGCGAATACACAGGCAGAGCCGCTAGTGAATCTCCACTCGGCATCTGAGACCTGCTGGGTAAAATTGTCAGGGGTGGATAAATCGGTTTAGATAAAATTATCCTCTTGTATTCCCAGAGACCTGCATTCAAATGCAAACCTCATTATGAAATTGAAACGCTTCATGCTGTGTAAACTGTGACTTGTACTAACAACGCAGCGGCAAGTTCTGCTCCCACCAAAACAGATGTGGATTGAAGTAACTTCAGATTGCTCCGTCAGCTCGCTGGGTGTCTGCAGGGGCCTTCTCTTTCTTTGGRTTTACAGTTTCGGAGCTGAAGCAGCATCTCGTTCTGAACTGTTTCATTAAGAGTACCTGTTTCTACCTGTTTTTACTTCCACATACCAGAGGTTTGTATTTTCCTCCCTGCTGTATTAGCAACACCTTCCTACCCCATTATGCACAGTAAGACTWTCCGGTACCTCATGCGTTGCTGACATCAGATTATATTAAATCAATCCAGACTTCATGCAAAGCTACACAAACCCAGCTTAATTTAGTGAAGAGACTTCACTGTTCATTTCAGCTGAGACATTAAATGATGCTATTCAGGGGTGTAAAAATGAGTGGAATTAACTTATGTGGTGAAGGAGGAGGCAGCTTGATAGAGGGAATCAAATAACAAAGAAGTTATTCTAACCAAAACAGTAAAATCTTAAGCAACAGGGGGCTGTGGTCAAAAACGATCAGTGTCCACTCAGCTAACAAGCATGGGGACCAGCTGCAAGTTTAAGGCCAGATCCAGTTATGTGTGTTAGGTGTAACCCAAGACAGCAGTGTAGACAAACCCCTCTAATTCAGCCCTGTTTTATTACCCACACTCCTGCTAATTGCTTTCTTTGCTATATTACTTTGTACTCACTCGGGGTGTAATTTCCACTTGCTCTGCATGCTTGCTGGCACCAGGACAAGGTGCCTCCATCAGGGCACCTTCCTCCAGGAGGACAGACTGGCAGTGGAGCAGGTTGCCCAGGGAAGCTGTGCTGTCTCCATCCGTGGAATTTTTCAAGACAACACCAGATAAAGCCCTCAATAAACTGGTCTGATCTAGTAGACCCTCCTGAGGTCCTTTCCAACCTGAATTATCATGTCATCCTACACCTGTGCTGTAAAACTGGGGMAGTTTTTTGGGGGACAAGGAGCTTGAGGGACTTGCAGGTCCCCAGAAYTAGTATTGCCTCTCCCACATGGCAAGAAAGAGGTTGCACAGACACCTACATCCATGTCCCATCCACYTCCTCCCCGGTAAGATGTACCCACTCAGAAACGGTATCATTAGCCAACCACAGGGCGATGCGACAACAGGGCTAARTCCTTCTCTGGTGAAACTACCGGAGCACTGGTGCACCATCAGAGACATTGTTGTAACTCAGTGTTACTTACAATGTGTTTTTCAGCTAATATTGCTGTTTATACAATTATACTAAACTGGACCCAGTGACTCCTGAATTTGCAGTATTTTTCTTTTATTTCAACGCCAAGAAGATAGCATCTATAAAAGGGGGGGGGGAAAGATTACAATATTCCTCTTTGCTCTGCAGTTCCTGCTTACGGTGACTAGTCCCTCCCTTTCAAACAACCTTTGCTGACAGAAACCCGCAATGATACATAGCAGGATGCACTAGAGTACCATGGAAGCCAGCGCAACGTGACGCATTTACTGTACTACAACGTACTGTATCTCAGTGCTAATGACGTCTGGGTATTGAAATAACCTCCACAGGGAGCAACACCGCAACACCTGCTTCTTCTGGATAACTCAGTCTTCATCTCCTTGCTGCAATGGAAAAAAAAGACCTTCTCAGAGAGGCTGCTGAAGTGGAATGTCACATTAGGGCATGCTTGTTAATGACAAACCATTACAAGGTTGCCAAGTGTTCAAAAAGATGCTCCCAGGATCCCTGGTATTGGAATATTTTATGTAGCRTTTAATTATCCAAGGTTCAAATTATACTCAGTAATATAAATAGAAAAAGCAAGAAACCCTTTCATTAAGTGATGCTTAGTAATCATTAATCACATATTTATTATATGATAACATACCATAATAGGGCTTGGAACATAGGCCCAGTGGTCAAAGCATCTCTGACATCTCATGGAGGCTTGAGGGTCAAATTCTGCCCTCAGTTAAACCAGCAACATGTGCAATTGTGTTGGTGCAATCGAAAACTAGTCGTAAAGGCCGCTTCTCAGGAGTGTGCCAGTTCCAAGAGTGAGCAAAAAGCCTTGCCCTAGGTAGGATCATCTACTTTTTACCAAGTATTTAGGACTTTGGGATGGGATTACTGTGTCCAGCAAAGCACAAGAACACCCTAGTAATACATAGGAGGGAGATTCAGATGTTCTTTTCCATGGGCTTTGCCTTCCACTGGGGTTTTTTGCTGCTGTTACACCTCCACAAGGCTAAATGTACCCAGGGAAGCTGCTGGGAACTTTAAAATGTGATCCCTGGGGATAATTTTCCTTCTGAAGGTTTCTGGTGAGAATTTCTAACAAGTCAGCACAGCRATTTGTGAGATCACCCTCTGCTTTCTTACATGTGCTGCTAAGAAGCAAGTGAGTTAATGCCCGATTGAGATGAATACAGGACTTTTAGTTATTTATACCTTTCTTCAGGCTCTCTTCAAACTCAGGCAGGCATAGATTATGTCATTTACAGTTAAACACTTTCCCAAAATTTTCCTCCTATAAGAGGAATACCTAATTTTATACCTATAAGGACAGGTAAAAGATTATTTTTRTTTTTAATGAGGACTTAGATTCTGGAGGAAGAAAAAGCATTTGGGGGCAGCACTGATACACAAATTTACTATACCCTGTCCTAATTCAAGTCCTGTTCATAATCAATGAGACACTGTCGGGAGGACTTTCTGCTGCAAAAAGGTGAATGTATGTAGCAATACATACATCTTCTTTGTATTTCAGTAAATATTATGATTTGTGGACAAATGGTCAATGGTCAAAGGGTCAATGTTTACCCAGTCAGAAACTTATATCTGAAAACCATTTATCTCTGCAATGATATTGCCTGTACCCATAAAGATTCTGTGATTTACTTTGTTTGAAAAAATCTAGACAAAATATAGTCTTAATATAATGGGCACATTGCTGAAAAAATAGAATTGAAATATCTCCTCAGCACAGAATTTTTTTCTTCGATCTCTCTTCTATTTATTGATTTTATTGTTTTCATAAACACAGTATTTAGTTTTTGCTCTCCATTTAAGATTACCTACTGAAATATGACCATTTCTTTAGCTTTCTGAAGTATATAAAGTACTAGTTGTAAGTTTTTCTCAGGGGATGTAATAAATGCCTTGAGAAATGTCCTTATGATTGTCAGAATGGATGTGGAAAGTTACAGGAGAATTTTCTTCTATATAGATTAGAACCATTGGCAAATTAAATAGTTTGTAGAGGAAATTATCCCTATTTACAGACTAGAGAAAGTTTGCTCTTAGGTGCATACACATAATTTGTGTTAACTTTACCAATAGTAAGCGGAAATGCTCATGTGGCTCCTATGTGTCCTTCGCAATTTCAGTTGCAGTCTGGRTTTCTGCTCCCACTGATAAGAAAGTACATTGTATTTGCAGGGTGAACAAACAGCCTCCTGGGCCATGCACACAGGAGCATGCACACTTAGTTTTGTTCAAATACAGGATGGAGGTSAATTCAGCCATTTATTCAGAGATTCCCACGGGAGAACTCCTGTAGAAATCTAGCTATGGCAAACTATAGTTTGCAGTTTGGTATTGTGTCCACAGCCAAAGAAACTGTAAGTAGAAAGGGTATTAGAGGACTGTTTTTAACTGCAGTRATTCTTTCCCTATTTCTCTACACCTAAGCAAGTAGCCTGCAGCTTGAGTTAAATTGGAGCCCGGTATTCAATCAGTATCCCAGCCATCTACAGAACCAGCCTGGGAGAGGCTTGGGCTTGGTTTAGACCCAAATAAGTACCCCATATGTAACCACTGCATAGTGAATATACACTCCAAGCAACCACCACTGGCATTAACTTGGAGCCAATGTTGTGTATAGAGGTCATCTTTTACATCTCATGAACTTTAAGCCAGAAATGGAGCTGGTTGCTGTGATACTCTCTGCCTCACATTCTTRTCTCTGCGCTGGCTCTGTATGTTATTACAGACTGCTTCCTCATGGAAAACTCATTTCATGGTGCAACACAGCACCGTGCAAAGGATCCCAGGCTAAACCCAAATGAGCAAGTCTTGATACAAGATGTCACGTCCACTTGGCTATCCATGGTGCAGGACCTTCACTCATCTCTAGCGCAGGTGTCTCTTCACCACCTTTCACAGTGCTGGGTAGGGACGTGCTGGAATGACCGAGCCCTCCCTGCCCTCCCAGCGACGGTGCCCACAGCTTCCGTCTGTCCCAGGGGAGCGTTCAGCCGCTGGTCCATGTCTGCGGGCTGACGGGGCTGGGGAGGGCTGCCGGTTGTTAAACAGCTGCCACGTTTCACCCGAGCAGGGGCTGCATTTTAGTGGTGGCTGAAGTGCTTCCCCTGTCTACATTGGAAAGCTCGTTGGGATAATTTTGGATGACAGATATTATTACTATATTTAATCTTTGAAACTCCACTGGAAAAGTTAAGCACTTAAAGAAATCCCTACACTTACTACATTCAGCTTTTTCCCTCGTAAGAAACGACTGGAGAGTTTGTGCTTTTAATTATTATCATTCTCCCTCGAAATTATAGGCAAAGCACTCAGTGACATTCGAAACATAAATTACTGGCCTGCAGCCTTGTGCTACTGTTACTCTATCTCTCTGCCAGGGCTGCAAATCAATTTTCTGCATTTCTTTCAGATTTTCTGAAGAAAATTGTGGAAAATAGCTGTTGGCACATGGCATTTTTCCACAATGGTTAGAACTACTGAATGGGGCTGTAATAGGCTGCTTTGGAGAAGCCAGCACCATTAAAATGCCAACCTCAGATGGATCAGAACACTCTCTCAATCTGAATTTCATAATTTTTCCACAGGAARAGCAACATAGTTTTCCTTGGTTTTGCCTGCAGTCCTGTAGATTTGTTAAAAAAAAAAAATTAAAAAATTAACTGCCCCCAAATYTTCTTCTCTTCTTGTTTCTTCTATTTTTCTTTTTTTTCCCCCTCTTTGTTTTGTTTTGCTTAAGTTCCAGCCACAGTGCCCTCTAACCTTGGGTGATTTCTGGAGGATTTGGTTTAGTTCCTGTTTCCTTACTCTGGMTTTATCCAGGTTGTTCCTTTACAAAGTGACCTGGAAATTCACCTGTTTAGAGCGACGATTATTCAGCCAGTAAAATACTTTTCCCTCAAAACTGTCTCCACCATGTTTTCAGGTGAAACTGGCCATACAGAGACATCACTTTCTCACTGGAAGCATCTTCAAATCTATCCTGGCTACCTTGGGATTTAAACTCATGGGACATTGGGCAACACTGAGGAATTTTACACYTTCAAGTTTGGCTGATTTCTTTGGGTTTAGAATCAAAGCCCACTAAGATAATTAAGAAAAGAAGATAAGAAATGACAGGAGCCTTTCAGTCTGTAAAACAGACCTTCAGCAATCACAGTGGATTGTGTAGGATGAGTTGCTGGGAGGGAAAGAGAGCATGGCTCTATGCAAGACAGCTGGTTGCACAAGACCTGAGAGCCAGAAGAACCAGAACAGCAAATTCCTGGATTTCCAAGGAAGAATTCTTGAAGAATTTTTGCTGATCCCATTGGCCTGGTCACATTGTAGAGCTGGTTAAAGAAAAAAAGACAGTGTTATGAACCTACTTACAGATGATTTATTTTGCTCAATAAGGCAAAAGCTTAAAGAAATAAGGTCACATCTCAGCTTCTTCTCCCTAAAAACTGGTTCTTCCAAAACCCCTAGAGAGAGTCAGCTTCTGGGTTTTTGATTATATGTTTCATTGCAAGGCGGTGATGTAATGTCGTACGTGATAAAGYGAGGGAACCGAGCTTGGGCCGAGAGTGGTGGAAGTTTGCTGGTTTAATCTAGGTCTGGGTACTTCAGATACATCTAGCCATAATTTCAGAAGCAAGTATTTGAGGTTGGAACATCTTGCTGCTGGCTGGTCTGACGCCTGTTTTGCCAGGGCAGAAGGAACTGCTGCAACACCGTTGTAAAAGAATCGTTTCAAAAGGGAAAACTGAGTTAACCTCTGGGTGTTTCAGCTAGTGCAGAGTAATGAATTGCTATCTTCATTAACAGAAAGAATGCCAAAGAGGCTAAATGAGTCAGAACAGGCAGAGACACAATCCTTTAATGAGTTGAACAGGAGCTGGTTTGTAATGTGAGGTTATTGATAATCCCAGGGTTTATATAACAGCATGATTCTAGGTCAGGGAGCAAAAAACACACACTCCTATATACACACACTCACTCGTGCGCTGTAAGATGACACACTCCTCTGAACAGATGGCTTCAGCCCGGGTTAAGCACATGCACTCAGGAAAAATGACGTTKTTTTCAGCGGGGTAAGTCCTCCTGCCTGCTTTTGCACCTCAATGTGTAGGGCAGGTGTTGATTTTTTTCAGTGAACAGTTTTGCAAAGGATCACCTGTGCTACCGTGGCACAGTTTAATTCACCCCAAGAAACTCCATATTTAGAGATATTTATTTAGAAACACTGCTAACATCTTTTCAGCATCTTGAGAAACAGTCTCTTATTTTGCTGACTTCCTGCACGTGTACTGGGGAGTTTGACACGTGGTCTGGTATCAAGGAGCTGGATCGGGAAGTGGGAGAACCATACAGGGTGAAATAACCATTGCCTCTCGGCTCTTATTTTTGCTCAGTCTTGCTACTGGTGGGCTTATATTGCGAAGGAAGGTGGTTTACTTTCCCAGCAAGGTAATACTAATGTACAAAATGGTTGTATCATCACAAAAAAAGCTTTTTAATAGTAGAGCTAATTTCCCTTTTTGCTTAATAACCTGTTTAGTAACATTATAACACCATTGAAGGGCAATTATGATACTTTAGCCATGCCAGGATGCCAGTGCTGGTTATGAGTCCGGATCTTCACCTGGTTTTTCTGTCCTAACTTCAGTCATTTTGCAGGAAGGAGTTTCTACAAGCTCTCATGACTGCGCAGGTTGTCAGCACTGCCCATGGCACGCCTGCCAGTGCTGTCTGATCTGCTGTTTATGGTTCTATAAAAGTCAATTTATGATATTAAAGAAAATTTGAAACGTTTTAATTCTGAGTTCACTAGTCAATTGTGGCTTAAGCAGCCTACCTTAAATTCCTTCCCACAGCATTCCCTGAGAATCCTTAAATTCCCAGGTTTAATTTTCCTGTGGACTCCACATGGAGAAGCTTATTATTGAATAAAACAAAGGAAACTAAAAGACCATAGAGAAGAACATCAAGAGTGAGAACTCCTGAGTCCATGAGTGACAGTTTTAACCATATTTTAACCATATTTATATGAAGTTGAAGGTGTATTCATTCTCTAAATTGTCTGACTTTTTTTCCTTTTAACATGCACTTATTGAGTGTTTTTTTTCCCCAGATAGCAAAAAAAAACCCGAAAAACAGATAAAGATGAAGGTGGTAACAGACGTCAGCCTAACACCAAGTCTCAGACCTGTTGCTTTCCCATTACAGGCAGTATTCGGGCAGTATTTGGTGGCTGCCATTAAAGAACTACTGCTGGTGAAAACTGCGTGTTTCCACAGAGTTGCTGCTCGTGAAGTCTGGTAGCAGCTTTGTAGAAATGGATGTTTCGGTTGCTATCACTCACATTTAAGAAAGCCACARCTGAAAAGCACACACTGAATATCAAAGGCTAGAACTAAATTCTGGCTTCTGTCATTACCACTCACAGGGGACACAAATTGGAACGGAGGAGGAAAAACATTTAACAACTACAGATGTCCCCTAGAGGGTTTTGAAAGGGCGAGCGGTGATGTCTGAGCACGCTGCAGGTGTTAAACTGCTCGGAGAACAAGCACAAGTGTTAGCATGCACAGGTGTCAGAGCCGGAGAACCACCCTGCCAACTTCAGCATGCAGGAGCAAAGCCGGGGAGCTGAAGTGCAGCACGAAGAGGATCTCTGCAACACCCCCCTGTGAAGGAGGTTCGCGGTTCCTCAGCGTGCGTTGGCAATGCACTCCCTGAAGTTTTGCGTGCTGTCTCATTGCTTTTCCAGAAGTCAGCTTCTATGCAGGTGTAAAAAAGGGATAGGGTGTTGCAACGGGATTCTGCCCCCTTCACCCGTACTCCTAATCGGTGGTGGTGGTGCTGTGAAGCGGTTCCTAGAAAGCACGGGACTAAGCCAAAAATACAGCTGAACTGGTGTCCCGTTGCATTGGCAAGAACAGCGACTGCATGTCATCGAACTCCCGGCGTTCGCAGCACTGAAAATAGCAGGAATTTTCCCTTCTTGAACAAAATGATATATTCCTCCCTCAGCTATGGAAAAGAAACAATGGGGAAAGAAGATCAGGTTTGCCAAGAGCATTGCATCCCTTTCATTTCAGTGTTCTCCCTGACACGTAAAAAATGCATAATAATTACAGAAAGGAACTAGCAAGCACTTCACAGTTTGGAAATAAAGTCAAAATATTTCTGACAAAACAATTTTCCACCAGAAAGAACCAAAACACTATTTTGTTGAAAACAGAAATGAATCAATGGCAGTATTTTGGACAGATTACTCAGGTTAAAGCAKCAAGAAAAATGCCAGGAGATGTCTATATCAAACTCTAGAGGTCAGGAGTTCTTCTGAGCTTTGCCCAGTAATTTGAACAGAGTATCTGGGTTCATTTGTAAGTGGCATGAAGAGTTCTGGCACGATGAGGGTTGGAAACACACGCTTTGGAACAGGGGAAAAATAAATTACAATTGGAGAAGAAACAGTGTAAGGCCCAAAAGGCACTTTCCATGGAGTCCTGCAAGCTTGGAGACAGCCCTGCTGCCCCAATTTGAATTTTCCTATTCCCTCTGCTGCGTGAATGCACTACTCACGTGTTTGCTGCGTCTCATTTAGTTGCACAAAAGTGAGTGGGTGAAATAGTTTAGATGAAAGAAAGTGTGTGGCAAGAGATCAAGAAAATAATTACTGCTGTGATCCACTGTTGGAGCTAAAAAATCTCAATTAAGGGAGAGGATGAGCAGGAAAAGCTGTTGGAAGGAAAGGAAAGAGATGTATATGTATGTGTACACACACACACTCATACACTCCTGCTCCTTCTTGTGTTTTCAAGGAATACTCTCTAAATTAGTCCAACAAGTCCGTTGGCTAGAATCCCCTCCCCACCCTGGAGTTAGTTTGGTTTCTCAGAAACTTTAGAAATTGTCTCAGATCTTCCTTTGCACAAAGGTTTTACAGCATCTTTCGGGATGATCATTTACATTTCAGCAGGGACTTGGGTGAATCGACTTCATACAAATCTGTGGAGACTTCACAACTGCAAGTATCCTCTCTTTTTTAAGCAGCATATTTGAACAGCAAGCAACCTTTTCCATTGAGGATGCTACRTGGAGCTGGTACAGCCAAGGAAGAAACTCCCCTTGCCTGAGATGTCTCCTGCCTCTTTCCTGGGGCGGCTGGTGACCATGACTCTTCCTAAGACAAAATAGGCTGCTGGGGCGATATTTGACGACAGCCGTTTTTATCTCGTAAGCATTAATGCTACAAGATCTGATGGGGAGATGGGGGTGTGGGGCATGCCCAGGGTACTGCTGTCAGGTGGGGGTTTGATAGGGATGGAAAGCTACAGACAGTAAGAGTTTCACAGCCCAACTTGGTAAAAAAGTGAGGTTGGTGTGCCACAGGTGAGGCTGTGAATGCGTGCACAGTAGGGATCTCGTTCACTATTAGTCAGTTAACCCTGCGTGGATGGGTGTGAAGCAAGGTATAGAACTGCTCCACGCAAAGTACGTAAGCTGTATTTAAACTGTTGGTTTATCCGTTAATGCAATGGCATATAAATCTGTCACTCGCGCAGGTTTGCTTGGCTGAGAACAGCCATTCATTTTGCAGCAGAGATCACGTGCCCTTAAACTGTGCTTTTGAAACATTGACACGCTGCAGATGTGTGTGTATAAACTGGGGAATTACATCTCTTCCCCTCTGCTTCTGCTTGGCAAATAAATACCCATTTCACTTGTTGCGTAGTAACACCTCCTGTGCGCTCTCAGCAGCGGTGACGGGGGCAGCCCGGCCCTTTCGGAGGTCAGGCACAAAGCCCAGCAGGGAGCATGGGTGGCTTGTTGGGACCACGGCTTCCACCAGACCTATTCGGCAGCACCTGCACTCACACACATGCAGAGTGGATGGTGGCGTACGAAGTGAATATTTCTGAAGGCAGGCGACGTGAAGCAGTTTGTTTGCCCCATCATTTGCCCACACAAAATGCATAGAGAGGATTTTTCATGCAAATAAATACCTGCACATTTTCYCCCTGCGCAGAGAACCCAAGCTTCCCGGGTATCGAAAGAGTGCTTTGAWGTTACGGAGCGATGTGGTCATCAGCACCTGCTGGAGTGTGCAAGCTCTGAGTGCCAGTCCCTCTGCTAAAGAGCCTCAAGGAAGCATACTGATGAAAAATGAATAAATAAATAAATAAAAACCTAAGCTGCAATTAAATGCGCATTGTGAGTGTCTTCTATTTCTGAGCATGGAAAGCTCTCTGATCTCAAAACTCTAGAAGAGAAAAGCTTAATCCAAATTCTCAGAAGACTGTATGTGTGTAAGTGCACCCCAGGCCTGGTGTCAGCATGAAAACTACTGCTGTGCTAATGCAGTCTTAAATGCATATATGTAAAAAATACAGGTTTAGGACAATTGTGGAGAATTGGTACCTGGAAAAATGGGACATTACAAAAGCTCTAACTTGTGTCATTCATAGCTCTCACTGGTGCAAGTTTGTCGCAATGCCTGCCTCAGCTTAGCGTGCCTTATTTTCATTACTTCTGTGCCATTAAAGGCTTCACTTCAGGGCCACAGAAGWAATGGCAGAAAAGCCAAAGACACAATAGAAAACATGGTGTTGCAAGCTCCCTAAGTAGATTCAGTCAGTTTTTTTTTTTCTCCTGGGAAACTCCTGCCTGTACAAGGATATTGCATCTGGTGAGGCCGTGGTGATACACGTGTGGGTGGTTCAAGGTGTGGAACGATGTCACCGTTCCAGTTAGAACATGCTGATCATGATGTCGTATCAAAGAAAACCACTTGCAAAATGACTGTCAGATGAACCCTGTGCAAGGGAACATAATGGTTTGTATGTATATGTATCATTTGAATATCCGTGTGGCAGCCTGCATTCCCGTRCCTGTCTGCAAAAAGGGAGAGGACCCTCACATCACGATACAGTCTCATTCCAGGACAACACATGTGGAGGGGAAAAAGTGTCTTCTAGCTTCTGTATCAACTCACAGCTATCCCTGAGATTGCCAAGGAGGATCCCCAGCGCTAACTGCATTTATGCTGGATTCAATACCATACAGCTGGCCTCAGGAGCACAGCCAGATAGGAATGACTCCTGCAAGTCTAGCTCCAATTCATAGTGGCACGCTTTATTACTGATTCCAAAAGAAATAGGATGCCTCTTATTTTTAGCATAGAGTGTTGTCACCTGAAAAGGACCTCCTCTACTCTCCCTGTCATATGGGTTGCTGGCAGGAGTGGTGGTGTGTGATAACTTCACTGTGCTGTAAATGTGAGTGGAAATGTTTACCTGCATAACACGCCACGTGTCATAAATCTCCCYGCAGTCTGTTAAGGAAGGACGTGGGATGAGAGCGCTGCCGTTTCTCTCTTGTCTKTCCATGCTGGATGAGACACCTGACGTTATTCTAAGTTCGCAGATCCCCTGTTTAGATGCTGGAGAAAGGCAGCGTTGCTCTGCCAGCCAGCAGTGCCCTCGCAAGCCTTGGAGCAAAGGGTGTGCGAGGAGAAGGGCTGTGTGTCACACCATGAACCCACAGCCCACCATCCCAGCATTGCAACAGCTAACTCATACGGGTTATCACAAGTGTCAGGACAGCTCCTGYGCCGTTTGGTACCCCTCTCAGAGCAGTGGCTATCGCCTTTTCTGATCCATGGGCTCCCCTAGGTACTTTCCAAAGGACCTCCTGACTGTGAACTGCTTTTCCTGGTTACTTTGAGCAGATATTTCAGGACTAGGCCAGGGATCCAGGATCCACAAATCCCACATGGCCTTAGAGACATGGTATAAAGTTTCACCCTTAGTTTCCCATGGATCTGGTCTGACTGACTCCAGCTGAGGATCTGGCGCTGTTAACTTCTATTCAAAAAGTAATCATACAATATTATATAGGGAGAGGCAACAATTAGAAAACCATCACATCATTCCGATTGTGTTAATAAGTCTAAACCTGTGAGATGCTGACCAAATTTATTTYCCATTCACATCCATGGGAATCAGAAATTCCTTGCACCTCTCAGCACTTCGCAGTGGCAGGACCTTCAAACATCAGGACAACGGGCTATGGCTTTCTGTCTTCAAACTTTCCAAAAGCAGATGTGCTGTGYCACATATTTCCAATTACTAAAGAGGATTAAAAATCTGGGTCCGGGATGTGGGTCGTGGAGTTCAAAGTAGGTCCAGGACTGAAATTTCTCTAACACTCAGGAGCATTTTGGTTTGATCTCATCAGGCCTGAAATTCCATTACTTTACCCTCGCATGCAAATAAGCACTGCAATAGTTTCAGTCACTGCTAACRCAGCTATTACTTGAATAAAATGGCTCATTTGTTTTAAAGACCTAAATCAACACTCAATCCATATATTTTAAAAACAAAACCACTAAAAGACATGTTACATGGCATGAAATCTGGTTTTGGGAGGTCTCTGCTCCGGTGGTTTCTGAAGTCACCAGAACTCTTTGGCGGAGTTATTCCTGTATAAATCACCCAGGCACCTCTCACTGTTCTCGCTCCCCTTGCCTGTGCAGACAGCTCTGCCTCTTGCCCGCTGTAGCAGGTGACAAAGCAAGCCTGTGCACTCCAGCGCCGATGGCATGGCTGGGAGGGCACTTACAGCAGGGTGAAATAACCACAGAAATAGGAACAATGCTTTAAATCCYCCAATCCCTAAATCATATGTTTCCATTATGTGAATATATATGACGATCATCTTCACGGGGTGTGTGGCGGGGGTTAGTGTGAAATCAGCAGGCTCGGAGCAGTTTTAACGAAGGTTCATCTGAGGTAAGGCAGTAAGCTAAAGGCCACATGTTGCTTTTATTGCAATTTTCCCCCTTGCTTGCCATTCTGAGCCAACGGTTCCCTCGGAGCCCTTCGTGCCTACACACACACACTGGCTGCACAGACACACAACAGGCATGCGAGGCTTCCCTGCTGAACGCATTTAATATTCTGTCTGTGCTGGCATGCTCTTGTCTTGCTTCATAAAACCTGTTGAAAGCCAGTCAATTCATTAATCTTTTGCCAAGAGACGTTAAATGCCAAACAGGGAAAGACGATAATAACTTGACAGTTCATAAGAAAGGGCCCGATCCTGCAAGGTGCTGAGAGTGGGAGCCAGTGGGAAGATGAGGGTGCTTGGCATGCTGCAGGATTGATACCTTGTGTATTTGCTGCTCTCTCTCTGCCCTGGCTTGGTACACAGCTTCCAAAATGAAGCCAGGAGGGTGCGAGTATATGACAAAGCCATGACCATGATGCTGTCCTTCGAGGAGGACTCTGCAGCTTGACCGGTCTGACAAGTCCTCCCAACAGTGTCTGCATCAGGGGGTTTAGCAGGACTGATGCTCCAAAGCGCACAGAGGAGAAACAGGGACAGCTCGGGCCGTTGCCAACGTGAAGCTGGCTCTTCCCCGCTCCCGTGGCTAACTGACAGATAAAGCCCTGGCAGTGGAAACTGCAAACCATTTGCAATGAGTAATCACCTGCACTGCCTGGTCCGGCTTTAAACTGCCGGATCACCAGCGCCGGGGCCGCGGGCGGTGCTGGGGGTTGGCGAGCAGCGAGCGGTGCAGCTGAGCCTCCGCGTCCCCGCGCGGCTTCGACGCCTCTTCTGCGCTCCACGCCAAAGAGCCGACCGCCGCACTGGGGAGGGCGGAGGAAGCAGYACTGCCAGCCTCGGGCAGTCGGGCAGCGTGAGTCAGGCTGCRAAAAGGCAGTGAGTTTCACCGAAAGCTCGTAGGTTTAGAGAATAATAGTTGTCGAAGCCTTGTGATTTGAATTTTAGGTCCTGACGTTTTAGGGGTCAGATTTTTGAGCCTTTTTCAGTGTCATGCTGGAGGTTACAAATGTTTAAAAAAACAAGGAGAAAAGGAGTTCTTCACCTGGTTGTATGACTCAAGGAGCTGGAGTTTTACTAATGAAACTGCAGTTATCACAGGACTTGCATTAAGCTAATCAGAGTGGATATCGCTGAGGTCAACCACAGTTTCCAAAAGATCCCACTGGTTCCAGGGCAGTTAGTGATGCTGAAGTGATGCACTAAAAATCCTTCTCCTTGGTGTACAGGAGAAATGGATCAATACTGAATTAGAGGTGGATAAACCGCATTTAACTATATTTAACAATACCACTGATAGCACTTAAACTTATTAGGTATCAATTATCCCTCAGTTTCACGGCAGCTCGCCTTCGTCTCATATCTGCAGCATTTGATTGCTCCAGCCAGAGTCTGCGGCAGAGCTGATGGTGTTYTGTCCCTCAGCTGATGAAATCAGAGTCTAATTTTGTGGAAACTTTTTTCCTGAGTCATTCATCAGTCCTAAATCCCCCAAAATGAAGCCAAGCTGGTGTGTACCCTTCTTTCTGATTTAAAGTGCCCTTCCCAGCTTAGTACTTAGGCAACCTCTCCAGTTTGAAGGTAGAAGTAAAAACTTCATAGAAAAACTGGCTTGGTGGTTTCCAGTTACCATGTATTGCTGATAGGCTTCATAATGAAATTGCAGTTTTCTGCAAGGGGGGCTATGAACAGAGATCCTGCACACTTTTGCAAAATGATTCCCTTGAACGTACATGGTGTACAAGGCACCACATGGCCCCTAATTCTCGTTATGTTAAGATTGCCGGTCTCTTCRCTGCAAACAAGATTGGTCTTTGCTGTTTTTTTTGCATATGCCTCTACACTGCTTGAGTATTTTTAATTGGATGCACTCCCTCTCTTCACTGAAGGCAGTCCAGTTTAGCTAGCAAAYATCCTCCGCTCTGTGCATTCCTCAGTCACAGAGGTCATCTGCAGACAGAGCCTTGCAAGCTCATGGCTGCTCATGGCTTTCCATAAAGCAGATCAGTTCTGATGGTAGGAGAGGATAGCCCCAGTTTCAACGAGTGCCTCGATACTAATGGAGCCACCCTGCAGGGTACTGTCTTCACCACTTCCCACCGTTGGCACATGTGGTGGAAGAGGGGTGGGTGATGGCATTGCTGAAGCTCGTGGCCCATCCTACCTCTCTGCAGCTCTCTGTAGCACATGAAAGGCAAGAGTGGGTGCCTAGAGCAGCCTGTCCTCGTTAAACCTCTAATCCAGCTAAACCCTAATGAAGTATACAACCCGACAGTGGACAGCAGCAGCCACATTTGGGCTGTGTGTAACGTGCAAGCAGCTCTGTGGCCCAGGTTGCAATAACTGCTCTGTGCAGGTGGAAGGTGGGATTACGGTGCAGACCAGCCCAGCCTCCCCTCCCTGAACAAGCAAAACTGCCCTCGCTGGGTGGCTGCAGGSTCCCCAGGCAGGCTCGGGGGGACAACTGGAGTAGGAAAGTGCCTATCGCTTCTGGAGGGCTTGTGATCTTTATTCCTTGGGCACAGGATCCTTGCAAATCTTTCCAAAGGCCACGGAAAAGCAAAGGGATAGCAGCTTCAATATCTCAGTGAAGGATGGGGAGAAGATGGGGGACATCTTCTTCTGGTCCTGCCAGCTCCCATTGGTAGAAGCAGGAAGAGGTCCAGCGCTCAGACGTCTAGAGATCACGATTCATCTTAAAAACAATTTGTTTTACAGTAGATAAATCAGGAGACAGGGACTGGGGGAGTGTCCAAATCACCCACAGACAGGCCATCTCCCTGATTTGAACACAAAGAGCCTGTTCCTCTCCCRGAGGATGCTCTGCCAGACCAGATCTCTTCCGCTTGCTCCCCATGCAGGAAGGGCTTTCCTGCCCGGTGTCGGTGCTCAGGAGCCGGAGAGAGGCTTTGCGACAGGAGGCAGGCAGTGCTGCTGCAGCCCAGTGCTAAGAAAGGCAGAAATACTCTCAGGCTGTAGAGGAGAGAACAGATTTTTTCGCTGTTCTTTCAATCTTGCACCCGAACCGTGGGCACAGCTGGGGTCTGCCTCCACCATCCCTAGGGTGCACCCAGCCATGCCAAACCTGCAGCTGAGGATTTGGGCAAGCCAACGATTCCCCTCTGCCCACATCGAGCRTGTTCCCGTGGCCAAATACATCGAGGCAACAGAGCAGGAGGATTCCCCTGCCTGGGTCTGCACCGAGGCCCTGCCGGTGTCTTGTGCCCTGCGTGATTTGGGAACACCTCTTTGGCTGGCAAGCGTGGCGCGGGGAGGGCGGCCGTGGGGGATGCGCTGGCCTGCTGCCAGGAGGGATGTAACTCCACGGAGCAGCCTGGGTTTCCTGGATCCACCCTGTCTTGCAGCTATCTGCAGCTCAGGAGTGGTTAGATCAGCCCATCCCAGAGTGCTGCGAGCGCAGAGCCTCAGCCCGGCCTCTTTCTGGCAGACTTGTTTATCTGGGTGTTACATTGCTTGAGGCCAAGGCTTAGTTTCTGTTGTACTTGTGCCAGTGTACACAACCCTGGCAGCTTTCGGCACATGGGAGGAGTGTCATTTTATCCCAAGTCTCCCTCGGGAATTGATAACTGTTTAACAGAAGATCAGGGAGAGGATGGAGCGACAGGAGGGGTCCCAGCACAGGGGGAACGTACCCTGGGAGCAGGAAGAAAARGCTGGGTAGAAAGTATATGAATAATAAACTGAGGTGCTTTAAATTTTTATTTTTATCACTTGGTGGTGCTGGTGGTGGTTAGCTCCAGACTAGGATTAATGAATCCCCTGCAGCTATTCTGCTTTGACTAGATCTGGCAAAGATTATATTAGAGAGAAAGGGAGGTGGGGGGATGGAGGAAGAAAAAGCACCACTTATCAGCATGCTTATACAGATAGGAGCTAAAAGGTGTAACCTGATGAGACATCTTTCATTTCAGACAATGCAAGCCCTGCACAGTCCCTCTGGGTCTCTTAAACAGAGATCTAATAAGCCCTTTGCAGTCTCCTAAAAGTACATTGTGCTGTGGAAAGTGTTAGGAGCTAATTATGCAGCAGGCTGAAGGAGCCAAGGCACTGGGCTGAAACCGAGAGTAAGTTTTGCACCCAAAGCAGCTCTGGAAAGCACAGCTTTGCACAGCAGGATGTAAAGACCCAGATTTCCCTTCTTGCCATGCAGTGTGCACGCACATCCACAGTGCAACACAGATGCTTTTTAGCCTGGGCAGTCTCATAAGGACGTAGGTCTCAGGACATTTTTGAGCGGTCTTCAGTGCAGCAGAGGCACACCATCTGTGCAATTGGCAGATCARCTGCGACAGGATCATTTGCAAAACTTTATGTGGAAAAATATGACCTGTTTCATAAAGAACCCCCTGTACTGAAATCAACCTGCCCTGCCCTGGCTGATTGGAACTAGGAATTTTGCAGAGCACTTTTGGTTGCACGGTGCAATTTTCAAATGTGAGCAAAGCAGCAAGGCACAGGGTGAAAATTAAGGGACTAATATTTRTCATGTTCAGTGTTGGTGGTGGCAGTGAAACATGGAAGAAATACAGGGAAACCTACGACTCCTCTGCACCCAGTTCACATCTGTTCACAATTCACTGCTACCTGCCAAACAATTAAAAACAACAACCTGTTTTATTAGCTGTCACATCCCATAAAATATTTCAGGGCCCTTCATCAGCAGCTGACACCCTGTCAATAATAGCTCTCTGGGTTAAAAAAAATGTTCACAGTGTTATTTCAATGTCTGGCTCTCAGARGTTTATCTCTAGTGCCCATCACAGGAGTATTCAAGCACTAAATGCAAGGTTAACAACTTTACAATTAAGGATGTGAAAGATATATAGCCACTGATTTTCATCCCACTCTGAGTTTGAGAAATACAGATTCCATGGCTGGTCCTCCAAGGAGCGGTGCATGGGCTGAGCTTTGGGTGGGCAAGCGGCTGGCCTTGAYTTCAGTGGGAGGTTGTCAGAGGAAAGCTCAGAGGGGCACCTCYCCCTGCTGAGAACTGGGAGAATTGAGGGATGGTGGTGGAATGCTTTTCCTTACCTTTTGTAGTCTAGGAAAAGAGAAGATGKGGGAAAGGTAGTATGTCATTGCACRGAAGCCAGTGGTCAGAAGCCCAGATCCATAAATGCCTTTAAGAGCATAACGCTAACCAAAATGAGTGGACACAGGCAYCGATGTATCTCTGTGGGTCTCAGTGACTAGGTACAGCTAAACAATCTCTGCATAATAAGCACGAGATCTGGCTCTGCTCAACACTGTAACAGTTTGTGGATCTAACCGCTCATTTTATGAAGGCTTTATGGGAAAAAGGTGTACAGGATACGTCCAGTGCTTGTGGCACTGCTGGCACCGCGCTCATGAACTCATTGGACATTGCGTTGATGCAGTTAAGCCCTGGCAGTCCCCGTCCTGCTACCAGTGCTCCGCTTCAGTAACTGCAAAGTGTTTAAGGCATCCAATCTAAAACAGATTGATACCTTCAGCACAATCTTAAATCTGCCGAGGCTGCCAAATTCTGCCTTTTTTACCTCCCACAGGAACAGGGAGACTTCCCACAAACTTTCCTTTCTAAAATGTGTTTTTCAGAGTTTTAAAAAACTGCATTCACCTATGTTTGAGAATATTGTACCCAAGGCTGAAATAAAAGTAGTCAAGATTGAAATCAGCATTTTGAAAACACAAAGGCTTACCAGCTCTGGTTTTTAGAACTGAAGATGTGAGTGACCATGTTCTGAAAACCTGGGGAAGACATTTTGTACTTTTTCATAGAAAAKAAAGGGTTTGAACTCCTTTTTTTAAACACAAATCCAGATGCAATGTAAAATACAAATATTTTCCACATTCTGCGTACTACACAGCCACAGAGTGATGAACCCTGTCCCACGGAGCTCACAGTTTAAATAGACCAAAAAGAGATGAAATATCATGTCCAAGATCAAACGCTAACTTGGTGGCCAAATCAGTGAATGGATCCCAGGCCSTTTGATTCAGAACTGCTGGCCTATTCATTCCAGTCATCTCTCCTGACATGTTCTTTAATTTTCCATCCAGGCATTATTTTTCAAGAGGTAACGTTACATTCAGTACTGCTGTTTCATTGCACGGGTACTTTCTATCTGGCAAAAGATAATCTGTGATTGAATCAGCTGGGATCAAACAAAGCAAAACGAGGAGGAAATCAGATATCAAAATCCTGTTAAACACCTCCCAGGTGCCAGGAGCAGGCAGTTTGTAACTGATGGCTGCACCTCCGATCTCGCAGGGGTTGCAAACCCTGCCACGAGCCGTGAATGGGGCTTGTGGCATCATATACGTTTCAGGATGAAAAATGGTTGATTTGCTTGAAACGATCTCAGTTTCATAYATCTGTTTTCAGATATGTTTTCAGCATCAGTGCAGCATGGTTGTCTAGGGTGGGGGAAATCTGTGGGTCAAATTCTGCCCAGTGCTGCCAGCGCACACTCCACAGTGTCATCAGGTGCAGCAGCATGAGCATGACCAAAGGSAGATTTTAGACCTGAATGGCAGAATTAGGCTTGTATTGGTTTTGTTCTAGATGGAGATTTTTGTCCAGTTTTTAGATGATATTATTCCTGGCAATCATCCCAACTGAAATGTGATGTTTTGACCCTATTCCCCCCCCCCAGGATCATCACTTACTTTCAGTGAATGGCAGGTTCTTGGTCACTTCTCATCGTGGCTCTGAGTTCTTCTAAAGTAGCTATTGGGCCTCAGAAAGTAATTCCCTCCCCCCCAGGAATGCCAGGGCCTGTTTGGCAAAGCAGTGGGTGGGTTAATGCTCAGACCTTTGTGGCTTCATCTTGTTCCGAACCTCCCTATATAACTGCAGATACAGCCAGTGTATCTGGGCCCCTAGTCAGAAGGTGGCACAGGACATGGCACACACTGCTTTAATAGCAGGATGGAGGTGGAATGACACTGTTTTCCTCTCTGTAGCGGGAGGACCTCATTTAATAGGAGCATAATTTTCTGCTGGTGTACATTCATGTGCTGGCAGTTGTAGGCAATTACTCACAGGCCTGAAAAGAGCCACAGTAACTGGCTGTGGTGAGAAAAAGACAGGTGAAAACAAAAGAAATTCCTGGTACTGGGGTGGTTTTTCAGAAAAGAAAAAGAAAAAAAAGAAAAAAAAAAAGAAAAAAAGAAAAAAAAAAAGAAAGAAGAGAAAAAGAAAAAAAAAGAAATGGCTTTGGCTGTAGATGTTTGCAAAATACCATGTCAAACTACCACAAAGGCAGATCCATTGGTGTAACTTCACTGATCCTAGAGGAGCACATGTGGTATCAGCCCTCTAGTCCTATAGGCAGTTTCAAAAGAGCCTCAAGGAAATTTCAACGGGATGTGAAAATTTTTCCTTTGGAAATCTCAGCTTTTATGGTATATATTCTGYTGCGTGATGCTCAGCCTCAGCGTTTCTATTTAAAAAAAACAACAATGGGAATAGCATGGGTAAGCCTTGGGCAACTCTTTGAACCTCTAGGCCCTTGGTGATCTTAGCAGGTGAGCTGAGATAAATGGAGCTGCTCCAACAGGCATGGGGCACTCGCTCTTTAAGAAGCACGCTGGACTGCTGGAGTAGAAGAGGCGGGTGGCAGAAAGTACTCTTTGATATAATGATATAACGTCCCCTCTCAAACCTCAGGGAGCCCCATCTCCTAATATTATTCTTTCTTCATTTTCAATTCAAACCAAAAGTGAAAACAGAAAGAAAATAACTCTCTTTTCTCTCCTTGCTTGCTTTTTCCCCYCTCTCCCCTCCTGCTGCTGCGACGGCAATGGGAGGGGAAGAGAAAAGGGGCTAGAGCCACTTAGATCAGTTTCACGCGCAGAAGAAATAAGACAGGAATTATTTTTCTTGTTAGCCTTTTTGTAAGAAGACAGACAACCCTTTCAGCCCAAATACAATATTGTAATTGCTCATATTCAACTGACAGAGGTTCCCAGATGAGCTCCACTGAGGCGTCATTTACTAATCTGTCATGTTCTATAGCACCCGGCCCAGAGCGCTGTAAAAGTGTCTTCTTCTCTTTAAGTTATTTATATAGTTGGCTGAAAGCGCTTTGCTTGTACAAACTAGAAACTATTAGATTAGACCAGCGGAGACAGCCAGAGGCAATCTTTTTAACAAAGTGAGTGGGATTCAAAGTAGGGTTGGAAAGCAAATATTATTTCACTGGAAGTCTATTAGAGGTAGTTCCCTGGATAACAAATAAGTGCTTTGTTAGCTTAGCTTCAAGAAATGCACCGGTCAGGTTGGCAGCAGCTGGGTCTAATGGTAAACTGCGTGATAGCAGATGATAATTCTGTGATCAGTGCAACACGTAAGCCAATTTTGCTCTCCCTTCCTTCACAGCCTGCCACATCCCTGGGTTTACTTATTTAAAGTGCATGTCAGAACTTAGCAGCTGGGGATAACGCCATTTGCTTTAAAACTTCTCATCCTAACACACACGCRCACACATAAAAAGAAAAAGTATGTAAATTCAGCCTATCAGAAAGCAAATATTGTTCTTACTGGGGAAGGCTAAAAGGTTCTACATGTCGGAGTGCTTCAATAAAAGTGGAATCTGGGCTCAAACCAAGTTTTAGACATAGATCTCATCACTACAAACAGAAACTCAGAGTCTCTAAGTACTAGATGGGATTAAAGCATATTCATAAAAATATGCAAAACAAGTCGTAGTCACTACTAGGTGCTAATTCTGGCAAATACTGCTTTCATTCAACCCCAAGACAGCTGCTTTCAACCACAGATAACGTGATTTTGCTTTGTTAGAGGTCAAAATGTCTCTGTGCTGTAAATCCATATGAAGGTGATTCCTAAAAGCAGAAGCGTGTCTGTATAACATCTTGGGATCTATTTCTTTCTATGACAGGTGCTCCATCCATGTAAGAGGTTGTTTTTATTTATTATTAATAACCACTTGCCCGCTTGGAAATTCCCTATTTGGAGCTTCCAGTCTGAGGGATTAAAAATCAAAAATTATACAGTTTCCTGTGTAGCAAGGTAGATAAAAGTCAGTCAAACCATGGGATAGATAAAATGCTAACGGGCAGAGGATGAATTTTTGCAAAGCAAAAGCCCGGTTGTTTCTAACTGTGGTCTGGAGGGCCAGAGACACCAGAAAGCTTCCCAAAAGGCCATTATTCAACCTCATTCCTTGTATTCACATGCAAGACTGGCTCCAGGCTGGACGCAACACGAATGCTGGGCTACCCAAAGGAGTCAGAGAAAACACGGCCCCGTGTCCCGCTCGGTTGTACCCAGAAGAACTGGATTTCCCCTTGGGAAATGCATGACACAACCTGTTACAGGGGATGGCAGAGGGTTGTCTGCTCCGTGTAGCTGCTGGAGSTGTTGGACTTGGTAGCGGGCAATGGCTCTGCCCCTTTTCAAAAGGGAACAGTAGTGCCATGGAGGGCTATTCATGGCCTTTATCCAACAATTACCTTTTCAAACTCTGACCACCTTCAATATATGTATCCCAGAGGGAGATTCATCCCCAGGGTGAATGTAACCCCCGTCCCTGCACCTTCTGCACATCCATCCAGCCTTCCCCACTCCAATGGRCTGCAGGATCACTAATTAATTAATCATTGTTTGCTCCACAGCTTGTCTTTGGCTCCCTGTGTCCGATACTTGGGACTGACAACACAAATCTGTGCTGGAAACCTGTAAGTTGCTAACCCTACAGTAAGAGAACAGGTAGCATGGATGCATTGATGCTAAAGCTTCAAGTTCATGCAGGAGAGCTGTTGAAYAGATAAATCTCCATTTAGCTTGTCTTAAAAAGCCACCTGAAAAATATGCTTTTACCAACACCCTCCAATGTCTCACTAAGACTATTTACTCAGCCTCCAAAACTCATGCAAGTTGATAATTAGCTGGACCCTGTCCCAAGGCAGCCAACACTTACTCAGATGAGAAAGTGCCGAACTTGCCCAGCCTGCTCCCACTCTAGCACTGTTACATGCATTTTTTGGCGAATCATTTTACTTTCCTAGCCGTGCTTTAAAACTTCAAGGAAGTTTGCCCTTTTGCCCTCCTCCCTCCCTATACTCTAAAGCCAGAGGAAAAAAAAGAGTAAGACAGCAACTCTTGAAGAGGACACTTGCTTTTTGTTTTCTGGGGGAGATAAGGAGAGAGTGAGAGGTTTTGTAGAGGCAAAATGCAGTGGGAAATCCAGTCCAGAGTTACCTATGAGGTGTGCAGGTGAAAACCACCATCCACTCATTAATACTCCTAAATGAGTTAAAAAGCTAGGGATTCCCAGGGACACACCTGGGTTTTACCTTGCCAAAGGAGTGGGAAGAAACAAGGTCCCCTCCCAAGCCCAAATCTCTCCTACGCAGTGGCATAGCCCCAATTCCTCCATCTGCCAAAAATCCTAAGTGTGCATCCCTTCCATTCACTATTCACCTCTAATAGTGCTGCTCCCTGGTAATGACAGGTTAGCCTTTCTGTTGCTGGAAGCAGGCAGCTAAACTGCAGCTCCCTTTGATCGTCCCTCTCCACTCTTCCCGCAGGGCCATATTTTCCTAAGGGAGAAGGGGGCGAGGGCGCAGCCATGTCACCAACTCCCTCTGGAACAAGCCAGACGAGTCTTTTATCTACAGGGAGGTTTCGCTCTATTTAGGAGGATTAAGGCTTCTCCAGTCTGACTAGGAGCCCTTGCCTGCTGATAAAAAACGCATTTCAATAGCTTAGCACACCTGGCTCAATGCACTGTAAGTAGCCGCTTAAGTGTATGCATGTTAAAAGCATCCTATGGGTGCTSGCAAACCCATAGAAAATGGAAGTGACTTGGGGGAGCATGGGGACACGTGAATGAAAATCCCTTTTCTTTTTCCTCCTCTAATAAAGGAGATTTTTTTCGTTCTCCACAAAGCGTCAAATTCCACCTCTTTCTTCCATAAGAAGGTGACAATTACAGCAAATTTCTTTGCAGGCAATGAAAGGTCAGGGGCCAGAAAAGGGAGTTTATTCTTAGATTTGTCTGCAGTGACAAGGAGTCACCACGTGTGATTGGGTTTTTGCAATCTCTCTTGCTCCAAGTTTGGCTCCTTTACAGGTTATCGGTGGATCTGCTACACAGGAAAAGCTTCAGACAATCCTGGTGATCTGCAGGAACATGGAAAGAAGAAAATGCCCAGGGGACAAACATGTGCCCTGAAAAGCTGAATACCTGCCGGGCCAACCCTCAGAAACTGTTGTGTTTCCAGAGCAGTAAGTGTAGGCAGATTCACTCTCCGTACTTTCTTCAGTTCCGAGTGCGTCAAAGCTTTTTTTCTCTGCCCGTGCACCAGGGGCTCAATCCCAAAACCCCTGATCGCAGCGCTGTGATCCCGTGAGGCACTTAAAATGCCCTGGGCAGGCTTCTGCACGCCGGGAGGGCAGCGGGGGTACTGAGCGAAGGGGCAGGAGAGCCCCTCCCCAGCTCCCGGCACAAGGGAGCCTGGTGAAGGCAGTGGGGCTTGCCTTTGTGCTTCCAGTAAGAGGCCGGCTTAAGCGTCTTGCCGATGTATGGGCTTACATGGAAGGTGGATTCCTGTTTTTTGTTTCTTTCCTATTTTCTGGTTGCTTTTCCCTTTCTTTTAAGCGTAACTGATGATTTCAGAAACTGGATGTTTCTGTGGGGGCAAGGAGGGGGTTAATAATTTGCTTTAACTAGTGCATGTGTTTCACTGACAGCTGCTTACAGCAGAGTGGGAATTCAGAGGCATTTGTCCAGGCTGGCAAAAGAAATTTTGTCATGTTGATATGTATTTTTTTTTTCATTAGTTAGTTTGGGTTTGTTTCTTTATCAGCAGCTCTCTCCCTTCCTAGAGCTGGCTTACTCTCTTTAGTTCAGTCACAGGCAAGCTGTAATGATCTTAATGCAGCTCTGATCTACACAAGCTAGCAGCCGAGCTGATGATGTATTGCAATCTTTATTGCCCTGTTACTCTCATTGTCTCAAGTGCTTCTCCAGATCGATGGTGAAGTTCCTCTGCTTTAGTGGCCGTAAGCTGGGAGGCCACTCATTCACCAGATGTGTGATGAGCTGAACTGTCACAGGTTGGGCTTATGGATGCTCAGCCTGCAAAAAACGTCGCACAGATCTATTCTGCAAGACTCTTGGCGAGAGAAGAGGAGTGAATTCCTGCTAATGTCACAATCCCCCCACTCATTAATTACATTTGGAATTTGTTCTTCCAAGTGGATCTGCATTCTCTCCTCACCATCAAGTTGTCATAACTATAATCTGATAAAATTATGGAACAGAAATAATTCAGATATAGAGTCAGACCTCGGTCTCTTCAGGAGAATGAAGACTTCTGTGAGAAGTAGTAAGGACACTCACAGAAAAATGAGTTTGGGTGTTAGACTTCAGGATATTCATGTTAAGGCCCTGAGATTAAGAGGTCTGAAAAATGACATTGTGCTGTTTGGTGTGTCATGAGATTTTAAGCCTGAAAGCCTGTTTAGTGCTTTTGCATATAGCATCTCCTCCATACAAATACAACTCTTACTAGCTATTTCTCCTCAAACCTCAAGTTTGAGTTCACTCATTTTATTTCCTACCCTCCCACCTATGCAGTTAACTCTAATTCAAATCAGTTCCAGCCACTGCTTAGCTCCACCACCACGATGTCCACAGCATAGTCCCATTCTCTGCCTTCTCCTGGGCTTCTTTACACCTCTTCCCAAGCTTGAAACACAGTTGCAATAGGATCTCCTTCTTTATGATCCTAAATTCACAGGGAAGACGACAATTACTGACATTAACTCCCTCACCCGTCACTATATTTGGCATTGCAAGGATGGGAGTGAAGTGAGAAGGGAAGAGATTGATCCAATGTCCATAGAAGAGAAGGGAACGTAAAGCATTTGCTGCTCTTCCTTCCCTTCCAACCCCAGGCAAACTATCATCTAGACTCCTGAAGGGATCCTTTTCCTTAAAAATATAGTGAAACAGAACCTCAGTTTTCCATTGAGAAACTTTCAACAGAAAAGAATTGTTCTGTAACTCCCAACAACTACAACCATTGTATGTTAGATTGGGTGTATTCAGTATCTGTCTAAACTAGTGGGACCTACAGCTATTGTGAGGTTTTCCTGGACATTTTGCCATGAGGATGAGAATTTGCCAAATTTTAGCATTGGCTATGTGTTGTTTATCCTTTGAAAATGTATTTCTGGTCTGGAAACTCTTCTGACCAGGATTTCCAGCATAGAAATACATCATTCCAGAATCCAGGGAAAACAGCAACTGCTCAGCAAAGGGGTGGCAAAAGAGATTTAGACAGCCTAAGATGTCAGAGGAGGAACTTAGTAATTAATAATGTAAAATCCTTCATTTCAAAGGAAGAAACTAAGGGCACAAACACAAAACTAAATGAAGGAATAGAATGGTTCAGCCAGAACTGCAAGGAAGTAAGTCAGATCTATCAAGATTGGTCCCATATGAGCCCCAGGACAGAGCGCCTTATGAATAATACTAAAGTAATCTTGTCTTTATGTTGTTTCCTTGTTTGAAAGCCGTGTTGTATGTGTGCCATGGGGTACCAGGGGAACGAGGCCTGAGAGGTTATTAGAAGAAAGATGCAGAAGAGACTGATGGACTGGAAAAACAGTCCCCTATAGGAACAAATCTAAGTGCCAGCATATACGAGAGACCGCAGTAGATTGAATGACGTTGTGTGTGTTGGGAGAGCTTCAATTACTTAATTAAGGAAACGATGATACCAAGAGCAGTTTGAAGAGAAAAGCTCTCTCATTTGGATTAATTTCACTTTATATCTTTTTGGTGAAAGATGGAAATAAAAACGGAAGCAGACATGAAATTTAATAATGTTATTGCTAGAAACTAAAATGGAAAATATACTGGGAATGAATTAAAGCCGAGGCATAAAATGCTAAAAAAGGAAAGAGAAAAATGGTCAGGCAGAACCTAAATAATTCATTTATTTCCAGCAGGGGAAGAGTATTAAAAAAACAAGGTACAGTGATTACAGCAGGCGACTGGGAGTTGGGTCTCTTGAATTTTATTTCTTTTCCTTAACATATGTCATTCTGTAAGCCAGTCTTTCCATGCTCCAGTGTACCCAATACTTCTTCACATGACAGTGATGTAGTTGGACTTAATTTGCTGATGCCCTGTAGGTGTAAATTGTTATGAATTGGCAGAAATCACTTGAGATTTAAGAATGAAGTTATCTTTCCATTAGGAGCTTGGCTACCAAAACACACTCTCCATTGAACTCCCCCAAAGAAAATGCAGCTCCCACTGAAATTTCACATTTCATATCTCACTCCGGGTAGATTTTTCCCTTGTGAAGTGATACTTCTAATTGAATATCTCCCTCCAACTCCCTGGCGTGAGCGTTGCTTCTGGGTAAGCAGTGTGAATTGCCTCTCTCCTGTTCATAAAGTTGAATCAGAGCTTCGGTTAAGTCTATTATTATTATACTTTCCCTTGCAGGCCTCAATATCATCTCACACCTGAAGACTGTAGGCAATCACAGATGTGCCAATGGAACGTATTGTCTACTTGGCCCTTCCAAACAGGCTTCTCGCTGACTCCTGACACTTGGACAAGAGGAGGATTAGGGCTTTGCCGCTTTGCTGGGCAACTCTGGCACCTGCCAATGGAGGCTGACAGTGGTCTACACACACCTTGAAGAAGCCTGTCACGTCTAGATGAGGCTACATACTTGCATACCTTTAAAACATTGCATTTGCCATCACTCTATGAATTGCTTTCCTACACCTATTTCTGGAAGATCCTTATTTCCCCTCCGGCACATTTAATTTTTGAGTGAGGCCTCCTTTCCTAGCAGAGAATTTATGCCCATAAAACCTGCAAAAGCACACTCAGCTGCATGTTGAAGTCACTCCAGCTAGATATGCGAGTAAGGTACTCCAAAGCAAAAAATTCCAGATTGTTTGTATCAATTGTAGACTGTCATGGTACTGACATCAGAGAACCCATAGGAGAATTTGGTTGTCCGTGATGGTGTAGATAATCGGTTACCAAAAACGACTGCACATTCAGATAGATAGAAGTGGTCTGTGGCTCATCTGTTTTGCCAAGCTCAATTGCTGCATCTGGATTTGAATTGCTAAAATCAGCACAAATGTTATTATTGAAAGCCACAGACCATGGTTTATGTCAATGATAGAGAAACCTCAGAAAGTTTGGAGGTTTCCAGTCAGCACCCAAAAGTTTGGATATTTCTCCAGCTTTAGCCAAACAATTGAAATACTGCTGTTTCAAAAAGTTCAAGTAGTAAACTCTGGAGAGCAAGTTGTTTCACAAGATTTCTGAAATTTCTCGTTTCAGGCTGAGAACAGAAATGTTGCAAGATCACACCTTTGCTTGATATCTTTTTGTTACCACCGTTACTTACTTTTATGAATATTATTGTGTCATCTGAGGATTCCGTGATGTTAATGAGACTACACTGCAGCAGGTTTTATCCAATCCTACAAACGCAACCCTTCTCGAAAAGAGCTTCCAATCTAGATGACTACAACATCTTAAAAAGCAGGAAATGAAGTAACATCTCTCCAGTCTCGTGGGGAGATGACAGAACTTGCCTAAGATCATGACTGAGATTCGTGACAGAGCCAGGGACTGAAGCAGTTCTTCTGAGCTGCCAGCCAGCACATTTTTGATAAAACTCTTCATTTTCTCTTTTTGCCAGTGAAGAAGCACGAGCATGGATGCTAAGAGTCATTTACCAGAAGAAACAATTGCCTGAGAGATTTTTAAGCTTCAAAACAAATCCCATTTTAGTTTTGAACAATGGTTAAGGTCATTTCCAAATTGGTACGAATGGAGTTGACTATCCCTGATTCAGAATAGCAAACATCAGCAAAGCACTGGCAATTAACCAATTTGTTAACAACCGCTCTGCTGGAATGAGTCTGGGGCAACTGTGCAGGAAGGGAAAGAAGGTGGTTCACTGTAAATTTTACTGAACAGTTCAGCGTTGAGTCTGATAAATGGTTTCTGAAGGATATTTCTGAAGTACCTGGGACTCCAAGGAGAGAAAACATTTCTCAGCCCAGATGCTGTGAGCCAGAGTATCCTACCTGCAACACCAGATGTTGAAGTAGAAATATAAAGGGGAATTGTGGTTCTAATAGAGAAATACAAAATCCAGCCTCACTGGTCTTTGGAAGCATTATATTTCAAATATTAAGCTGGGACAAAAGTACTGTAATTTCTGGTTGTGGGAGAAGAGGGAGAAGAGTCTCAGACACCCATTTTTAAACACTAAGTGTGAGAATTACAAGGTCTGCATCTGCAGATCATTGTCAAAATCAGTATTAAGGTCTTTAACTCCTATATACAGAACATGGGTACTGCTGAGTGCTCAGCTGAGCACCCTCCTGAAAATATATCCTAAATATCTGTGTGTGAATAATTAGTTGAGTTTTGTGAATTTGGAACAAACAGAAATATACTTTTTAATTTTTATGGTTTGAAATATGTACCCTTTCAGTCCTTATAGACAGAGACTCCAATGCTGGCACATAAAATTTATTTTTATGCCCTCCTCTAAGCAGGCCCTTTCTCTTCTACTCTCAAACTGATGAAACTTCTCAGTAGCAGAAATCTAAATCTGTGGGTTTAAACCACTGTTGCTTCTTATCTTTCCATGTGAATCTTTTGCTTTGGCATAAGAGCTCTTATTTCTAGCTTAAATAACCCAACTGAATTTAAAAAAAAGTATTCTGAAATAAAAATGGCACTAGAATATCCATATGGATAGCTCTATATCTATAGCAGCAGAAGTTTAATTCTACAATTACAGATTAGAAGAGAAGTTTTCCTTAGTAATGATATAAACCGCGCACTCACATCTCTCTGTAAGGATCGGTAGACAGATAAAACTCCAGGTACTCATAGCACTAAAAAAACCCCCACAAAACACCCCTTTCTAATATCTCAATAGAAAGAGGACTATAAACTGGTGTTTTTTTCCTATCTCCCTGAGCTGATGGTTTTTGTCAAGCCCCAATTTTATTGCAAATGTTTGAATCAAGTTCTGCAGCTAATTGCAGACAGTCTAATTCATCTTGTTTCTTTCCAGTTCATATACAGGCCCAAATACCTAGGAAAAGTCTCAGGACCTTTCATTTGATTTTTCACTTGACAGTTACAAATCAAATTTACTAATCTGGATTTAGAACAATTTAGGCGCAGTTTGCTCTCTAGTTCAGTAATAATTATGAAAAAAAAATTTGCCTTGCCTGATGGCTATGTGTGTGTGTACGTAAATACATGTGTGTAATTATAAAGAATTATTCATGTTTCTTTGTATTTGCTATATACTTTTACTTCAGGTAAGTGTTTATGGCCCATTAAAATGGAGCAATTCCAAAATTTCCTAAGCATGATGAGCGGTACCATAAATATGTGTATGCCGTAGCCAATTACTACATGAATAACAATATCCTGAATGCCATATGCCTTCATTAAAAGGTGAGCTTGGGAATATTCTCAGTTTCTGCTTTCTCTGCGTTTCTTGAGCAGACTCCAGCCTCATGGTAGTCAGCAGCAGCAAGCAGTGGGGAGCTGCAGTTTTAATAACAAATTGCGACTAGTTGCTACTGGCTGCAAAGCAGCTCCCACTGAAGCACACAGCCCTCGAGGTTGAGGGAGAGTACACAAGTATTCAATTTAATAGACGGTCTTTTGAGTGAAATGCATCAAAGCCTATGCAGACCCTTTGCTGTGGGAGATATTACCCTCAGCTGAAACTAGGGATAGGATTCTCTAATTTGCTCAAACCTATCCATTTACAGCAGACAATATCGTCATTAAGAGCTGAGAGTGGGAGGAGGGGGAAGGAGGCAAAAAAAAATCACTGCTCCTCTTTTAAGAGAGCATTATAACTAGCTGTTTCTCAGAGATGAACTTGCTATGAACACACAGCCTTGAATTCAATGACAGCAACACTCTCCAAGACTTGAATAGCAGTTTTACAGCCTTTACTGATAATCACATACACTTAGTTATTATGTCAATGCAAATTATCATCATTTATTATTTATACAAGAAGAGATTTTCCAAAGTGCCAAGGACAGCCAAGCACCCAACTCCCTTCAAAAGTCAGTGTGGGAATTAGATTCCTGGATCCATCTGTACCTCCAGGGCCCATAAACAGCTTGGTGCATCTGATGGGCTTGGCTTGTTTATTGAATTATCCGTAAGATTTATTTCTGTGGAATTTACTTTGATTTTCAGAATCTGGGTCCCAGACAAACAAATTCTCTATTCAGTTCAACTAGGCACTCCAACATGTTTTGTTTGCATTAGCTACACTCTGTTGCATTAGTAATGTCCCATCATATCATATTAGTAGTCTGCTTTGCTAATACAGGAAAAGTCGTTCACGCAGTACAAAGTCTACTTGTGTTAGCAGTTGTTTTCCTTTGTATTTCATTATAGACAGAGGCATTGAGCTTTGGGGGGGAATTTCTTCAATACCTCGGGTTAGATTTGTCCAATGGGATAATAGGAAGACATTTTGTTTCACTTAAATTTGAACAGGGAAAATATAACCACTTTGTTTTCTTCCTTTTGTCTTTCCAAATGCAAAGAGATTGCTAGAGTGATTTTATTTAACTGAAAGGAGTTCAGCTGACTGAGATTTTTAAATGTGGGCATTTCAGTTACTTTTGCTTTTTAAAAAAAATTCCAAAAACCCAAAATGGAGGAACAATGTTTATAGGACACCAAAAGGCTTTTTCCTCCTCCTTCTCCCAACACCATTCCCAACCCTGTTTGCTGTCGAGCTGATGTAGCTCTGACTGACTGCAAGGAGAGGAAGACACCCCGCTCCCTTGGAAATAATGCCACCATTTTTGAGTATGTTTACAGAAAATTGAATCCAGCATAAATCAACGTGGAGACTGAACTTCAAACTGCTTTTTTGCACTGCTTCTAATATGGGATCTAGGGATTCTCTTTTATTGTAACGTGGGAGACATTTCCACAAGGACTAGAACAAAACTGAGTTTGTTTTGTTCTTTACTGTCTGATCTCAGAACCACTGGGACACCTGTACAGGTCAGTGACCCAAGAGTAAAAGCATCACTTGAAGCTCCAGAATTGAACATCTGACCACAGTTTCCAAGGGACTGGGAAAGACCAAACTAACCCACTGTATTGCTATTGAGCTATTCTGCTAGAGGAACCGAGTGAGAAAATAGTTGTTCACCTATTATGCGTGCAGTGATATTAAGGTCAATCCAGCACCACCGTTCCACTGAGCTCTTGCATACACTGAAACCTGAGAAGGGAGGAAGGGAAAATACTTTTATATGTGGTGAGAAAAAGGAGTGTAGTCTTATCTGGGGAACTGTGTCTCAACTGTTACTCACACAGCAGGATCAGGACCCTTCCCCCTCATCCATGACTACACACAATATTCCCTCTAGCCCAAGATAATATTAACAAGCACAGTGCATGGTGGAGTTTAATGTCTTAACGGCTTAGACACTTATCGTGTCTTCCAGAGCAAAGCTTATTGCCAGACAATGACTCCTGTGATACACCATGTCTTTTTTTTTGATGTTTTAATAAACTAATGAGAGTGAGAGGAACACCAGGCACACTGCTGTGTCAGATGTGACGTGTGCTCTGTGCAAGCATGTACTCACAGAGAGACTTCTCCCTAGTTGTGGGGTAAAGCCATGCCAAAGGGATCCTGATAGGATTTCACAACTACAAACCTATCAATCATAGGCATGTAACCTTAAAAAAAGTGTTTGAGAAATGTTTCAGGAGTTATTAGAACTAACTTTGTATCTCTCCTGACTAGTTTTAGTGCCTCAGGTGATAAGTACAGTTGCTAATGATCATTATTATTTACTGCATGATACTGCCTGAAATGTAGTTGTGAATCAGTGCTTGACAGAATAACACAGAACAGAAAGGTGGCCCCTGTCCAAGAGGTGTCCAAAGCCATGAGCAGCACAAGAGAGTCAAACACTGTATGCTGAGCTCTCTTGAAAATTTGGCCTTTAAAAAAAAGGAACACATTTCTAAACCTGGCCCTGTGACCAGGTGTGCACTAATCAGAGAGAGAAATGGTAACAAATACATTTTATAGATGACTACGTATTTTCTGAAATGGTTCTTAGGGTATTCACCAATCTGATGTCTCGTAAACTGCCAAGACTAGAAATGTATTAAAATGTTCAGAAGGAGTGATTTACCAGCTCTCTAATGGAACATGAGACTTTCAGGACATGAGACATTTAGGACACGAGAGTTTTCAAATCAAGCTCTGATCTGGCACAGAAGAGAATGTTACCCATCTGACACAAGACAGAAGACTTCAGTGCATCCATCTTGGAAGAAAGAAATTCAGGTTTTAGTATAGCAATTTTAAAGGAAGTATAGGAAGTATTATAACATCTGAAGGTGCTTGTCTTAATGTCAGACTAGACAATCTTAGCTAGAAAAATACCTTTTCTGAAAAGTACAATTTTTCCCAAGATAGCTACTTAAGAATTAAATCCTAAACTGTTAGCTCTTGTTTACTCTTTTCACCCATATATTCTGTAGAAGTTTTTTTTTTAAATGTATACCAGAGAAGAGATTTCATTTTCTACAAATCATCCCTAAAATATTTGGCTTTACATTCCTACGCATGGCCTTGATTCTTTAATATTGACAGCTACTGCAGACTCCTTCCTTGAGTTCCCCCATTGGGAAATTCAATGGTAGTGGACTCTTATATGGGTCTCAGCACCCAGGTAAACATATTGCACAGAGGAGTTGGGGGCAAAGGATGCAATCTGCCCCTCACCCGTTTGTTTCTGCATCTTGCTATTCACCTAGAAACTGCTACCTGTTTGTGCTGGGTATATACTGTTTACTAGGGACCCAGAGTTAATTCTATCATTGCATTTTTGTCCACTTACTGAATCATTTTAACAAGACAGAGTAAAAATAATTCAGAAGTGAATACCTATCCCAAAATGTAGTTTATGGACTAGATAATTCTCTAACTCTGAAGTTAATGAGAAGGAAATCAATAGAACTATTAATATTAAAACTAACATTAGTGAAATCAAAATCAAAATCTCCATTGACTTCTAGGGAGTCAGATTTTACCCCCCAGAATATTACATATCGACCTAACCAATCTATGTGGCATCAGCCGTGCAACAGCTCTTTGGATCTTGATGTATGATGAACACTAAGACATGAAGAATTCTGATAAAGTGATACTAAAACGGTTTAATATGTCAGCTTAGTAACACTGACCTTCTGAAGGAGACACAAGGGCAAAAATGGGGCTATGTGTGGTGCATGCATGCTAGAAAGTCTCTGGTTTGCATGGTGGCTCTATTTGCTGATGTCAGAGAGAATTCAGTGTGATATAGCATTAATATTGTCTCACATGTCAGGTAATGCAAATACAGAAAATTACAAGTAGTGTGAGCATGTACTGAAGATGAGCTTTGTGACATCCATTATGTAGAAGCAAAATCATCTTACCTCATGAAAGATGGCAGCTTGAAGGCTAAATTTAATGAGTCTGATTCTGATCTCGTACTAGGCTAAACCAAAAGTGACTCCATTTCAGGTAATGGAAATGCACTGCTGCTAAGCAAAAAGAGAGTCAGGTTTATTAATGCATCTGGCTACGCTTCTGTAAAAGTTGACAGCCTCCTAAAGGTTAGTATTCATTAGTGTCTGATTTTTGACAGTCATCATAATTGTTATTAGAAAACCTCCAGCAATACTAAGTTGAGATACAAATTAAAAATAAGCCAGCGGTACCTTTAAATGTGCCATGAGCTTTGTTTTTGGCACTGGTATCTTTGAGTGGAGGCTTACAGTTCAATTCAGACAGTTAGCAGGGTGCTGACAGCAACATGTTGGTACAAGACTGTACTTCTCTCTTTGGTTTTGTTTTAATTAAAGCCGCATTTATTTTTTAAAGCAGGTCATAAAGCTAACCTACTCTGACAACACAGAATTACATTAAAAAATCATTCCTTATAATAATTATAAATCTCTGGTAAAGCAAATTGAAATGAAATTAAAGTACCGGCATACGTTGCCTTTCTTCCTGATAGGAGGAATTCATCTGATCAAAATTACCACCGACTGCTCAGAGTTTGCAGCAAGGATGGATCCAGAAATGAATCTCAGTCTTCAGCTTCCTGCTCCTCCGCATCAGTTAATGCGTCAGAGCTTTAGCTCCAAAGGATGCCCTCTAAGCACCTAACATGTCACTTGGCTATAACTACACCACATGTCGCAACTACAACTGGTTTCAGTGGCACTGTTTTTCACCAGCTAAGGATGGCACCCTCCAGATGAATCCCGTCCTTCCACACTTTCAGAGGGAATGAGAAATGCTGGTGTCACAATTTAATTTTAAGTGAGGTAGTTTAAACCAGAAGGAAAAAAAATGTATATATATATAAAAATATAATTATATAATATTATTATATAGCCAGAAATGTTGAATGCAGCAGGCTGATTTCAGAAGGTTTATAGTCTGGGGTGACATTACTTACATGACACGTATGGAAACTATGGGGTGGAATTTCCCTGAAAACAGTCCTTCCCACAAGATTTCTGGCACTTTGGATTCTCTACGCAGCTAGAAATCCTGTGAGGACAATCTGTCTCATTGTACTTGAGTTCTCCTTGGTTGGGTTGGAAACCAGGGGCCAGATCCTTAATTTATGTAAACAGGAAGAATTCTGTTGAAACAAATAGAGAGGAATCAAGGGAAATTCTCAGTCCAAAACTATAATAAAGAAAAAGATTTCTAAATCTTTCAGGACCTCAAAAAATACAGACCAAATCCCTTCGCAGAAGTGAGTGGGATGAGAAGAAGAGGAGGTGTTTTTTCTTTTCCTTTCCTGGTGGCCTGCCCAGAACAACAGACATTTTTCTGTTAAGAAATTTGCAGTCAGGGGAAGCCCCTTGGTCCGCTGCAGTGAGGTACTCAGTATTTTGGCTCTCATTTCTCAGTGTCCCTCAGAAATGGGAACCAGAATTAGCTGCTAACTTCAGAATGTACCGAGTCAAGAATTTCAGGATTAGAGAGAACACAGTGTCCTACAGTCTGTAAGTAAGATGCATATATGTGAGTCATGTTATAGGGAATGTCAAGGGATGTCAAGGCATGAAAAGTCTAGAGATTATGTCATGGTGGCCAGACAGTGTGGTCATTCCAGAAGTGGACTCAGCATTAAAAGGACAAAGAATGTTAGATGGAGTGTAACCGCAGTGTACTCTAAGTGAAATAATCACTGCAGACCATTTGGGAGTTCAGTCAGTGGGAAGTTGAGAATCCCACTCGCTCTGGATGCGTAAATGACGTGTAGGAAGCCTGGTGGTGGTGACGGCAGAGAAGAGTGACTCCCAGCTCATCCTGGGAGCTCCAGGCAAAGAAGAGCTCCCTGACAGAGCAGGTGCTCTGACAGGATTCAGTGGGCAAGAGCAGAAAGGGCCAAGTCCCATTTCTGTCTCAGCTTTCATCTGAGTAACTCTGGGGATGCCCCTTCTATCCACCATGAGACACCATGGGTTTCAGTTTCTTGCCAAGGCAGGGAGAGAAGGGATGTACTACATAATAGAAAATGGCCATGTATTAATGGATGGCTTTCCAAGGCTTCTTCTGTGTCTTCCACCACTCCCCAGCACCTAAAGTTTTTTTCTGGTTGAAACACATTAAGTTGGTGTTTGCAACTCAGGAAGTATTACCAGTGGTGTAATTCACTTTCCCCAGGTCTCTGGATTGGGGCTGCGTCAAGCTGGTGTTAAGTTTCCAGAAAGAAACCCTAGCAAACTAAACAGAGCAAATTGTGTTGCTCGAATAACCTAGCAGAGAGGTTATGGGAGCATTCATTAATTGCTGCATTGCTTGGCAGGCTGAACTGGTTACCAGTTTGTTTCGAGTTGCAATGGAATCCAAATTCCCGGTTTGGATCTYTCTAAACGAAGCCCAGCATGGTTTGGATGCTGCAGCTCCTTTCATCTCTACAGATGTTGAGATCAACTGCAATCTTGCATCTAAGTGGTCTGAACTTTCTGTGTGTGCGGGTGGGGTTGACATATACCTTTGTGGATGAAGGCATTTCCTAATCAGGACCTTCAGCTTAAGCAACACCTTGCTTTCCCTAATGGTTTGGCAAAGTTAATCTGTATTGCCCTTCAAAGCATCCAGCAAGGCTAGCTATTCACTCAGATTCCTCCTGAGAAATCTGCCTAGGGAAGTAGAAGCCTGGAGCATGGATGGGGATGGGTGAGAAGGAATGTAGTTATTCATATCTGATATGGTACGATGTTAGCTGATTTGCAAATGCTCCCAGATATCATGATAGAGACAGAGAGAGAAACTGAAAAATACGCAGATACATCAAAAATCACTTGCAGGATGTGGGGCAATTATTGCTACTTAGATTAGAGTTTTCAAAATGTCTGATTTCTTCACAAGGGGTGTGGTGGGAAACCAGAGAGATACTAGGTAAACTCAATCCCCAAAGAGCTAAAATTTTGAATGATAAAGAACTGTAGCTGATATCTAGGAACTCTGTGGGCTACAAGTCACAAGTCAACACAGCAGCTTCTGATTCTAATTCCACTAAGTGACTTCCACTTTGCAGTGGTGTTTATCTGGGACAGCCCATGAGTGTCTAAACTGGCAGAACAGGCAGCAGAAGACTTCCAAAGTATTCCTGACATTGAGCAAGTCACTTCACTTCCCTCTTTTGCTGGTCTTTGTCTGTCATACCATCCTTAAGGCCGAAATCGTCTTGCTTTCAAGATCTCAGTCTAAACCTTTTGGGGCAAGAACAGTGTCTATTTGCTTGTCCATACAAGTGCTAGCGCAGCAGGTCCCAGTCTTGGTTATAGCCTGCAAGTGCTATTACAGAATACCTGGTAATAATGGGAAAAAAGGATGAAGTCATCCTGAGCTCTTGTCCCATTTACTCACCACCCAAGGAAGTTTCTATATTTGCATCTCTGAGAGTACAGCATATTTGCCAGGTCCCTCTGGACCCAAATTTGGAGATCTCTACCTTCTCCCTCACCTCTGTTGGCTCTGATAAAACAGGTTCCTGCCAAATGTATTGGAGGAATGTTTCCCCTCTCTGTCCTTTAAGTGCCCAGGAAGCTGGGCATGACATTCGAAGCCAGGGACCAGAGCAGAGTTTGGTATAGCAGACTTTAGTAGCCTAGGTTGCTCTCAAATCCAAAACCTGCCAAAATAACCCCAAAACCACATATAATCCAGTTCACATTTGTGTGTCCAGAGTATCTATGTTTAACTTGACTACTTAGTGGTTTTGCGGTATTTGTGAATACACAAAAGTAGTGCTTGTCCCGAAACTTAGACAATGGTTTATTTCCTGTGCAGTGATTATATATATGCTTCTGTAGCAGCTGAGAAGGGGGGCTATGGTGACTCTAAAGCACAGCAAAGAGTGGTCTAAGAACCAGCGCTGAAGGAAATCCCTTTATGAAAAAGAAGTGCTCCTTGGAGGGCCATTTCCAGTGTCGTATGATTGGACAGGATTTAGCTATGGGTTTGCATTAATAAGAGCTTGTGGTAAATTCCTAGGCATTGCATTAAAGAAGTACCTGAGTATGAAGATGGCTATTGATTATTCAAACTGTCTGGCCTTGAGTATCACATTTTCATGAAAGTGTTCATGTCAACACATATGTGCATTGGCCACCCACCTGCCATAAAAGTAGTTTCCACATCTTAGTGCTTATACATACATTTTCCACTGGTGCACACACAGTTGTGGTGTCTATCTGATCATGCCAATTTAGAAACTTCAGCATCTAAATATCTTGAAGATCCATTAACCAAAGAATTCAACTTCATGAACTGGTTTCAAATCAACACTTGCCCTACAGTCTCTATTTTTTAAACGTCTCAGCTCATTCGAAAACCAAGCAGATCTGAATCTCACTTAGTGGCTGAAGCAAAGAAACTGGTAGCTCATAAGCAGGGATTCATATACAGCACGTGTGAGTAAAAATGGTCCTTTCAAAGTCTTGTCTTCACACCAGAAGTGTTTAGAAGATAATGAGATGAGCTGCTGCAGTAGTTCACCTGCTTAATTCCACAATGCAAACCTTTAGTAACTGGTAGAAGTAGACCGGATGTGAGAATTCTTTCAGGATAAAAAGTGCAGCAATATTGTGTGTGGCATACCCAAAAAGACAACTGATTGAAAAGTACGGATTCTTACTTTAGACCCAAATGTTTGAGGAAACAAATTGCTTCATTTTCACTATTCATGTAACTCTGAAAGTAAATATTCAAAGCTGTAGGTTCGTGCTATAGACTACACTGAGTACTCTATACCATGTATAGCTCTTCTGATTTTTACATTTCAGGACCCTGAAAATACGTTTATGTATATGAGTACTACCAATGAAATAATGGTCCTAGTGACATTAGTAGCAATAGACACATTCAGGAAGATTTGTGGAATCCTTCAGTCTAAAGAGATTGCTTTCTTCCCTTTCCTGATCTACACTACTTTATGCATATATACAGAAATATCTGTGTACATATATACACACACATATATATTAACACAAATCCAGCCACCAGCTCCATTTTCCAGTTACTTCCCACAATTATTTTATTTAGGAAGCTCTGATGAAATACTTCTTTTGAAAATCCAGCTCCATTGCTTTTAGCATTTTAGCTGCAAAGCAATTACTCAGCCTGTCACGGTAATCATCATAAATATTGCTGTCCATGGTGTTTCTACAAGCCAATAGTAACTGGTTGGGTCAGTTCAGCTCAATTCAATGACCTTCCAAGAAAAAGTTGCATTTGTATTACATTCCCAAACTACAGACCAGCATGCATGTAAAAATGGGCCATTGTTAAGGTATTGACCTCTTTCCCATGATTCCTGAGTCATAATCACTGACACCAGCAAATTTGAGCTCTGCATCCCATATATCTGCAGGTGTATTCTCTCTTTTTTCTTGCAGAAACTTGAAACATATGTGATACCTTATGATTTCAAGAATATGTCTGGACAACAGATACAGAAGCATGGGTTCAGTTCAAGTTCCTCTAATGAATGGAGGAAGCTCTTAAGTTTTTACTGATTAGGTAAGCAAATTTGAACTGGAAGCCATCAGCTGAGAACAAACAGATGCCAAGATGCAGTCCTTGAGGGACTGCCTTGAAGGGTAGTTTAAGCGTGATCCAGGGATGCAGTTTCACCGGGTATAAATTGCCCTGACTTCCCAGGACTGAGTGATTTACATCCGTAGAGGCCTGGCCAGAGAACGTAACGATGCTACGTTTGTAGTTTTAGCACCATTTTTTGGCAGCGGTGCGAGTTCAAACAGCCTCCCCCAAGGCCTGCCCGGTTCCTTGACTGGTGCTGGTACAACCCTTTGTGTTGCTGAACGCCATCCTTCAGGAGCTGCAGGCACGAGGAAAGCTGGCTCCTGCCCAGCCAGCGACATGGTCCTTATAGCTCTCACAGCATCTAGAATAGGAATGGCAGCATTAAATCAATCCTCTTTCCTTCCTTTTCTTTCTTTCCTCCCAGTCTAAATATGCATGTCGGATGTTTCCCTCTTTTACCCTCTCCTAAACCACAGAGAGAAAGCAGCATCTGCCTCAACATCCAGCCCCCACCCATACTCATTCAGAATATTTTGCACATATCAGTTAAATATTCTGTAATCAACCTCTACCCACATTGCACCGATAAGTAAATTGGGGCCCAGAACAGTGACGCTGCAAGATCATACAGTGAGTTAGTGGTGGAAACAAGAATAAAACTCAGGAGTCAGCTGCTAACCACATAAGCTATCCCTGCTGCTGGCCTGGAAAGTAAAAATAATGGTTTGGAGTCCTCCAGTTTTCATTATTAGCTTTTTSGATGAGTTTTGCCTAAGGGGAATGAGTTATTCTCCGCTGTTGCATCAGTATGTTTCACTTCAGCTGAATTATGTGTCACTTTATGGTAGGGTTGTCTTCATTTTTTTTCTCGGCTGTGCTTAGGGAGATCTTTGTGAACATCTTGTTTGACAAATTCTGCACCACCCACATAACCACTTTGAGGGAAACTTAACAGAGTCAGAGACTGAGCTGGGCCCACTTATCTCTGGTGGATCTCGTCTTCTTGTGGCTAATTGCAATCTGCAAGGCCCAGTGGCCGGAGCAGAGCATGGGGCTTGGACTTAAGTACTTGGTGCTTCACTTTGTTGTTTTGTCCATGTGGCTTTGGGCAAGTCACTGAACTTGATTGATAGTGTGTTCATTTATGTGCTTGTTAGTTTCTAATGAAAATTTCAGCCAATGCAAAAACTACTTGCAGCAATATTTTTGTTTCTTTTTTTTGAAGGGAGGAGAGATTACTTTAAAAAAAAACTCTTCTCCCACATGCAAACATTTATTTTCTTCCTTCTGTTTTAGTTTCCTGAAACCAAACATGGAAAATAAATACTCCTTAAACCAAGAACTCCAGTTTCTCAAAGAAAATCCAGAAAAGAAATTTCTATTTCAGCAACCACTTTTTTAAAAAAAGAAAACAAAAAAAAAAAACTTCCATGGAATTGTTCATCAATTGTGAAGGGGCAGAGAAATGCCTGGTTTGTAACCTGCCCTGTTTTGATTCAGCTGCTTCAGTCTCGAATGTCAATAAATACTGGTGACTTTCAAAAATCCGTATGTTATGTTTTGGATGATATTTCGTTAAGCAATACTTCTCGTGTATAGAATAGTCTTGATTACATTATCTAGTAGAATAAAAACAGATGGCAATGGAGTAACTATTTATCTTCCTGGTGAATTTTAATACACAGGGCAGTGAGGGCACAAAAAGATTGGTTTCAACTTGGCATAATACGGTCACTGCGAGCTATGAAGGCTTTCCCCAACCAGCTCTGCTCATGCACCTGATCTTGACCTGAAGGCACTGCTACTGCTATAACCTTCTCCTACTTGAGCTAAAACATCTGATTTCCACTTCCTCTTCTCCGCCTGTTCCTGGTTTGGCTTCCTCTGCACCAGCACAGTTGCACACCATCTAGTGACCCGGCACAGCAGCGCAGCTCGGGAACCACGGGTACCTCCATCGGTGCAACAGGACCGGACAGGCGAGAATGATCCCTGGCAAAGGCAGAGAATTACAGAACAGTTCACTGGAGTCAATAATTGAAGTGCTGCCAAATGTTGAGAAGTTTACCAGTGCTCGCTGCAGTGGGGAGAATATTAATGTACGCCTGATGAAAACCTGGCCCATCCCTGTTTAGGATGTTTAGCATTTTCTGTGATTATGGCACAGCTGTTTCTGAGCCGGTAGCAGGCTTGAGTGATACTCCTCCGTCGCATGTTCAGTGATCAAGACCTGCTGCTTGTGTTTGTACCACTTGTGGTTATACAAAGCAACCATTCACCCCAAAAGTGATTGCACTGTGGRGTAAGTGCAGTCAAGGCGAGAAGCTGCTCTCGGGAGCAGRGAGGACAGTCTGGCAGGACAAAATTGAGCTCTGAACCTTTCATAATTYGGTATGCTTAGCAGCCTGGGTGGGTGCTGAATTTCATTATCCCTTCAAATTGCTGCAGATTCGTTCAAAGGAGCTTTCTCTTGTCGGCAGGGCCACACGACAAGAACCAGCACGTTCACATCTGACAATGACGTTAACTGCCTTTGGAGCAGCAGAAACAACCGCGCCAGCCAAGCAGCGCTGTCTGCCAGCCTCAGAGATAGGTGAATTGGAGTATTCCTGCAGACACCTGCCAACCATGATCCATCCCCTTCTGCCTCCCCTCCAGGTGAAACTCTGATTCAGCATCTTAAACAAAACCGCAAAACCTGCTTGTCAGTCTGGGAGCTCTCTCATCTCCCTCTTCCCTCCACCACAAGACTCTACATGCAGCCGTGCTGCTGCCCAGGGGCTGGAGCGCAGGAGCAGGGTATGTTCAGTAACAGCCTGACACCGGCTGCTGTTTGAGAAACTGCTGGKCTTTGGCTTGCTCGGGGAGAGCGGTTGATGCTCCCCAGGCTTGGCAAAGCTGTCCAGACTTGCACTCCCAAGGAGCGCTTTTCAGCACGTCCTGGGCTTTGTCACCCAGACAGAACTGTAGTGGGGGGAGTTTGCTGCTTTTCAGAAGCAGAAGTCTGGTGGTTTGTTCCTACCCAGGTTTTTTTTGCATGTAATTTAATTGTGTTTTATTTTTGCTAAGTGGCTTGAAGTGACAGCGAAGTAGAAACACAATAAAAGGATAATCCTGAACATAGTTATTGCTCCAAGCAGAGACACTGGAGCCTTCCCAACCCCAGACTTGCTTTGGCCCCCCGAGCAGCCTCTCTTCAGGTGGGGAGGAGGGCTGAGTGACAATTTTTTAGCTGACTGGAGTTGGCCAGAATTCGTCCTCATCCTGATACAGCCTTTGCTGACATTCTTATACTTGCCTGAGTCATCCTAGTCCTTATTGCAACCCCCCCTTCCCTAGTCCTTGCTTTTTATGTCTGATGAGGTTCACATATCACAGTCAGGTTTATTTACTCTCTGGAGACTGTTGGATTTCTTTTCACATTTTCACTGATTTCCTACAGCACAGAGTCCAAGTCGAGAACTAGCATTGCCTTCGTCCTTRTAATTCAGCTGGCCTCTTTATCCTTTTCTTGCCTGACAAGTCCTTTTATTTCTTATTGTAACCTAATTTTTTTTTTGTCCTGTTCTCTGTAGTTAGTCAAATAGATCCATCCAAACTATTAAAARCAGCCTTTTCAGAGTAGAAGTATTCACCTTTTTATCTCTTCCCTTAACAGAAGTGCAGGCATACAGACTTTTGAGTTAAGTGAGAAGGGCAAATATATTAGATTTGGATATCAAAAGAAAGKCAGAAGGAATTGTCATCCTACCTAATAAAATTAAAAATCCTGGGAAAGTGGAAAAGATGGAATAGCTCTCTTTCTTCTCACTATCTGTCTAAAACAGCCCAAACAGCCCCAGAGTAAGCATTAATCCACAACCTGGAATTTAAGTCCTTTCCTTGTCTGGGTAGCTGCAGTGGTTGAAAACAAACATCTTAACATCCCTGAATTTGAAATGGGATCTGAACTATGCCATTGCAGCCTCTCTCTCCCCCATCATTAGGCTACATCTAAAGATATGAATTTTGCACTTCAAGAATTGTAAAACTGGCTTTTGCCCTGTAGTGAACACATTTTGATAAGGCCCCAAGAATATTCAATTCATAAGATTGAATAGAAGGAATTAAGCTTCTCTGTGATAGCCTCACAGTCCTAGCTGTTATGATGCTTGCAGAGGTCTACAAGAACTAGACTGATTTTTCAGAGGCTTGAAGTCATGTGGAAGCAAAACTCCAGGTTTTGARCAGTCAGTGAAAGTGAGATCAAGGGAGGAGAAAGCAGAGCATGTAGATGAATAGAGCAACTCCCACCTAACAGGAAAATTTGCATTGAAGTCCARCCTCCTCTACAGATCAGGAATATGTCAATACTAGGACATGAAAACTCTGCTTGGGTCAGAGTCACTAGCTTTTGGACAACTGCTTCTAGAGCTTCTCCTCAAGYACAGCTTCAAAGTTATCCCAGAGCTGGGTGGGTCCTTTTCTGACCTTAATCTAATCAGGGYAATGAGACTGCATGTGGTAGCACTTGCTAATCAGTGCTTGAAGCTACAAAGAGGGAAAGCTGTCAGGCCTATTTGTATCCAGCCTCTAGCTAGAAACACTCTGGGTCTTGAGCGGCCTTGTAAGTAGATGCCTCTTCTAGCCTTACTTTTCTAGTTTTACATCAGTTGTTGTATTCACTATTGTCATATTCACTACTTGGTTGAATATAGAAATGAGGAATTCCCTTACATGTTGTGCCTCTCTACATACAAAAATGGTGGTGGTGACTATAGTCTCCTTAGAGAGAGGTAGAACTTCATCACTACTATATCATCTCAGGTGGACTGGCACAGGTCTTGGTAGGCTTTCCTGGAGAAATGAAATCTGGATTAAATGCTAATGATGCACATAAAGTACTTRATGTTCCTCAAAGATCTTGTTTCAGGCTCTTGGCAGACTTGGGCACCTGCTTCATGCTTTGATCAGCAACTTGCAGGGAAGGGGAAATACTTTTTCTTCTGAACAAATGAAATGTTTTATTCCAGTTAACGTGCATCCTTCCCAGAGCTGTAGCCCTGGATATGGTGTGTAGTGCTTCTGCTTTAATCTCTCCCTGTAAACAGTCTCTATCACTACAAGGAATTTTTCTCTGTGTTGATTTCATCTAGGATCTGTAGCTTGTCTAGCAGTTTTCTAGTTCAGGTCCTGTATATTTTTTTGTGATAATGGATCCCATGAAGCTTCCACCACAAACAAAATGCAAAATAATTTGGAAAATTTCTGGTACTCCAGAACTAAAAACTGAACCTAGAATCCTTGGCTTGGATAGGGACATGGGTGTTAAATCTCAGCCTAAAAATAATGCACTCGGGAGCTCAGCTGGAATATCCCTTCATAAGACTGTCTGTCATAGCTGAGCTACGAACAGTTTGGTACATTGCTGATCTGTCTCAGCGTGCTGTTAAGTTGTTTTTGTCTCCCCACTGGTGAGGCACATTCTTCTCGTTCACTTAATTTGTCTCTCTTGGAGAGTGTTTTTATTCAGCAGTTGTCACCAAGTCAATGTGACATGAAACAGGAGGGAGAAGAGGGCCGTATTCTGCCTGACCTATTCAGTGTCTCCATTGCTGTGACTGTACAGGGTAACTATGGCCCATTCTTGTGTCCATCCTGCTGCTGTTTCTCTGACTCTCATTGCAGACCCTGCTGTCTGCCTACTTGGAGACAGATACAATCTTGACAATGCCTGTTGACAGTGGCTGGAATTTTGTTCCCTTTTCCCATTGCTGGTGACTACTGGAGCCCTTCCAGTCTTGGTAGTGAGCAGTTTCATCCAGTGAACTGCACTTTCCAAAAGCCCTTCTGATCCTTCCACAGTCCTCAGTGCAGAATACAGCTTGTATGRAGTTACTTAGAATGGGTTATATATAAACACACATTTCAGCGCCTTTGGATTCACCACTCTATTCTTTCTTTCATGTCCTCCTGTCCTTCTCCCCTCCCTTCTCTGCTCCCTGCATGTCTTGTTATACCTTGTTTCTACATGCCTAAGTCATGCTTTAAATAACAGCTGTCTGATTCTTTGCTTCTTCCCATACCCAGCTAATTATTTTCAATTTATTGATTTTTCCACCTGGAGATTAATGGGTTATTCAGCTCTCAAAGCCTATATGCACACAGCTGTGAGCTAATGCATGGGTATGGGAAGGGGTGGGGGTGTATGTGTTTATGTAGTTGATCACCTTTCTGATGAACTTGTGTAACAAACCAAAGGGATTTTTCTCCTCCTTACTCATTATAAAAAGCCATCAAGTTTCAAACTTTAGCCAATGCGTAATCACATTTCACAGGGAGTGAAAAGTAATAAATAAAAACCTGATAAGTTTGCAATAAGAAAATTGTTGACATGTCTTTCCTATATCTTTAATTGCACTGGCTAATGTATTCTGGGTGTGAAAGAGCCAAGCACAATGGCAAAGCACCACAGCGCAGATGTGGGTGATGTGGGGTCAGAAACTCCCCCAGGACCCCTCCCTTTGGTCCCACCCCTCTGCCACAGCTCTTTCTGCTTCCTTGTGCTGCTGCATCAGCCTGCGGGGTGCAAACAAACAAATCTTTCCTTGGTTCTTTCTAGACAAAATCATTTTGGTGGTCCGGTGTACAGCACAGCAGCTGCATCATACGGCCAGGATAAGCACAAGTAGTGTTGGATTCACTACCGATGAAAAAGTATCATGGAAACATAACCTCTGGGTATGAAACATTGACTCTCATCTTACTGGTTTATCTGACCAGTGAGATCCCATGGAATTATGCTAATATAAGGTTGTGGATTTGAGCCTTATATATCATTAATTGGTAAWTTGGGGGGTAAGAACTTTTTTAATGCCTTGCAACCTTCTCTATTAGCAGTTTTCACACTACTTTATTTTGTCAAGTGTGAGCGTGACCAGGGTCTATCTGTAAGACAGTAATTGYCAAGGGACTTGGGGAGAAGTTAAAGCAGTTAAAGTAAAAAATAAACAGAAACATTCACAAAGTGATTACTGTTTAGCAAGTCTGGGCTGAATATTTCCTGCTTTCCTGGAGCCTATCARAATGGTAGCCCAGATTCTGTGCCTCATTAGGATCCCTTGGCATGCTTGACTTGCTGGGTCCTGAGCTGCAGRTTTATAGTTGATAGCTGAATGCTGCAGATTTCACTAATTTCAGGGCATGTTCAGAACTCTTCAAAAATCAGCCCACTTGCTGAYGTGTGGGTTGAGATGTTCAGCTTCAAAATAACCCTGGTTGCTGCAGTGAAGCCCTCTTTAAACCCCTRACCTTGACTTTCACCTTTATTCCAACAAAACCAGAGCAAAAAATACTTTTTCTGGACCTGACCTTCCTCTTGCCAAGGCTATATGGATTCAGTTGGGTTCTGGGCGAGGAGATCCTCCCACATCTGCTACAGCTTTGCTTGTGACCGCTGCTCCAAGAAGCCTATGTTGTCATGGGTAGAATGAGTTAAAATTACAATGTCCCAGTTAAAAGCACTGGTAAGATTTGACAGAGAGTGAGTTAGAAATAATAAGGATGCAGTTTTACAACCAAAAYTTAGGAATGAGGGGCTTAGACACAGGAGGTTTGAGGCAGAACACGTAGTTCTTCTGACCAGAGAAACATGGCTGAAGAGCAAGACAGAATTAGATGCAGGCTAGAGATTATTTTTTTTTTTTAAAACCAGCTCAAAAAGGGGATGGTGGGACAGCTGAAATGTGTCCCGATATGACTCATTTTTCCCCAGTGTTAATCCCCAACACAAATTAATCTCAGTCATTTTCCTCTTCCCTCTTAGACACACACTATTTATCAAGCCATGTTGCCTTAACACTTCCTAACCAGCTGGAATAGATTTAGCCTGCCCAAAGAAACAAAGAATGCAACATGGCAGCCTTTGGATGAAGGAGCAAGCTTGTCTCTTGGTGAGTGCAGGCTCTTGTAGGTCATCACAGCACATGTRTGTCCCTCTCCTGGTATGGCTTTTGTTGAAAACGGCTCAAGGTACAAAAAAACTGAAGCTTCCTGTTAGGCTAGGAACGGCTCAGTGTGGGTAAGGTAGCGTGGGCAGGAAGGCATGCAAGCATCTGGTTTGAATAGCTCCGTGCATGCAGTATCAGCCAACTTTCTGTAGGTTTCATGGTTGTTGGTTTTTTTACCCCAGAGCTCTGGAGCACAGGCAGCACCTCCCTGTGCCTCCCAGGAAGGCTGCGAGGAAGCTCATCGGAAGGGGGTCAGCCTCCTTCGTTTACAGGAGCTGCTGAGGTTAGAAATGACTCCAAAAAACCCAGACGTGCTCCCAAAGGTCGAGTGTCTCCTGTGACACTCGGGAGGCAGGAGGACCTGGAGCCGTGATGTGCTTCTGATGGGAAAGCAACATGTGAGAAGACAGGCGACCGAGCGGCCTGCAGGATACACATTCCTAAATGTCACTTAGCCATACAACCTGCGAGGGCGGAAAAGTGGGCAGATGGAGAAATAATATTTTCATTGAAAATTCTCTACCTCTAAAATATTTCCTGTCAGGTTCCTTCCAAGGAGGGCCAAAGCGAGGAAGGAGGGGGGCCGAGGTGGGATGTATGGCAGTGGATACGAGTTTGTGATTCCTCAGGCCTCTCCATTTTGAGAGCATTTAACTCAATCCCTTTTTTCTCCCCCTCCCTGAGAAAAGGATCATGCTAAGCATTACTGGAGCCGGAGGCAGTTTGGGAAGTGAAATAAACACCTGACTGTTAAATGCTAAAGGTTTACTCAACCAAAAATAAAAATAGTTCTGGTTTCCTCCACGATGCTCTAGAGTTACGTTCATCAGCGCACATGAGCTGGAGGTTTGCACAGGGGGAGTCTTGAAAGGTTGAAACTCCTCAGAGGGGAAAATTTTGAGGCAATAAGACGGGCCTCCCTCTGTCCTGTGAGAGCTCTGCCACTGAGAAAATGCTGCAGCTGTTTTCCTGGTGCAGCCTAAAAATAAACTCCCTCCTCCTTTCCTAGCAGCTCGTATCGGTTTCATGGGTGCCATCACAAACCCAAGATGTCAAGTGTAACGGGTCAGAGTCTCRAGGGTGGGCGCGGTCCCCTTCACGTGGTCTGAGGGGCGGAAGGGAGCTGGGCCTCAACACCCCGGAGGCAATCGCAAGGAGTTTGGGGCTAAAGTCACGGCGGCCTTTGGGTGTTCAGGAACTGCAAGTGGCAAATGGCACAGAGCAAACACGGCAACTGGGCRGTATGAACATGCCTGTTCAGGGATGGTCCCAATACAGCAGTGCAGAAATTATGGTGCAAACACTGATATTAGGAATCCTCACTGGAAACTTTTTTGCTGTAGCTCTGCCCATTTTGTTGAAGACATCACGTTGCTGTAGATGATCTGTGCCTCAGAGAGCCAAACTGGAGCATCAGAAAGTTGCAGCATGTGAAAATTATTCTGCTTATGTGTCACTTCCGAAATGCAAGATGGATGCTATGTATTACAAATGCTATGTATTACAAAAAGATATTTATTGGGATTGATCATATATGACACATGCATTTGCAATATGTTTCCTTCTGTCAGGTCATCCATAGGTGGACTAGGAAATATCATTTAACACATATGAAATAGAGCAGATTCCTTCCTTGTATGATGACTGCTTGCTGATTCCCAAAGCTTGCCAACTTGTAAAGTAGCCCAGAAGGGCTATATGTGAACTAAACCATACTTCAATAGCTATTGCATTGTCCTATGTAGATATTCTTCTTTAKGTAGCAAAATAGATTAAGCAAACTGGAGAAAAGTTTGCTTAAATCCATTCTGCACATTTTTAGATGGGGAAGGGAAATAGGGTGACTAATGGGAGTCCAAGATGGCATCTCTATTCAAGTCAGCTAACACCAACTGCTTGGTGAGAAAAGTCCCCACCTTTCCCCTTCTTAACTRAGATGAAGCAAATCCATGGGATTCAAAATTATTCAGGACTCCCAGATGGATAAACTGAATTGGAACTACAAGACTCCTGAACTTGCATTTGCTCTTGGGAAGTGGGCAGCCCAGAGAGAGAGAGAAACACCCAACCTGAGCTGAGGTAATAGCAAAGCTGGATTAGCATGGAACTGCTCTYGCTAAAATGAAATTTGCTGTAGTTTTAGGGTAAGAAATTAGAACAATTTGGGCAAAGAGAAATGAAAGCCACCTGTTTAAAGTTAGCCTTTAACCTATTCCCTCTGCCTTCCCTTTTCCTTTCTCTCTCTTTCAAATTCTCCCAGTATCTCTGCTTTCCATAGAAGCAAATCTTCCCCAGGGAAAGTCAATTCTGAAGGCAATTTTCCAAAAACCATTTGGCAGAATTGGCCGGTACTTCAACTGCAAACATGAAAAGGCATTTATTCCACTAACTCAAACGTAGTTTGAAAGAGACATTACTGAACTTGTTTTAGGAATATACTTTGACTGCATCAGTTTTATTGCTTCTTGTATAAATGTCAAACTCAATTTGCCTCAAAGCAGAAAAAAACTCAAAGTACATGGTAATGTATATATTACATACAAAAACTGGGGAAAAAGGTGTTATCTCCATGGTAAACTCAAGTCCATACAATGTTAATTGTGCCCATTGTACACACTCAGTATTTCATCAGTGGTAAGAAGGAGGAGGGTGCGTGATCCTGGTATTGAAGACTGTGTGTGTAGATTGTTGTCAAGCTGGCCAGGTAATATAGGATTCTGAAGAGCTATCGATTCTTAAATTTTGGTTGCTTAATTTTGCAACCTAAAATTTTTCTTTTTCATTCCTTAAAAGGGTTGTTTTCCTGTTGTGTAAAGAACTTGTGGTAACCCCATTCTTTGTGCACCATAAGCAGCATTTAACCTTGGACTGTTAACACATCAGCTAACACACATCACATTTGAGATCCAGGACACCCAGCAGCAAAGAATTTTTTTCTTGGAAAGCGGGGGAGAAAAGAGCAAGTCGTCTAAATTCCTATTTCAATCAGTGCTCATTGCCAAATTTTCTAGCAAGAAGCGAAAAAGGCTGTTTCGAAACACTTTATCTCAGCAAAACTGTAGTTGGAATTTCTTGGGGGCTAAGGAAGAAAGCACATCTTTAATCCAAAGGTTATCCCCCTGCTGAATTTCAAAGGCTTGCTGCAGACATTGTGGGAGACAGAGCTTCCAATGGAAAAAAATGCAGATTCTTTTATAATAAATAAAATGTATTAAGCAACCTAAATAATCTCATTTCTGCCATTTTACTGTACAACATAATTTTCAGAAATTTTAGGCATTAGGACGGACTACATATTAAGTGCTGCCATTTGTAAAATATTACTGTTAACACATTAGATTTTGCAATGGTTTCATTTGCATTTTAAGGTCTCATCCTGCAAAACTCTAACTTCCTTCATATGAGTAGCTGCAATGGCATCAGCAGTCCTTCTTATCTGCATAAAGTTAATGTCTTGCACAATTATTTGCAGGATCAGGACATAAGACTGAAAATGCAATTACTTTGTGAGTTACAAAAAAGAAAACGCTCTTTGGAATAGTAGGTGAGATTCTCTGCTGCAGTAAATGATATAGGACCCATTGAATTCAATGGAGCTATACTGATTCACACCCGCTGATATGGCCCATTAATTTTAGTGTATGAAAATGAATCTCTGCTCTAAAAATACCAATTAGTAATAAGCTTTGAGAAAGAAGAAAAAATCAATTTAAATTCATTTTGTGTAATGCACATTTTCTGTTGCTATTTTAGTTAAATTATTATTATGCATAATAATGGCAGGGCAATAGGTGCTGTCACTTTAGGAATTTGCAGCTGTGATGGGTAGTATAAAAGTTAGTGTTAGGGAAATTTCAGAAAAGCCCATCAATTTCATACAATCGTCATTATTATGATTTGGATTAGGGGAGTGTGTCCCTTTCCCGCTGAGGTCTCATCCCCGTAGTGCTGAACACACAGAGGTTACGCCAGCTCAAAACAATCTACAGTCTAACTAGGAAAAATGAGCAGATAGGAAGAGGGGAAACTGAGGCTAACAGAGCTTCCATAAGTAACCGAGCTTGGAGTCAATCTCATGCCTCTTGACTCAGGGCCAGGTGCGCTATTCAACACGTCAGGCTGATCCTCAGGAAGGTTTGTTTTTTCTTAAGTGCATGTGCAAAAGTGAATATGTACTTTGGCACTAAGCCAGTTTCAGCATTCAAACCACCCAGAGACAAGCATGCAAGCAAGATCCTGTGTGAACACCCAGCTCTGCAGGCATTGAAACGCCAGTTGGTGCATGGGGGTTATTTGCATGCTCATTTTGCTTCTATTCGGCACTCATCCCACATGCATTTGTGCAAAGAAGATCACATTCCTGTGCCAGAAAGTTAAGTGTTGTCTTTGTGCATTGCCATTCAGCATTGGTTTTTCATGAACAATAAAAGTCTTTTGGGATAAGTGGCACTCAAAGAGGATTCAAAGCTGGTTTCTTCATATTCCAAGCAATCCTGAGATAGTAATGAATCGTAGTCATAGCTGGATTACTCACTGTTACTCATAAAGTAAGAGCTAAAATAAGAAATAAAAAAAAGGTTTTGGTTCATGCAGTGTATAATTGAAGGGTGGAACTCACGTCCACAGGACATTGCAGAGGCCAAAAGTACCAGTTGGTTCAGAAAGTAATTTAAATCCCGGAGGACAAACACATCAAGGACTGTTAAACATTATTGTCACTAGCTGCAGATGACTAGAAGTGGGGAGGTTATGCTGAGGAGATCAACACTCACTGATTGCCTTGTTGTTGCAGTCTTTCCTCCGCAATGTGTAAGTGAGCGTTGGGCATGCTGGACCTTCGCTTCATCCTGGTGTGCCTGAATAAGGGCGCACAGACTGGAGTTTGCCCTAGTCCCTGTGGTTAAGACATCCAAGCCCCAGTGTCCCACCATAGTGATTTAGGAAATTTAAATCTGTAGATGCTCTAATATTAAGGGGTATTTTTTTTAAGAAAATAAAACCAAGTCATGTGAGTATATCAGCTCAGCTATCTTATGGAGCTTTTCCAGAGACTGCTTTGGAAACCTACTGCTCTGTAACTGTGTATTGACTTTGAAGAGTTAAGCCCATTTAACACTTCTTGGGATGACTTCTTCAGGAAGGCTCTGCAGAGGGATCTGGACAGGCTGGATTGATGGGCCGAGGCCAATTGTATGAGGTTCAACAAGGCCAAGTGCCGGGTCCTGCACTTGGGTCACAACAACCCCAGGCAACGCTACAGGCTTGGGGAAGAGTGGCTGGAAAGCTGCCCGGTGGAAAAGGACCTGGGGGTGCTGGTCGACAGCCGGCTGACCATGAGCCGGCAGYGTGCCCAGGTGGCCAAGGCCAACGGCATCCTGGCCTGTATCAGGAATAGTGTGGCCAGSAGGAGCAGGGAGGTGATCGTGCCCCTGTACTCGGCACTGGTGAGGCCGCACCTCGAATCCTGTGTTCAGTTTTGGGCCCCTCACTACAAGAAGGACATTGAGGTGCTGGAGGGTGTCCAGAGAAGGGCAGCGAGGCTGGTGAAGGGTCTGGAGCACAGGTCTTATGAGGAGCGGCTGAGGGAGCTGGGGTTGTTTAGCCTGGAGAAAAGGAGGCTGAGAGGAGACCTTATCGCTCTCTACAACTACCTGAAAGGAGGTTGTAGTGAGGTGGGTGTTGGTCTCTTCTCCCAAGTAACTAGCGAGGACGAGAGGAAATGGCTTCAAGTTGCACCGGGGTAGGTTTAGATTGGACATTAGGAAAAATTTCTTCACCAAAAGGGTAATCAGGCATTGGAACAGGCTGCCCAGGGAAGTGGTGGAGTCACCGTCCCTGGAGGCGTTCAAAAAACGTGTGGATGTGGCGCTTCGGGACATGGTTTAGTGGGCATGGTGGTGTTGGGTTGATGATTGGACTTGATGATCTTAGAGGTCTTTTCCAACCTTAATGATTCTATGATTCTATGATTCTATGACATTAAAGTCATATTATAACAACCAAGAGTTCTGGGTCCAAAGCACAGCAAGCTGCTTCGTGCAACCTGGTGTTGCTCAGACAATGCAGGTACAGACCCTAAGATATGGAAGATTGTTATTTTCATCTAACCTTCAGCAGCTGAGAGATCAACTGCAGGAGTTCAGAGGTGAGTCATCCTCAGGACATGAACTCCCTTCCTCCCTGATCCTCCTCTCCCACCAGCCTGTTAGTAGTTTCACCTTGTTCTGCAGTTATGAAGTTTTTTCTCAATGGCAGAGAAAGGAAAAAAAAAACCAACCCAACATTTCTTCCTCTAAGAAACCTATTGACAGGCAGATCCTGTGGATTCCTCCTAGTACAGCTATCTTTGAACTGAGGACTTCTTAGTGAAGTTGGAGAGTTTCCTGGGGTTTTACTGTTTTTTTCCTAAATTGATTGTGGAATTTTTAAACAAGGTTGGTGCCTCTGATCTTTTTCTCAGCAGCTGCAAAATGTGTTTCTCCCCCCACAACTTGTTCCACAGAAACCAGGTTTTGGAAAAATTAAAGGGGAAAGGACAACAGCACCATTTGCAGAGCCAACCTCAAATGAAGCAAGGACCATTCCTATTGCTTTGTGAACAATGAAATATCCAAAAGGACTTTGATCAAGTTTGGGGCTTATAATATTTGTGAATTATGGATAACTGCAAAAGTTTACTCTAGATTTTGATTTGAATATTGGACACTCCTAAAGGTCATTAATCCCCACTGTTTGGTTCAGGTCTCAGCTGTGAAATACAGATTTCTTGTTATTTCTTGTGTGCAGACTTTTTTTCCCCAAGCCTTCAACAATAAAGTGTCATATTTAGCTTTCCGCTTTTTTCAGTGAATTTTCCGTGTGTTGTTCTGTATCTTTTTGTTATAAGGATGCTATCCTCACTTGTGACAAGACAGTTTGATTTCAGTGAACTATGACTTTATACCATGCCTGGACCTGGCCTGGCATTTTTAATGTCAGCCTGTGTCTGTAGTTACATGCAGAGAGGTTACATTGCTGTGAGTATAAACCCTTTCCCAGGCTGGGAGACACAGACGAGTGTGGCTGTAAGGATGAGAGAAACCTATAGGGATGAAACAACACCCAGAGTCACAATGGGACGTATTTGGTGTTATGTAAAGAAAGGGGGGTAAAAACATACACATGCACACCCACACACACATTTTAATTTTGGGGTGTGTTATATTGTGTTTCTAGCTGGAAGAACCAATCAAAATGCCAAATAAAAAGCTTTTCTTAAGAAACCTCCATCCTTCTTAAAAACAGCAAAGTGCTGAAAATCTGTACAAAAGTATACTCTACGAGGACTTCTAAACTGAGTTTGGCTGTCTTGGGCCATACTGATAAAGCAAGGATCAGCATCCAAGTACTTAGCTGGCTATCTACTCCAATCCTTTTGAGGGACTTCTACCACCAACCCAATCACATTTATTTCACACTCAACCTTTCCAAATAATGTTGGAACCAGAAAGTTATTTATGTGACCTCCTTAATTGAAAGAGCATTTGCTGTCAGTGATCAAATAAACTGTTATTGATCTTCAGCATTGGAGGCTACTCACATGGAGCATTCTGGTACGTATTTTTCATTAAGACACTTTGCAGAAAAAAAAATTAGAACGCAAATGCAGCAAAAAAAATCCTATAGAGTACTGAGATAAAAAAATCAAAGAGTTTTCAAAGTGAATCCAGAGAAAAGAAACTGTGCAAAGCACAAAATAGCAACACCACCAATGATTGCACAAAAATGTAACGGCTTCAATACACACGACATCCTGCTCTGAACTCCCGCCACTTAGTGAGAGAAAACTGTCTTAAATCACGGAGGAATGGCTTGGCCCTTTCTTTGGGCAAACAGAGATGAGTCTTGGGAATGAAAAAAGGTGCAGTGGTCAATGGGATTTCTCTTTGGCCCCTGCTCTGAGCAAACCCTCTGCAAGACCTGAGACAGGCTACTTACTCCCACCTCTCATCTTTTCAATGTAGTTGGGCACTGTTCTTCTGATCTTGATTTCATTGGAGCTTGAGTGCCTAAGTCAGCTAGGGTCTGCAACACTACATGGCAAACTCCCTACATACTTCGAAGATATCAGTATCGGCATCACTCTTGCCTCCCTTTAAATGAAGTACAAATTCCTTCCTTACCCTCTAAGAGTGATTCAAAGAATGGATGCAATGAAAAAAAGTGAAGAACTCAGATGTTACAATAATGAGGTCATGGCTGCTCTAACTATCCTGCTAAATAGAAAAGAGCCAGGGAGCAAAATCCTAATCCTGAGGCCAAGGGGCACAGCCTGGCTTGTACCCATGCTGAAGGTTAGAGCTTATTTGTCTTGCAGTGGGCCAAATGCAAGCCAGGCTGTGAGTTATAGCAACTAACTTGTGAGGACTATGATGACGCAGGCTTTGAGCTCACTCCTTGATGCTTCTACTTAGCGGTAGAGATGTACAAAGGAGAGGAAGTGACAGTCTTCAAATTCCAGCACTCAACCTTTTTGAGTTTGAAAGTAGAGACTGAGACACAAGTGGTGATTATTTACAAGAAACCTTCTGACCCAAAGGCATCATATGGCAGAAGAAATCCCTAAATTACCAGATGCTGAGAAGTTATCATTCCACACACATCCAGTATCAACCACTGTCAGAAACAAACACTAGAGTGGATGGACCTTGCTTTGATCCAGCATGGTACTCCTGTATTTAAAGTGAAGTTTAGGATATGTCTCTTTTGTCRTTAATTCTGTAACAAAGCTATTGCTTACATCATGTCTGAGAGAGAGGAAAATACTTGTCCCACTTCTACAGCTGAGACCAGAGGCTTCTGTTGTGTTGTGCTTTACTTCYTACAGCTTCTTCTGATTATGCTTGGGAAAACTATATCTTAAAGRTATATACTTAGAACTGTGAAGAAATCAAGGGCAGAATTATCTTTGCTCTCAAACTATGAAAGCATTCACAGCACTGGAGAGCTGCTGAGCTAATTGTTATACCATTCTCAGGCTGCAAATTCACGAGGCTGTAGATGGAATGTAACCTTGTTGTTCTGGGTTTTTTTTCTATTTYTAAGTGAAGTCTTATTCAAACTTCATTTTTCAGCAGGATTTTTTCAGTGTCTTAGACCAAAATACTTTGTATTTTCCTTACTCTGCTATTAAATAAAAGGAGATCAAATCATGAATACACTCTCAGACTACAGCCATTTTACTGATAGAATTACACAGCTCTAAAATATAAGGCTTATAATGGAAACACTAACATAGTCTTGACTGCCGCAGCCCTGCTCTAATATCACTGAACTTCCTTTGGGGGTGAAGCTTTGCCTCAGGAACCTTAATTATCTGATGTGGTCAATTACTCCATGATAATGATGATTTTATCAGGTATTACTGCTCAAATATTTTACGATAGACAGGCTATTTAATTGCATTCCTGACCTACCAAAATGCTTACAGATGACTCAATTAAACACTAAGAGGAGGTAGGGGGAAGGGAGGAAGGGAGGGACAGCACTTAAAATCCTTGCTTATAGTTCATTTTGAGAATTTTGTTCCTCTTGAAAATCCTTCCATCCATCCTTTCATCCATCCATCCATCCATCCAAGCAAATTGCATGTGTAGCATTGCCTGGGCAGGAAGTTTGGATAAACAAACTCAGTATTAATGTACAAATGAGAAAGTACGTCCAGCTTCTCTCCTGCTGAGGCACCAGCATTGGGTCCTGCACAGTCCCTGTGGTGGGTTAGCAAAGTCGTTTTATCATCCCTGAGTGTCCCACTGCAGACGAGCACGGTGAAATGAATTTTCTACCACATTCAGGTAAACCAGAATTTTTAAGACAATGGGGAAATGTCTTTATTACTGCAGCCTCCGGGGATAGTCTCAGCTCCTGTAAACCCTTCAAATACCCCGATGCAATTCACACCRAAGTCAGCAGGCTGGTCCATTTTTCTCTCCATTAGCCCGGCAGTTCCCTGGCGCTGGGCTGACATTTGCCAGGGAGGCTGAGGTCGCCCCGAGGACTGCTTTAATTGGCATCTTTGCTTCAGTGGTCATAATGGGCTGTTTCCCAGGCACAGAACTGCCATGTCTCAAGAATGCTTTGGCTGCAAAGCGAGCAAGCCTCAGCCTTGGGTCGGTCCCTGCCCTGGGTGCTCCTTCAGTGCAGACCTGCCGAAGCCTCATGCACCCAGTGGTGCAGAGAGCTCCTCCCAGTTTCCCCAGTCAGGAAAGAGGGGGGTATTTCCCCTGCCAAGCAATCAATTTGCTGCTGGTTAAATAGGAACTGTGTGCAAGATTTTGAGGGTAGATTATTTCCTTGCTGCTTACAATAATGTTACTGTAACATTTTCAGCAACCGTGTTAAGGACTCAGCCAAGAGCACTGAAAACAATGGCAAGCCTGCCCGTCGTGTCAATGGTTGCTGGARTTCTGCTGCATTTCTCCACAAAGGTCCATTTATCTTTCCACCTTRGAAATAAAATGTATTGTTGCAGTATTGTTGCAAAAACTGGCAGCAAATCCTCCTGGGTAAGARTGTGGTTACCCACTATTGCATCGGCTAACAGAAAGGGGAGATGAAATTTTTGGGGTTTTACTCAGAAAACTTTTCATGCGAATATTATTTCCATTTTATGGGGTTTCACAACAGAATTTTCATGGGCAGCATTCTGATCATTTTCTGTTATGTTTTCAGYCTCGCTAATAGTCTTTTCAGTCACATTCCAAAGCACAGCATCCACAAATATTCCCAAATATATCCTAAATTGCCCAGGAAGGAAACAATTTTCCTATCTGAAATTAGAACAAAATATGATTCTGAAATGTCAAATTTTAGCAAACCAAAATGCTGCAGCAATTGGTTTGGATAAGTGAAAACAGTTCARTCTGACTTTTAAAAATATTACTATCATTAGTTTTCATATCAAGATGAAAAATCTTATTGAAACTACTGTAATTCTTTCATTATTAAGAARAGTGACAACTAACAGTCAAAGGAAACAGAAAAAGGCAGCAAAGTCTTAAGCACCGTGTAATGCACCATTATTTTGTTCGATATTACGTAAGGAAGGAACAATTTTTAGTGAGTGAAAGGGTGAACTGAGGCCAGAAAGCGTGGGCTCTGTGCAAATAGTGTGCAATAACAACATTGACCCAAAGAATTTCCTATCGAAGCCGCCTTGCTTGCGGTACCTCCTTTCACTGCCCACACAGTGTTCTTGATGGGCACCAAGATGTGCTTCTGTAACACAAACTGCCACAGATGGTTTCTCTGTGTTCTTAAAGATATACTGCCAGTAATTTTTATTTATGAAACCCCGGGCAAGTCGCACATCATACACTGTGCTACGGTATTTGCAGGTGAAACCGCCTCGCTGAGCCTGCTGGGCTGGACCTTCCCCTCTATTTATTAAACAGGCGACAAAGTGTGGGCTTGCTTAAATCGGTGTCTGCCGGCATCGCTAGGTTCGTGGCAGTGATGCAGGCACCAGACTTACTGTACGGGGCACAGCAGGCACTCAGACCCCAAAGGCTGTAATCCCTGCAGCGAGGCATTCCCCCTCCACGTACCCCCTCACAAAACCTGACCCCTCCGAGCTACCGCACTTTCTTGCACCAGTTTCCATACAACCAAACCCTCCCAGAACTTATTCCAAATATTGCAAATCAAATTTTTATGYCTGCAATGCTTCAGCTCCTTTTTACAGTACATACATATTTCAGAGTTACCACTTAATACAATTATAGTTCATTTAGCCAGCAATTACAGTAATAGGAAGACTGGCAACCACTGTCATTCAGGCTGTGGAAAATCAATGTCGCACAGAGGTACTTTTATTCATCCTATGGAGTGCCTCTTTTRTTAGACGCACATACTCTGGAATCACAGGGAAAATTTAAGATCACTCTGGTTTTTATTATTTTTTTTTACATTTATCCATATACTATTTGGTTTCCAGACAGAAATATAGTGAACGACATCCTGAGGYCCCTTCCAACCTGATTTATTCTATGATTCTGTGAATTATCRGATCTATTCTTTCAGCAGATCCATTTTCTATTGCATTTCACCTGTCAGAGGACCTTTGACAATCCGTTTCTTAGAGGCAACTCGAAATACGGATGTCCATGGGCAGTAAAATAGAAACTTTTGAGTTTTTCTTAAACCTTTTGTACAATGTTTGCTTTTAGTCCAGATTTCATAAGCTTATGTCCAGGAAGGCATTTAAATAGGTGTTTCAGTTAATCCTTATTTTAACGGAGTTCTGAAGAATCCACGTAAACATATGGCTACAGTTAAGCAAATGTGCAGTAGACAGGAATGAAGTGCTGAATTACAGATGTAGTGCTTCCAAAAGAAAGCTAAGACTATAACCACGTCTCCTGAGTTTTAAATCCTCTTTCTCAGTCACTTAACCATGCTGCAGCAAACCTACTTTGGACTGATGGTTTAAATAGCTGTTATATTTGCATTTTATTATGTGAATGGTCTTAAAAATTAAGACTTGCATAGGGMAAAAAAGATCTGTAAGTATACCTGGAATATTTAGTCCCAAAAAGGGGGTGGCTAGCAATGGGAGGCTTCCTTTGTTGTTCAAAAAAGAAAATCATTAAATCACTGCCATTACTGCAAGGAGTTGTTTCAGCAAGGAGAATAATGATATTTTTGCAGGTTGCCAAACTTTTGCTGCAGAAGAGCCTCTTGGCAGCAGATCCCCTTGATTCGATGAGCATTACTGAATTTCCTCGTTGATCTGTTTGTCTCCGCATGGTGCCATCTTTTGACAGTGTTACATTATAGCCCCTTGTTCTTATGATAAATTATTTTAATCCATCATCAGAGCACACTCTTGCTCTAATGATGGATTAGTGTTATGCATCATCAGGGCGAGGAGCATTGATAATGTACCATAAGAACCCCACTGACAGTGGAAAAATCTGCCAAAAGAATTAATTTGCTTTGCACCAAACTGAAACCAGAGAGAAGGGTACGGTTACATACAATGGCAAAAATTCCATGCAGAAGAAGCAAGTCCAGCTCCAGTGGCAATCTGGGGGAGGAACAAAGATGGAGACGTGGTCACCTAGCCACGTGGCAGTGCAGGGCTTGTGCCTTTGCACCGGAGAGTTGTGCATCTGGGATCAAYGTGCACAAAGGTGTAGGTGTGTTGTGCGGGTTCAGGGCTGCAGCAATGTCCCTTCGTGGTATCAGAGCAACTCACTTCGGTGCAGAGGGTATGAAGAGGCCCGAATTCATTAGGGGGTTGCATAGGGAGCCTGAAACTGTGCTGCCTGGCTCACAGAGGTAGGTGCAAATCTTTGGTGCAGATAGATAGCCCCCATTGCTCTCCTTTCTTGTAGAGCTGTCTTCTGCATCCCCCAGCACCAGGGCTGGGTGCTCGGGAAGCTAACCCAGGAGAGGCAGCGCTTAGGGGTGGCGTGTGATAGAGCCCCACTTCTCAAATCCTGCACCAGACCTTTCAGGATTTAGCTGTCTGAGAGAGAAATCACAATAGATATTTTGTACCTTCCTTACATCTAGTAACCCCTGCAGTACCATGGACACAACCAAACAACAGAGTGCACCAAAATGTAGAGTCAGAGCTAAATAACAAAAAAAATTCTATGAAATTACAAATATACATTTTAACCTCTGAATCTTAAGAGCTTTATTTGGGCTCTGTCATGAGCTCCTTCAACTTCAGCTGTGGAAATAAAAAAAAAAAAAAAAAAGTGGCTTCTGATTTACACTATTGTAAAGAAATGTAGCCCTCAGTATATTTTTCTTCAAAATCATGGTTATACCTATTCTACCATACCTTGTGTTGCAACTGTGATGATAAGCATCAAGAAAATGTTGAACACCAAAGAAAACACACAGGAAATTGAACAGACTATCATTCACCTTCGGGTAAGTCCATAATACAGAACATTAAACAATATTGGCATCATCAGAGGCTGGGCTCAACTCATCCTGTAATTTCAGYGATAAAAGTGAACCATTCTATTGGCACCTGGGCTCTCCAGGGACTGCTGTGCACKGCACGTCCTAACGTGCCTGTAAGTGCCTGCAGATCATTCTCAAGCAGAGAATTTTCCGCACTTTGAAAGACAAGCCACAGAACCCAAATACGGAGCTTGAATTTGTGACCCCTGTATGTGAGGCTGGTACTTTCGGATCCAGCCATCTGCCTCACTCTGTTGAAACTGTCACACTTGCTCGCAATGCTAGCTCATCTATGTCAGCATTTTGCCTACCCAATTTTTCTAAGGAAGGTGGAAGAAACTTTATAAAAAAGAAGTGATGGAGTAATCTGCTATGACTTGACAGATTTAGGGACAGGGCTCTTTCTTGTTTTAGAAAGAGTTTTGGCAGGGCAGGGCATGTCCTGAAGAACAGGACATGTCCAAGTTAAAAGATAAATGGCTAAACAAGTAGTTATGCATTAAAGCTAACAATTCACTGTACTTTTGGTGGAAGAAAGGCTTTCTTCTCATTAACTACCTTTGCACATGGACTAGCCTGCCCACGGAGATTACTAAGAAAGGGAAGAGGTGTGTGYGGAGGGGGGAAAGCAGCTGTTTTTCCAGACACAAAACATGTCTGTCCCCACGCTGCTTGTTCCAAGCAGATGTTGCAGGATTTGGAGCCACTGATGACATTGAGACTTTTTTTCATCAGTTTTGCTGAACTTTTCATCAACTTCTTGAATCAGTGGTGTGTGTTTATCCCATGTCACTTGTGAGTTGTGCAGAGAATGATCCCAGGCAGCTACCAGGACTTGCAATTAATTATTCATACAATGCACTAATGGGCAGTTGGTCTAGGAACTAAACTTCCTGAAGTGTATAATAATTATTATTTTTTTCTAGTGCAACCTCTGAAGAACAAGTCTGAGCACATCTCCTGCCTGGCATTTCATCTGTAGTTACCCTCTCTTTCCTGTGGGCCTCACTGCTGCGTTTGACCTGACACCTGGAGAGGGTCCTGGGTGAGATTTGACCGCAAAGGGGAGTATGACATGGAGCTACAGGTTCTTCTTGACTTCTGATTGAAACCTCTCTGCCAGACATCCCAGGAATATACCCTAACGGCTGTGATTTATTGCTGTGTTATCATGCCTGTCTGCCTCATTACAGACTCTGAATTTTATCAGGCAGCTTGTCCTCTAGTGTCTGGTAACCAATTACTGTGGTCTGCAAAGAAGCCTGAAGTACTTTGCCAAACACTGCTAATAAACTGGGAAAGAGCCTGAGCACAGCTTCAGGTTGCCTTAAGGAAATTCCAGCGAGCACTTTTCACTTTATTGTCTAGTTCACAGTATGAACTGGGAATTATCTCGAAGAGTCATTCTTTACACAGAGCTAAACTCCCCTTTAAAGATTGTGCCACACTGGATTACTGCACATGGACTTGCCTCCATCCAAAGACTGCTGAACTCAGTAGGAGCCTTTCAAATGACAACATTGAGAGCAGGACTCAGCCCACACTCTGAAACCAGATACTTCAGAAGAAAATGAAAACAATCCTGTATTCCTTTTTCTTTTACCATAGCTAAAGCTGGTAGGAAAACTCAGAATGGACAAGTGCCTGTGCTACAAGGGTGGCATGTACCTGTTGCCCCACATTCGTGAAAAWATTTGTATTTTAAAGGGTAAAATAATCAATAGTGCTTTGTGCAAGTCCTCTGCAGCAAGGTGAATGTCAAATGAATCTGTAGTATGGGCTTTGTTATACATTTAATATTTTCTTTTGAGGCTGGCTTGCCCTAATGGTCCAAGGAGGAATGAGCTGAAATCTGTACTGAAGTGACCACCAGCCGCCCTCCCTCAGCCAAAAAAATTCTCTTAATCCTGCTCATTTCTCCTGTGCTTCAAAGGGCTTCAGCTGTGGTCTTGCTGCTTCAGATGACTTGGCTGGTATCGGCGTAAAGGGCGAGTAGATTGGGAGCCCTGCTCCGGGAGACAACTGCTGGGAGCCTACAGAGCTGCCCTGTTCACATCCCCACGCACACACACACACACTCACTCTCTCTCTCCCCCCTCTCTCTCCCTCCCTCCCTCCCTCCCTCATTTTTCCCGCAGGGCAGTCTTCTAAAAAGTTTTTTTCCAGGTTGTAAAAGACCAATTCCATAAAGGAACGGCTTAGTGCTACAATGACATGATTTGTGGCTTCCAGGCTCCAAAGCTGTAATTTATTCAGACAATTAGCAGCAGCCCTGTATTCTTGACAAATTCTTCACTTGTGTGCAGCTACTACACAACAAGGTGCTTTTAAGACCTGTGCCTTACGGATTAAAAGACTCCCCCCGCCTTTTCCCTCCTTATTTGACAAGTTCTTTTCACAGTCAATGGAAATTAATACAGCAGGTTAGAGAGGTGATATACAATAATCCAGCCAGCCAAGAAAGCATTGTCTGAAAAGAGCAAATACAGAGCCTACAGGAATGTTCAATACACAAAAGGGAATGCTTCAGCGTTTACCTTTTGGTGAAGTTATTTCACCCTTCACTTCACATAATCCYCCAGAGTTACTGTACCGGATGTCACTGTGATGCCATTAATAAGTGTAAATGGTATTTAAGTGTGGGTTAGTTGTCCAAAAGCACACATCTGAATGTCTACCCCGGCAGTCAGGTGGCTTTGCCTGGACCGCAAACCGGCTGGAGCATCARCTGGCTGTGCGCAATGTGCCTGTGCAGAGCCCCCCACAACGCAACGCTGAGACTCACAGAGGTACAATATAAATCTGTYCAGACTCTTTTTCACACGCAAGCCTGAAGTTAAACCAGACTATAAAATCCAGATCCAGCTCTAAATCCTGCCCTCCTCCAGCACTGCTGAAGTTCGGCCTGGCTAGACGCACAGGGCTGGGTCAAGGTCCAAATCATTCAAACTGGGACCTTGTCTTTCATGAGCAACAACCCTGCTGAAACTAAAGCTCTGCKTCCTGGCACGATGTGAACTATTTTTTTTTCTGGGGATCTGTTAAAGCTACCACATTACTAGCACGACAAGCAGCCAGCCTCTGCTCCAGACCATTCTTACACCAGCCTTTCTCAGCAAAATGAGGACAAAAGCAATCAAATCATCACGGGCTTGGGCAGAAACCACTTTCTCATCATTGCAGGGGCAGATCCTGAGCTGATGTTTGGACTTTTTTTTGGGCTGAGATACTCTGGTTCATCTCACTCCAAAAAAGTGTAGAGCTGCAGTGAGACCTCTGCAGAGCGCCCTTCAGAGCCTTCCTTGTAGCACTTCAGTGCAGTGGCACAGGTGGGAAATCACATTCATGACCTACACTACCAACTTCATATTATGCTTTATAAACACCAATAACTTGGAAAAAAATGGGGGTTTGGCCAGCCTGTTAGCATGAAATTTTGAGATAATAGATTTTTTTTCACTAAATGTGGGCAGAGAAAAGAAGGTTTAACAGACAACGTATTCATAATAAATGATTCATCTGGAGCTCAGATGCTGGTGTGAATGGGTATCTTAGAAACACTTGGAGGGTTACAGAGGTGTCCATAAAAACTGCAAGACTTGGCCAACTATTGCTTTCGCTCTGAGTCAGTTATACAGCATTCAGTCCAGTAACAGCAGGGCTTCACCCCGTAGCAAATGAAAATTCAAAGTATTTGGCCTCATGTGGCAAAACAAAGTGTTTGTTCAGTGGAACTAACTGAAGCAAATTCCTCTTAATTAATAAACAGAAGTATTTTCTTTCAACCAAAGCAAGATTGCTATTGAAATAGAATGAAGATCTTTTTAAAGATCTTGTCTTGTTTAGGAATGGATTTTTTTTTGCTGCACTAAAAGGGGAAAAGATACAATAAAACAACAATTGAATCAACATATCTGTTAATTGCAAATAACTGGTAATAGTGAATCAAAATACATTTTAGAAAATAACATCAATTAGTTAAAAGAACATGTAAGTGAAAAAAAGAGACCCGTGGAAAGAAAAGCACGTTGGCGGAGTAGGGTCTGGTGCTTTCCCTGGCTTTAACACATCACCCTGGGATGTGTCTGTTTTCCCTGGACCTGGATCTTGTGTAAGTGGATGTAGTTACACTGATTTTAGGGTAGTTGTGCTGATTGATATCTACTGGTGATATGACACCTCAGYGTGTAACCCTCAGATGTTAACGAGACTCACGAAGCCATTTGCTTTGCAAAATTAATTCATAAAGCCAACAGGATACAGGATTTCAAAGTGTTTGTCATTTATTTGGGACCCTACCTTAATAGGCTTCCTTTTTCTTTTTTTCTTAAAGAACGTTTCCTCTCCCCTCTCTCACTGTCTTCTTTTTCAGCTACCACCTTGTTTTGGGTTAATTTCCCTAAACAGAGACATAAATACAGTATTAGATTTTCTCTTTTTTGGCTGYGAGTCAGGCCTGCTGTGCTGTGAAAGCTCGTTGGAGTCGCAGAACCTGTATCTGCAACAGCAGTTGCATTTTGCATTTGGAAAAGGAGTCAGGAAAGAGCTACCTTTTTTTTTTCAAGCCTTCATTAATCATATAATTTAACCAGGAAAAAAAAGGTAAAATGGGATGAGCACTTCTAATTTCTTCTAGCTTTCAACATGTCTTTATTCTCTGAGATGCAAAAGCCACCAAAGAAGACSAGGAATGTATGTGTGAGAGAAAGAGAGAAAAACCTTGGAGACTGCTGTGAAAAAAGTCTAGAGAAGATCTGTTCGTTGTCAGTCCAGCCTTCTGGTGTGACTACCAAGGAGTGGGACTCTGGCACTGCAAAATGGGGTTTGACTCGCCGGTGCGACTTTTTGCTTTGCTGGCAGGCATCAGTGCAAGTGGCAGGACCCTCTGGGCAGCATTTGTCAGGAAATAGGGAAAGAGGATCTTATTAAGGAATATTTTAGGCATGCTTTATTAAAGCAGAGAACATTTCATCTGCCTCTGCTTAACCTTGCTCAGAGCCCCCCAAAAGGCAATAGAGCCCCTACAGCGAGGTCTGTTTATTTTCTGCTCAGTTGGAAAGCAAAGGTCCTATTACCGTTAAAGGGAGTTACAAGTATTCATCAAAGAAAGAAATGACCCATAAAGGCAGTTAAGTTAGTTTTATTCCCGCTGCATAAGTCAACCTCTTTTCTATATATAAAATGATGGGGTTAGAAAAGGATATTCATCAGGCAGTCCACTGATTTGATTGGCTGCACTTCCCCAAGTACTTTATAATTTGTCGTTATAAATAAATATGTTTTTAATAATCAATTGGTATTTAAATAACATACAATAACTGTCTTATTAAATCCCACTTTTTAGAATGAATAAGCAGTTAGACATTAAAGACGTGGGTACCAAACAGCCACAAGATTTCAGACCCTTTTCTTTTTTATATACAAGCCATAAATATCACTATGGAATTATCTGGTTAGCCAAGGCCCTGGATGAAGCCAGCAGAAGACCCTGCTCTCTGATGTTGCCTTTAAGTGATCATATACTTTTCTGGTACGATGACTTTTTAAACAATAACCACACATTATTTTCTTTGGCCACCCCTTACAGTTCAAAAGGGGTGGCCTCCAACTCCAGAGTTGAAGTAAAAACTAATGTGTCCTCAAACCAGAGCCCAAAAAGCAAGGAGCATCTAATAGCAGGTTTGAGATTATTGGTCTCAGTCAGCTGGGTCCACGCTATTTCCAGCACTTAAGTTCATGCATTGCCTCAGGAAGGGGGAGAAAAAAATCCCCAAGAATTAAAAAAAAAAGACAGCACTCAGTCCTACATACATGAAGTAATTGGCTTTGTCTTTCTTGGGTGGGGACACACACACGTGTACAAACACAGTCTTTTCCCTTGATGTTGCTTTTATTTTAGAGGGAACAATTGTGTGCTGATCGGCCTCAAGAGCCGCTCCTCTGTCAAGGGCTTGTCTGAATTGGGAATGCAGAGCAAGGAGCAGGGGAAAGCAAACCTGTCCTGGGTGTTAGGAGGGAGAGGATGGTTTGGTAACGTGGCACCTGGCCCTGGGTTGGTTGCAGCACCTGAGTCCGTCACCGCTAGCTCACCCTATGATGGGGAAGTCATCCGTAGGGCGAGTGAGAAGCCAGCCTTGTCCCTGAAATACTGTGTTTTTCCCTGGATCCCTGCTGGAGACGGACACCATCCTGCACAGCGCTGGGCTGCGTGGGGCACCCCTTGGGAGGCAGCTCCCAGCAGCGTGCTGATGAAGTCATTTYGGGGTTTCAGGCTGTATCTCAGCCTATCCCAGCTACCAAACACCATCTACCTCCGGCCCTTCACGTCCCTTCGCGTGCCGTGGGACCAGGCTGAGGAGGGAGGAGAGGTCTGGGCGCAGGCTCTGCAAGTGCCGGCTGGGGAGAAATGCAGCGTGTCTGCGAGGAACCAGTTTGACATCCYCTTGGGTAGAGAAAAGCACAGGGTCATTGGTGTGAATTGGAACAGTACCAGTACCCTCCTCCCATTCCCAAACGTCATCCCCTCTCCCCACATGCGGTGGATGCTGCTGGTCTCTCAGGGCAGGCGGGTGCCAGTGCCTAAACCTCTGTTTCAAGGTGGACCTGAAGCTGGTTGGGGAGACAATTTTTGGTGGTTGCGGAGGGGCAGGTGTGGATGCGGTGGCAGACGCCCGCACAGCTCAGGACATTACGTGAGTGCTGGATTTGCTCCTGCCCCTCGCCCGCAGCCAGCTGCTCTTATACCTCCTGCCTCCGCAGCACACCCAGCCCTTGTCCTCATCTTCTTTTTTTTTATTTTTCCTTTTTTTCCTCCCTTTTAACTCCTTGGCTGAGCTGAGATTTACTCCTCGGCACAGAACCCCTCTGGAATTTGCCACCGCTCCACCCCTGCAGTAAATGGAGGCGCCGGGGCCGTGCCGTGGGCGGCCCACGCGGGACCCCGTTCCGCCGGCTCCCGCGGCACCTGCAGCACCGGCAGCCCGGCACGCAGCCCGGCAAACCAGCACGGCTCCCAGCCACCGCGCTCTCCCGCCAGAGGACAAGAGCAAGTCACAGATAAAGTTTACCGGCATGCTTGCTCCAATAACTTTTCCCATCACACTTTTTTTCCCCAGTTATTATTTTTTCAGCCCCCTCTCTTCCCCCCCTCCTTATTTTATTTTAGGCGCCTCTGAGAGTTCAACTGTCGCCTGAGGCTTCAAACTAATTTTCTCTTCAGAAATGATTGCAGAAAGCCGCATGCATAATAAATCCCGTTATTGCTCTTGTTATTAAAATAGGTTGTTAGGGATGTGGACTTGGAGGCCTTTTTGTCTGATGACAGCAGTTCTTCTTAGCTAGGTGCTTATGGCTTATTGACTAAGGCTGCCAGGTTTAAAAAAAAAAGAATAAGAAAAGAAAATCAAAAAGAGAAGGAGCTGTAGCTGCTGTTTAATAGTGAGAAAGTTGGGATGATTTGAAGCAGTTCTTTTAATCATGTCCATAGGCCGTGTTCAAAAAGACAGTGCGTTTCCAGCAGCTCCAAGGCTGTACCGAGGGCCCACAGAGACCGTCTGTGGYGAGCTCTTTTCTGGAGAAATGCTTAATTAATATTTCTTTGACAAGATTTATTTGAATGATTAATTAATATTCTGTGACAGACAGGACTGCATACCCTCGCCGTGCTGGGCACCCAGCAAGCCCCAGTGAGAACCAGAGCCTCTGATGAAGGGTCTCCRGTCAGAAGAGATGAACAGGCTGAGGGACTGCAAGGGAAAATGAATAGGACYGCTCTCCTTTTTTGGATGGGGAGCTGACACTCATGGAGGCAAACCRACTTGCTCAAGGGCACCCAAAAACCCAGTGTCAGGGCTGGTAATTGAAGAAACACTTGTAAGTTCCTGCTTGGCACATTGACCGTCGGCTCATGTTTCCTCACCTTGTTCCAACAAACCTCATGCTTCATCCAGCAATCTGAAAGTTTTAGCAAACCAGAGCAGAGCCCCTTTAAAATGAAATGTGGTTAAAGCAACAAATCTCCTGTGAGAATGYATTCTTAAAGCAATAAAAGGTTTTCAAGCAGGTTTGATAAAGGAAAGTACACTGTCCAATCATTAAATGGAAACATTTTCTGGTTAGCACATGAAAATATGCTTCATAAATCACTGTTGTCCTGTGAARCGAAAATCTAATCATAGATGAGGCCATGCACTTAGCAAGTTTCTTATGCATGGAAACTATGAAGCAGGGTGTATTCCTACCCAGTGAAACCAAACATGTCACATCCAGACAGGAGCCAGTGCCAGAACTGGCAGAAGTCTCATAGGGAGACTTCTTGCTGCAGGCACGGGGCGATGCACACACCGCCTGCAAGGGAGCGCGTTATTTCCAGCGTGCTTTCAGTGCCGACCCGCAAAGCAGAGCATTRCTCTGAGCCGTCACCTCTGCAAGTGCCGCTGGCACAAGGTGAACTGAGATGTTCAACGGCCTCCCTGACAATTTGATGTCTGCCTGCCTCTCGCTCCCAAAGGGAGGACACTGCTTCGTTGTCACTACTGATTCTGAAATCTCCTCTTTAATATGCACACAGATGATGATATGCAGTGGTTGAAAATTAGTTATTATTTTAGCATCAAAGAAATATGTGTTGTTTAAAGATTTTTTTTTTTGCCCAGGGTCAGGATAGCTTCTGTACTGTAGCATCCCAAAGAGGAACCTCTGGAGATTTTGCTGTCAAAACTAATATCGTGGTACTCCAGGCCTTGCTCTCACTTTCAAGTACTGGGAGATATCCGTATGATCAATGAGCTCAACCTCTGCAGCACGTAAGCTACCCATTTAGCACAGTGAGCAAGGGCGGGCACACGGTAAGTACTAGCTCACATGTCAGATTTATCCTGGGAACAACTAGATCAGGTCCTTCAGCTCCGAGATGTCAAACCATATTGCAGGCTCAAGGCAATGGGGCTATACCCTCTCATTTCTGGTGCCAATGGGCAGAGGTTTTGCTGGGGACTTCGGTGGAGCTGGGACTTGACCTGCTCTATTCAAGAACTGTGTCACTGCTTAGGCTAGGGTAAAAACAGGTGCTATAAACTAATAAGACAACTGAATGTAACAACAAAGAAGAGGAAAAAGATCTAAATYTAGGAAACGCTATTACCCAAAGGAGAAATATGGTCACTCAAAAGCTGTCAAGACTAGCTAAATGCAAAGATTCCTCTAGAAAATATAGAGTCCATTAGAGAAAATACAGACCCAATTGCATATTTAACAGGTTAAAAGCCCTAATTTGCAATTCTTGATCAATTAATTTAAGGAATCCATCTGAGTGTGGAAGCTGACACTAGATGTGAGTAAATGAAGTTGGACGTTAATACTTGAAGTGCCCAAATTGAAAACAACGTGCCTGGCTTCAGTAAGAAGAAAGAAATTCAGGCACAGCTTCCTTGCCCGTGTTCCATTTCTAGGGGGATTTTAAAGAATGCAATTCATGCCCCAGCAATACAGAAGCAATTACACAAATGGAAAATGACCAAGTCATTCTCAGGTATTCATAGAATATTGGCATCTCCTGAATATTGAATTGTACTAAGTCCTAGCTTTCTATAAATACAGAAGATCAATAATTATCAGTGAAATGCTTTGCTAACATCTGAAAGTTGGCAGGACTGAAATAAGAAATGCCATTTATGTGTTACTGCCTGAAAGAGAGAAATAGTGTTTCCCGTTCTCTTGGTGAATACACCACGTAGCCTCTTGATGAGGAATAATTATGGGCCGCTCCATTTGCACACTCAGGAAAGGAGTGAATGAACAAATGTGGGTGACAGCTGACTTGCTCTTCTCCATGCTGAACACTACAGTGTTCCCAATCCTTCTATTTTGAGGCTTGCAGAGCTGCCTCACCATACATCTTCATGGGGCGATGGTGTGTTAAGAACAGCTGCTCTTGGGAACCACTTGGAGAGTCRCTGAATAACAAAAATGTTTATTGCTAACCATCCAAAGATCTCAGGGCACTTTCCAAAGGGGATAATATCACCAACCTTATTGTATAGGCATGGATGAGTGAAGGAAATTGCTCAAGCTTTTAGGTGCAGCATAGGATGGGAACCGGGGTTGATGCCTCTCAACTCTCAGCAGTAGACTCCTGCCTGTTTCTTTGCTTCTTTCCTGCACCTTTCCATCCTGGGAATAGCGCAGAGGCAGCTGTGCCGTCCAAGGACTACAAGTTCCCCTTTCCCAAACTCCAGCATCTTAGGGTTTTCTTCACTGCAGCAGACTTCAGAGTTTGGGAGAATAAAGGCAGAAGGGAATAAATAAGCTAGAAAACATATCATCATCATTACAAACATAAAAAGCTACAAATCTGTCACACTGCAGAAACTCTCACTTCATTGTTACTGTGATTTATTGGGGAGCTAATTTTAAACAAGTTTTCTTTTCCAAAACCACAACACAAAAACAAACTGCACAAGCAAGCCAGAGGACAGAAGCTAGTAGCTACCGGACAATTTAAGCAATAATCTCATTTGCTTTGTAGTATAAAAAGCAATAAAGGGCTGTTTACTGAGTGAATAAACACTGAATGAATCACAAAAAGCTCTTTATTGCGATTATACTCCAAGGCAGAGGAGATTATTGTTATTACACAAGAAGGCACAATGTGAAAATTTAACTCAATGCGCCAGATTTTCAGACTGTTTCAGTGGTACAATTGTGTTCAGGGAGTACATTGTGTCTAATCTTAGCACGCTGTTTTGACAATTCTGCATGCAAATCAGGTGGTGGGGTACAAATGCATTTAATTAACTATTTACAGCCAATTTATGCAAGCCTGGTGGCTGGACACGTGTTTTGCACAAGCAATGGCACGCTGAACTGGTTCGAAAATCAGTTGCCCTGTGTGATAYGTTTAGCCCTGCGGGAGACCCACAGACGTTCTGTAGCGAGGAGCCTCCTAACCACACCATCAGCCGCAAGGTGCATGATGTCTCCTCCTCACGGGGCAAACCKCCACAGTTTCCATCAAAGTTAGTTTCAAGGAGGTGGAGAAGGGGAGTGTGAGCAATGAGAACAACATTTATGAGTAGGGCCTCTTTCTCTTTTTTTGCCTTCGTGTGTTTCTAACACATTTTTTTCTTGCCACGTAGTCTTGTCTTGTCTTGCGGTCCTGATAAAGTGGTTGTGCTGAGAAAAGTAAAGTTAAGCCACAGAGAGTTTTTTTCTGTGTGTGTCCTCCTAYTGTCAGACCATTAAAAATGGAGGGAACTCTGAAAATAGGACCTCTGTGGCATGGGCTTCCTCTCCTGGCTGGTCAGCAGGGATAAATTCTGCTACAGTTCAGGTGTGCAGTGCTCGGTCCTGCAGGAGCCACCGGCCTTTTAAATGTGTATGTGTGCCAGGCGTGTGTTCAGACTATGGCACTGCCTTGTGCACAGGGATGTTGGTTAGTCTCTTGATGTGTCCCCATGTCTCCTTGTGCACTAGTGCTTCAAGTGTTACTAGTCTCCTCTCAGCTGACCCAATGGACATCATCTTCCTCAATTATCTACCTCTGGCTGTTGGGGATTTGCTAATTCTCCACTGGAGACCTTTGTGTCCTCAACCAATAGAAGTACTTGGTGAGATGTGGTCTTTCACCACTGCCTTGTCTTCCTGTGAAACCTGCTGTCTTGGTGAAGGCACCGGTATCTGCACTGAGAAACGGCAGGAGAAGATGCTCCCGGTTACAGAAGATGCTCTCAATCAGGGAAGCTTTTCCTGCCGGGACTGTTACAGATTGAAAACCTGCATAGCTCATGCACAGAGTTGGATTATTAAGACACAAGCAGCAGCTAGTTGTTGTTGAATGAGAAAAGTGGGTTAAACCCTGAAGATATAATGGCCAAAAGCTTCATTCTSCATTTACATGTAGTTGGGATGCTGCTGAGAACCATCTCTAGTGTGGCCTGAATGACATCTGAACGTGAGAAACAGTTAGATAATATATAACTTAGCCTTTTTTCTTTCTCTTGGCTTCCACTTTTAAGGTCCTCTAGTCTGGTGTTTCTGACTGRCTGTAAGCATTCATGGGAATGGAAGAAGCCCCATGTGAGACAAGGGTCTTTCTATTATGTATTCATTTAGAAAAAGAGAAAATGCCTATAGCAGAATTAATATAGTTAGTATACAGAAAAGCAGGCTTGAACTCCCTTTAAAAAATATGTGTAAGAAGGTAATTATAGATTTTTTGTTTATTTTTAATTGCTTTTGGGTTTTGCATTTTTCCCCCATTTGAAATGCTTCAGCCACACAAGGAGGGAATAGAAACAACATAATGTGACATTGGCAATCAGTCTCATCAGAAAATAATAATCAAATCCAACTACTTGGATGCAGCAAAAAATCCTCCTGATTTTTTTCCAGAATTGTAGGCCTGCTCCATATATTTAGTTTGATTTCTGACCTACCCAGTAAGCAAGCAAGGAGCTAAACTCACAGGAGTAATTTGGAGCAAATAGTTCAAATTAGCTCTGGTGTTTGTCCAGTTTTGGGGGCAATTAAGTAGATCCCAGGGATTTGGGTTTTATTTACTTTTTAATGAAACTTAAACAGCCTCCTGACTACGCTCTTTGTGAGGTTCACATCAATTCAGTGCTAACAGCACAGGGAACAGACGCTGCAGAAACAGCATAAGTGCTGATATTTGAAAATATGGCCTTTTGGATCTATTTTAAGCCAAACCTCCCATGTGGAAAAGAGGCATCAATTTGTACCACTCAGGTAAAGAGGAGGAGTACAGGAGCTTTTGTCATCAGCATTTCCTCACCTCACCTATCGTGTTACCAACACAAGGAAAAAGCAAGAGCTGTAATTGCCAACAAGAGCAAATGATGGTTAAAGTAAAACAACAAAAGGAAAAAGAAAATATAGAATATTATGGGAAGTGTACATGGAAAAAAACCTCGCAGACCTTAAAAATATCAATCCCCTGAGCTCAAAGCAATGGATTTATTTTTTAAATTGTTAAATAAACATGAGACAGGAATGGAGGGGGCTGCTGTGGATGAGAATAGAAAGTATTTTGTTGCTGATAGTTCTGAATCTCCTTTGAAGGTTTATTTTGCGAAGGCCGAACTTTCAAGATCCTGAATTCAATTCCTTTGGGCTGCTGGCCTCTGTAAACACTTTCACGGACTGCCAGTGGGGAGAGAGGAGCTCTGGCCCTAGAGAACAAAGCCTTCATGTTCAAGACACGATTTCTCAGAGTAAGATGTGGTTTTGGCTGTTCTGTTGAAACCACTTACACCTGGTTTACTTCAGCAGTGCTGGGCAGGATATGGTAAAAGACCTGGGGTGTTAGGACCAAACATACCAGATGTTCCTACACATACATTCCCTGTCACAGTGAAACTCCTAGCAACAGCCCTGTCCCCTTTTTCATTCCCTTGACCACAATTCAACAATCTAAGAAAAACATTATTTTTTAAGTATACTTCTTTTTTTCTTCCAGCTCTGACTCTCATTACCGTTTTGGCCAAGTCTAACTTAGCTTTAATTCTCCCTAGCAGCAAGGCTCTTGTGTTAACATTTGCTACGTTTGATAACTCACTGGGCTTACAGGTATATTTTTGCATTCAGACAAAGTGTTCTCTTCTGACAAAAGTGAGGAGTTAGTGCTGGCTACCCTGTTTTCCAGTGGTGATATGTAGGGCCTTGCTTGCATGTGCTCCCACCAGGACGTATGGGCATGGAGGAGGGCAGTGGTTAGCAGGGGCGGAAGGCCTTGCATTACTGAATAAAACTTTGTCAGATCAAGTAAAGAAAAGCTAACATTAGCAGTGGATCCATCCAACGTTTCACGCTAATGCCTCCTGGGACAACACTCCAGGAATATAATATAATAATATAAGAATATTATAAATCCTCCATCTGTTCAATAAATCTCCTTCAGTAGATACAAACTGGTCTGTTTTGAAGACCCAAGAAGCAGTAAAACCTCCAAACCTGACTTAAGTTTTCTTCTAGATCAAGGAAAATGATAAGCCAGGGAAAACAAATGCAAAAAAATTCCATAAAAAAATCAAACACGCTCTCAGTGCTGGCATAGCAGCAACACCTTCAAACTGGCTCTTCCCACCTCTTCCCCGGAGAAACAGAGAAGCCACTTCACCTTTCAAGGTGATGTAACCCAAAGTATTACAGCTGCACACAGTCAGCAACAACTCGTTGAGGACTGAATATGGCTGATATGGTTGAAGAAGTGACCTGGAGGACAATGGCGTTTCTCCTGCAAGAAGCCACCAGTGCGACAGCAGCAGTACCAAGGTGCAGACCTGTCCACGTAGCTTCAGTCTACCAAGAAACAAGCTGACCACTGAAGCTGTCCAGTCTTATTCTGGGCTCTACCTAGCTATTCAGTAGAAAGCCTGGGTCAATATGAGTGAATTGTCGCTCTACCTGTAGACTTCAAGGTTTCTTTTTTGTCTCTTTCATTTCTCTTTTTTTTTCCCCATGGCACCAATCTCCAGATCATCTTAAATTCTGATTAATCTAAGTCAGCTGCAACTTGTTGCAGTTGTTTTTAAAGGGAGAAAGAAACTGAACCAAAATAGTGSTAACTTTCTGGTCTTCACTTCTTCTGACTTGTCTACCTAAAGCCATAAGCTCTTCAGTGCACACCGTGCCCCTCAGCTTAGAAGTGTGCAACACCTGTGATTTCCCTGTGGGTCTGTAGATGCTACGCTAATACAAGCTATACCTGACAGTGTTTAAATGCTGACATCTGGAGTTCACTTGTTGAGAATTTTATGAGGAGAACAAAAAAAAAGCTCACTTTATATGTAATTTTACGTGTCACAGCTTTGTTTTTCATTCCCAAATATCATCCCTTTCCCTCAATTAGCCAGCCTTCTGTTGCATGAAATGACTGTCATCTTGTGAATGTTGTAATTGCCTTTTGCAAGATGAAAACCAGGTATAGCACTAAAAAAAAAACCAAACCCAACCACCTAATGGGGCAAACGCTGCATATATACACATAGCTTTGTTTAACTTCAGAGGTGGGAGTGGAAAGAACAGGCTGTGCTCCATAGCAAAATGTTATTGTAGAAAAATATTTAGGCCCTGCTTTGTGATTTAAATAGTAAAAACCTTACATCTATAYATCTTTATCACAAGTGATTTCAAAGGCCTTCACAGCACAAGCAGAAACTATTCTGCGCAGTCCTGAACTGCGGCCAGCCCTGGGGTGAAGCGGCACGGCTATTTAAAAGTGATTTACAACATGTGGTTAAGAGGAGCATTCGATGCAAATGAACTCACTGGATGATTTCTGATGGCTAACATGCCATTAGCCTTCCTCATACCAAGCCAACATTTCAGGCTTTTGTGAAAACCACCATGATTTTTTTAAATAAAAGCAAATTTTAAAAGCTCAAAGGGCTTATCCAGGTGGATCTGGGGGGGAGGAATTGAATTTTGTTCATGAGGCACTCTCCAGATGAAATTTCACTTACAAAAGAAAGAAGGTTTTAAAAAAATAACCTGTCTGGGTGGAACCTGGCAGAAGTGCCTAGACAGGGGACTTTCCCTGCTACCCTGCACTAACTTGTCCCATTAATCCTTTTAATTTCATGTATTCATTTTTACACAGCTTAACTTGTTCACTGCATGCCAGCACAAATCATGTTTTGCTCCCTTTTCTCTCATCATCCTCCTTCCTCCGACAGGACCTCGCTGCTGCTGCAGTAACTTATGTGGTCTGTCAGCTGGGCCACTGGGATGCAAATCTCTTTTTGTCCCCTTGGGGTGCCATCGATACTTTATTAAGAGTTTGCATCTCTCTTTATCYGGGGAAGTGATGGACTAACTGCATTTTCCTTCCTCTCTAGTCGTCTCAGAGGGCAATRAATAAATAGATAATCTCTAAAAATGTCTAGCAAATAATGGCTGAAGGAGAATTGATTCATAATTTATCTATTTTCTTAAAACTAAAATTTGTTTTAAAAAATGTATGTTTCAAGTATCATTTCCCCCCTCTTTCTCCTGAAGCCATGTCATAAAACAAGTTAGTGATACGTAACTAAGACTCATTTCCACAGAGTATCCAAAACTCTCTCTAAAAGGCTAGCTCATCCATCCATCAGATTTTGAAAATATGTGCTTTATACCATGTTCGAGTCAGGACCTGATCTGGATGTGATAAGTCCTCCCTACTGTGGGGGTTGCTTGGAGCTGCCATTTAATTTGAAGGCCAAGTTCTAACAMACAAACATCTGAAGATTCACCAAAGCTTCAAAGCTAATTGTTTAAGTTTACCCAGACCCATGGAGGCTCCCTTTGTTTGGCGATGCTCAGTTTGTGCTTAACCTTAAGTATRTGGCAGTGAAGTCCTCAGAGAAGCTTCTCAATATATGCAAAGCTAAACATATACTTTACCATTTTTCTGAAAACTGTGACATTCAGAGTACCACTTCCAACAACAATTTTGTCATGTCAGGAGATGAGAAAGCAGTTCAACTTCTCAGGTATATACAAAAAAAAGATTTTTGCGCCTCAGAGCATAACGGAGCTGTGAGAATTGAATGATCCAGAACTGGTGCGTTTGAACATGYAGCTCTTGCAGTTTTCAACAGAAACCCCTACACCAACTTCTGGAAATCACATTACTCAGGATTTCCAAATGTTTGTAAGATCAGGCTCTTTTGGAGTTACACCTCCACATCTAAGASAGATCAAGAAAGGAATATGAGAGAGCAAGCCGTCCTTCCACTAGGATTTTTTATTTAATGTTATGAAAATAAAATTACTTCCTTTTGAAATTTCTTTTTCCTGATTAAGGCAAGGTTGTCTGAGCTTTTGCTCTGCYGGTAATCCCTTTGACTAGACACAGGCTGCTCCTGTCTCTAAATCCTCGGTGTCGCAGGTAWAGGGGTGGCGGGTGGCAGAGGAGTGGTCCTGGCTGACCACCGCAGATCGGGGGAAGCAGCACCCTGAGCCGCTGGTGCACGCTGTGACACAGCCTTCATTAGCTGGTCATACACTGGTTTTCTCCAAAGCCCTCTCAACTTTTCCAGGATATAGGTCAGATGCTGCTCTCTGAAGGGGCATCTGCTCCATATTCTATGTTTCCCATACCTAAACACAGGGTCCCATGCACTATATACGGCACACCTTTCAAACCCTTCATCAAGTACAGAATTATTCACTTCCTCATGGATTTTTCAATAGGTTCATCACAACAGCATCCAAGCACTTCTCAAAYACCCATGGATGTTTCTTCAGAGCAGTCTGATGGGGATGGGAAAAGATGAGGTCCTGAGGCATGAAGAGTAGGATAGGTCACTGTGAGTTTGGTGTGCCCGAGATGAGATAACGGAGACGTGTTGTTTTCAGAGTTGAAGTTACTTGGCAGATCTTAGGTTCAAGGGCCTGCTCCAGCACATCCAGGCAGGTGACGGCCCAGCACCCCTGTGACACAGACCATAGCAAACTGATTAGACCTGTAGAAAACTAGGAGCCCACAGTGCCTGCTGTCATGGGAAAGCTGTGATCAGCCCTGCTCCGGGGCTCCATGGCAGAAGCAGGTCCAGGAGTGCATCCCACTACCTCCCCCAGGAGACMCACTTCCCACCCCCTGCAGTTCATGGCTGCATTCACTAAGTACTTTGCAACCTTAACAAAGCAGAGGAGCCTGAGGTCCCACGGCTTTGTCCTCCCTGCTGCTCTTGGCCATGCTTCTACCTGCAACTCACTCACTAGGCACTGATGTGAAGCTGTGGTCCACTCAGAGCATTCCTACTATCTGCTTTCTTTTCCTTTGGTGTATGCCCGATGGAAGGTACCATTTCCCAGACGTGGCACTTGGCCTTGCCAGCCCCCACACTGACCCAGTCCAGTCTGGCTGCAGATGCTCTCCATCCCCTGGTTTCCCTAAACATATTCCTGGCTCTATATGCCTCAAGAAGCTGCTATCTCTACAAAGAGAGTCACTGTCTTCCCAAAAACAGTTCACCCTGTCTGTCAGTCTCACCTCCATCCTTCAAAACAGAAAGACTTATGAATAAGAAAGGTTTGTTTAGCAAGTTAAACTCAAAGATGACTTTAAACAGAAGGTTATGAATAAACAGAAGACAAAGCACAGGCATTCAGCATTGCAATTGGATCACTCTCTAATTGCCTTGTCTTCGTCTGGAATCCAGCAGGTCTTGCCCTGCACATCAGAGTGCACACGGCAAAGTTTTGGAGATAAATGCAAATACTCAGCTTGAAACCTGGTCTTTCATGATTCCCCACCACATGCCCACGGGGGTGAAGGCTGTCCCATTTCCTCACATCATATTGTAAGCAAATATTTCCTTCCCATTTGCAATGTTCTGACTTTGTAGAGCTTGCTGTCAGCAACCTCACAGACACCCTAAGTTACACACAACGTATTTCACAGACCAATTAGACCCATTTAATTTATTACTGAATTTCATGAGTACAGTGACCACGGGCTCGAGCTCCACACTAGTCAAGGCTTCAGTGCTGTGTCCCGTCAGGGACTCATGTTCCAGCTTTTCCAGCTAAAGAGGAGAGTTGCCTATAGGTCAGCATTTCCACCACACCCACAGGCCACACAAGCTGGCTCTCCAGCACCTTACCCATGGGCTGGTTTCTGGCACTTCACAGTCTCATGAACTTTGTTCCTTTTCTAGTTGGAGCCTGGAGCATAAATATTTGCAGTGCACCTTTTCCACTTCCTCCAGAACCTCTTTTTGAGATTGCAACWGCACCTCCCCTACACCTTCTCTTTTATTTGTACATGAGTACACATCAGACAAAACATCTTAAGACTCTTGATTAGCCTCTTCCTAATTACCCTTGCCACAGCATCCATGCACCAGCAAAGTAGGAACAACATCGGATGCAAATATACTACACAGGGTTCAACTTCTGCCCTTGTAATTCTTATCTCAGTTTCTCCAGGCTCTATTTCCTTTGAAGAGTAAAATTCTCTCTTCTCAGTATCAGTTCTGATACTCTTATTCTAAACAGAGGAATCTCACTTTTCGTTTAATTAACAGTAATTTCCTCGTTCACCTTCCCATCTTCATAATAAGATGCAGATCTTCAGTTCTGGACAGGTTTAATGCAACCTCCCTAGGATCCCAAAAAGCCACACTTCTTTTGAAAAAATCAGGAGAACTTGAGACATTAAAGAACAGGTTTGACAACTGTTAGATGATTGAGCCAATCCTGCCTTGAGTAAGGGAGAACTAGATGATATCTTAAGGTCTCTTCCAACCTATCCTTTTGTAAGTCTATTATTTTATACAATTAAAGATGATCAAAAAGCATATTTCTCCATTGGCATTCCCAGCTTTTAAGCATTTGCAATCTTAAGAATGTTCTTTTAAGGGGAGATTTTTGCACATATGGGCATGCTTAATGCAATAAAATAAAGAAAATAAAGTTGTTTGAATACTGTCCTACAATCATTCCTCCTGTGACGGGAGCATTTGTCCTAGACGCTATCAGCCACTACTTGGAAACAAAGGAGAATCATTAAGCCTCTTGAAGCTGAGTAATCCTGTGGGCCAGCGACCATACCCTGTTATATATACCCTGTACCTCGGCAGCGAAGCAGTTAACAAAACATTTTTGTTCATGTGAAAATACAAAGCAGCTGCTTAGTTCTACACTTGGCAGAAGAAGGCAGCCCCCTCTGCACTCCTTGTCTTCTGCTGCTCTTGGATCATTGCAGAGTTAACCAGCTGTTGCATTCCACATGCCAGTTACACCAGTTCAGAAAAGCAAGAGCAGGGATAGTTTTATGGCTGTACAAAAGGAATGAGAATAATACACTACTGAACCAGAAAGGACAATATTTATATAATAAACATTTTCAGGAACATAATGATTCCTTTGTCGTCAAAATTTTGGAGTGGTTAATTGCGCACAGAAACAGTGCACCTAATCCACATGCTCAATAGCAGTTAATATGTTCCCAAAGTGTCTATGCACTGCAGATCTGGCCATCTGCACAGCCCTTCGTGCAAAAGTCCTCACAAACTAGGGTGGTCAAATGCACAAACACTTATGAAAATGTAGTTGTGTGTATGAGATGCCTCATTTTTTTATGTCTGTGAAAATGCAACTCATGATTTTGTTTCCAAGTTTAAAAATACCAGACTAAACCAAGCATTGGGGGTTTATTGCAAAAAGTTCATACTAAGAGKGTATTCAGATATGAATTACAATTTGATCTTGAGATATGGTGGACACAGCCGCAAATATCARCTACAGACTGAGATTCAGAGTCAGAACCTGTCTGTTGCGTCAGATGTTCATTTCATGCTAAACTCAAGTTTACTGAATTCTGTTTCTGACTAAAATCTAGAGCAAAAATCTACGTGAGTCAAAACAGGTTTAGTGCAAAAACTTTCCTAAAAGCTCAAATGTGGGTTAGTTCGTGTGCTTATCGGTGTCTTGTCAGAAGGTCTGCCCTTTGCTTCCTAAACATCATAAGGGAACTCCCACACTAGTGAGCTGATGACCTGGCAACGGATCRCAAAAAGTACCTGAAAATGAAACAGAGAAAGAAGAGGCCATTCCTAAAAATGAAACCATTTTTATCTGGGAAAATTTACAAAGAGAAGCCAAAGGGTTTGCAGAGTTCATACATGATTATAGCTCAGAAGCGATGTTCCCTACACACAGAAGTCTATGCTAAAATTTAGCCTGAATAAACTGACATCCCATATTCCATTATTTTAAATGAGTTCCTAATAACCAGACTTCAGGGGGGAAAAAAGCATTAAAGCAGGCATTGCTGTTTGATCTCAYGGTGGATTAGCCCAGCCTCCCAGTCTCCTCGGAAATACAGCACCGACACAAACTCAGATCAATAAAAGAACCGCACTTCTYGTTGTTTCTTTCTTCTCTCTGTCCCGGTACGCTCATCCTTCTAATCCCTAGTGGCTGCTTTCTCTGCACAGTGTCCCTAAACCCTGACATTAATTTTCCATCTGCCTTGACACCAAGTGCCCAGGCCCCGGCGGTCATGACTCCTGGATCATCCTCTTCCAATTTCTGGACATCCCTTGAAACTGGGTTTCTAGGAGTAGATTTCTGTGTTTGATTTCGTGGATCTGCAGCTCCTAGCAATGTTTGCCAGTAGCACAGGTCCTCAGTGGCCACCACATGGATTTCCAAGCTTTTTTTTTTTTTTTAATGCAAACCAAAAATCTTTAAAACAGGGGAAACTCAGCCAAATGTAAAATCAACATTAAGTGGCATTCAAGCAAATGGTACTTGAAAGAGGAGGGAGAAGATTTTCCTGCATTCAAGACTTCTTGAAATTTCTGAATCACTTCTCTCAACAGATTTTTTTTAAAAAAAAGGAATTATCTCAAATATTTTCCTTTTGCAATAAGAAGTGTAAATGACATACCATAATGACATCCGGTCAATAGAGGTATTGAAAAATTCAGAACGTTGCTATTTCAGAATCTGACTATTTCCTATCTAAAAAAAGCACTATTCAAATTTCAAATTATAAAGTCTACTTCAGATGAGAAACAAAGCTTTCTTTATGAAAATGTTGAAAAGTCCCACTTCAGTAATTTCTTCCAGAATTCCTTCAAATCTGAGTATTCATCAAAGCCAGCCTTTCCTAGAGAATTGGGTAGATTTCACTGAAACAGCAATCGTGTAATAAACCAAAGTCCTTGAGCAGCAGCAAAATTCTTTATAAAAARAGCCTTTTTTTCATATATAGATCGGGAGGTGAGCTCAGCAAACATMATGAAGTATGTTGCATGGTTGTCTACTCTGGTTAATTTGTTATATACTATAATGCACAGAGGTTGGAAACCTGACTTGCCTTCCAAACAACTTTCCTAGCACCTTCCTTCCCCATCCAGCCCRGGACATATTGTGACCTAGAGAGTAATATTTCTATAGGATATCTGCGGCTCTGCCGTTCCTGGCAATAGGATTGACTGGCATGCTGGAGTTACTCCTGGGAGTGCCATATTGGGGCAGGATTAGGTAATTGCAACGAGCGCTGGGTACCAAAGTGATGCTTGCCTGTGAGCTATTATTTGCGGGATGTAGGCTAATGGCATATTAGGYCAGGCATCCCACCTCCAACGGAGCAGTTTTATCTTCATGATGGAGTGAACTGTTATTGTTTGTTAGTGGCGTGTGGGATTTGTGTTCATGTCATTACTAACTGAGTTAGTAACACAACGATAGTGCCAGGCTGTTAATTAATTGCTTGCAGGACGGTTTTGGTATCCAGGTCTGTGGCTGGTGATCTTCAGGTCTCCCCCTAACAACCACCCTGCGCTCGCCAGCGGAGCGGTTGCTTCAGCAAGAGTACCTCTGAAGGYCATCCCTCCCTGCACAGGTTATCAATATTACCTTTGAAAGGCATGCTCTCATTTTTGAGAGCCACACAASTCTTTAAACTTGGTTATGGTTCCTGAGAAATAGGAAATTATTAAGAATYCCTGCTCAGACAGGGAGGATCTCTTTGAAACCCTTGCTTTAMAGTTTGCCCATGTACTGGGTGGGCACAAAATCCTTCACCACTATTTTACAGTGCTGGGTTTTTTGTATATAAGTAACTTGCACTTTCACTGGAGCTGGGACTTGAACACAGCTCTCCTTTACCCAGGGCTAGTGGTTATTCCAGAGTTTGTCCCTCTTTGACACAAGAAACCTTCCCCTTTACTCCAAAAAGTTTGTTTCAAAGAATTGACATTTTCCAACCAAAAGACTTTTAACGACAAAATTCCTGAACAGCTCTAATTATAGCCTACAGCTCAGTCTGAGGGAGAATATTGTTACCCTCTGTAAAATAACGGTCCAGCGTCCCATTATGTGTCCCTGATCCTCAGGAACTTGGAGGAGGAGCGTTGGTGAGAAGCACAGAAATTTGGGGGGCTGTTAGGTGAGTGTGTGCTGCTTCTTTGACCACCCTGGATAAACAAAACCCTCTGCAGCTGCTGGGGGATCAAAGCTGGGTGGAAAAACGTTACAAAAGCAACGGGTTTCCATGTGCTGCACACAGTGGGAGAACAGACGGACAAAGGACGTACCCATCCTAACTGCCCGGCCCCAGCTGAAGGCAGGCGAACGTCAGCCTCGCGCTGCGCCCGAGGCACGGGCTGGCCCCGGTCCGAGCGCTGCCCCGCTGCTGAGCTGCCCCGAACACCCGGGACGATGCGAGAGGTCGTGCGTGGGCTGGGATTCTTYGGCGCATCATCCAAGCTCTCCCACCAATTTTTAAAGCACGTCGCAGAGCTTTGGAGTTAACTTTCTAATGAGGATAATTATTATTATTACATACACATATATATATAAAAGCCCCAGATCCCYGTGAGGTTTCTTCAGATTGTCCCAGAAAGAAAACATTTTCATTGTGTGGGCTGTGATTGGGAACACATGTACACGCCGCACCCTACTTCGCTCTGCTCGCTCTGGTACTAATTACAAGGGGAGCAGAGCCCAGTGCAGAGGTTTCTTTAATGCCTTGGTTTTGGAGACTCAGCAATCRAATTACCTGAAGAGGCTGGAGCTTCTCTGGGGTACAATCAGTCATGCAGCATTTGGGTTAGGCCAGGGTGGGGAGACACGGATAATATATACGTGCTGGTAGCATTAKGTAGCCACCCAACTGGGGAAAAAGGAATTTCTCTTAATTAGTGGCATGATGTATGACACGTTAGCAACACAAACTTTTTAATAAACCCTGATGCCTGCTTTTACAATTCACACAAGATGAAAGTGTGCCGGGTTACCTGTAGGAACCGGGTATTCAGAAATGCTGGCAGAGCAGCTTGTGGTGAGAGTGTTTTAATAGCTGCGCATGGTGCTTTTGATTCTGGAGTCGATTTTAGACAAAGGTGCCTTGAAGCAAAGGAAGCAAGTTTCACATTCAACCTCGCCCAAGGCTGCTACCCAAAGATGAAGATATCGGTGAAGAAGACTGAAATCTTAATTTAATTAACTATAACTCCCAATAGGGCAAGCTTGGGAGGTTTGGTTTGGAGGATGATTATCTGAACCAACTGAGCTGAAGTATTGGCTTTMCAAGTTCCAGTTCAAGTTTGCATTTGGCACAGGACTGAGACACAGGCTAGATGCAAAGCTCAGATTCACTCAAATTTGCCCAAAGTATAAGGGTACTCAGATTTGGCTCATGTCAAAAAAACATGTTTACAGTTACAATGGATTTGGCCTTCTCCCACACTAAAAGCTATTTATTTAAACCTCTCATTTTGGTCGTGTCTTTTCCATCTTGTATTTCTTAGTCTGCTAGGTCAAAAAGTGAGTAAATAGGTCAAGTGCTTCATAAAAAATGGAATACAGCGGAGATGTGGCTAGGACTTGGACTCCAGAGCACTAAATTAAGCATATTAGCAAAGACTCTTATGAATTACTATTTATTCTTATGCTCTTTGATGGTCTTTGCCTCCTTGAAGACCAGTTTCTGGTTTAGACCAAGAAAGGAAAGGAAAGGGAAATGTCCCAGCTCTTGGCAGCTGTGGAGATCCCTCAGCTGAGATCCTGGAAGCACTAAAACCTCAGAAAAAGAAAGATGGGGACAATGAAGATAAAATATGAAGAAATAAATAAAATCTTAATCAGGGCCCACCAAATTCAGCAGAAAAACCACGCATGACTCTCATGGCCTTCAAGACAAGCCCATGACTCAGAGAAGGGAYACAGATCCCAGACTGCAGACGTGACAGTACATTTCAAACTCAGAAACACAATAACAAAAACATTTTAGGACTCTTCTATAATAAATTACACTTAAAAGAAGACAGATCCCTTTGACCTGAGACCAAGATCAGGGTGTAGCATAACGTTGTACTGTCCAACTCTATATCCTTGASGTCTGTGCAGGGCAACCCRTAAGGAAAGACTCCAGAGACTAAAMACTCRACATAGGACTTTTCCTYTAGATTACACACCACAATCACATTGCCTCTTCCATGGCTCTCCATAAAGCTGAGAAAGAAGAAAAAACTCTCCAGTGAGTAAAAAAATTGCATTCCCCAAAAGACAAAGGAGAGGAGAGGARTCTTGCTCCAAACATGCTTCATTTTGCTATAAAACTTTTTCTTTTTTTTTTTTTTTTTTTGAGAGCAATTTACTGTGGCCAATAAAAGCCCAGCTAATTTTTAAATCAGCATGTAGCCAACTCAGCCACCCAGTAGCTCTGTCCTTGGGCAATATTATTGAAGCACACACAATCTATACTAAAGCGATCAGCTTCCCTCAGGCCTGCCAAGGGGATGCGTTAGGCGAGCCCAAAATATGACAGAAGGAAATTTATGTGCAACTTTTACACATAATATCTCATTATGACTCTCCCCAATCTTTCAATTTTAAAAATAAACGGCCTTTGTAATGATTTTACCAGGAGCATGTTGGAAGGGAGATTGAAAAAGAAAAAGGAAAGTGGCTTTGGCTACAGTTATTTCTTTTGCTCTTCTCCTCCTCTCGGGTTTTTCTTTAATTTTCCTGAAGATGTTTCCACTCAATTTAGGAAGAAATGGAATTTCCCCCTCCCTGCCACCACTCTTTCTGTGTTTTGCCCATGTTTTCAAAGAAAGGAATGGCTGACATAATGAAGCCTCTGTCAATAGCAAAATCATTTTGACCGGTTGGTAAATAATGAAAGTTTCCACTTAACGTGCAAGCCAGCTTACCCAGGGGACGAGTGCTTGGTCCCCTTCCAGGCCAGCAAACTGTCATCCCTTGCACTCCACACACACACACACACACATCTGAGAGCATTGCCTTGCAGCAAGGAGAAACAAGAGAGTTCAGCTGAGACCAGATTTAGTGGCTGCTTTGCCATGAAGCACATGCGCTTTTGGACGCTCGAGAACTGATTGCACAACTGTGCCAGCTGGTGCTTGCAGGATCAGGTGCAAAATAGAATCGAAAAAAGATGGAATAAATAAATATGCACAAATAAGAGGGGGGRAAAAACCCAGTGATGATTGATCTGCAAATACACAATTGCCAGACCTGAACACTAGACTCAGTTTGATAAAGAAAGGGTAACGCGGTACATTTGCCCTTCTCCAYTGACATGCCAATGGTTGCATGATTTTCTAATGTTTCGTTGTGGGTATCAGCAGGAATGACTTCATGTGCTATTCATACTCCACAGACCACAGCTSGAGAACCCACGGGAGGAACATATACCTGAAGTGAGAATCAGTTATAAGCATTTTCGGGAACAACCTCCTCTTAGGGGGGTAAGGAAAACAAACAAGGCTCAACTCTCACAGCTTCTGCTGGTAGCAGAGTGGGTTGTTCTCAGAGCGGAAAGCAGAATTGCTGCCAATGTACACTGACTGGTGGAAAGAGCTTTCCCATTGCGGGCTGATGGGCAAACGACCATTATCAGACAAAGAGAACTGGCATAAATGTAAAAATATTCCAATTTGTACAAAAAAACTTCTGCTGTTGCACAGTACTGCGCCTCCCAGTTGTACTATGCCGTATTCCCTTTGTATCCCAAGTTCCCAAACGTCTTCTCAGGAGACAACAGTTTTTATGCCTGTTCCCCTCTAGTTAGTCTCTTCCCTCCTCCGAAGTCCACCCCCGGGACAGCGTGATGCTTTTAACCATATTTGCTTCATTCATTTATACATTGCTGCTTACTTTTCCGTATGACTATACACTGTTTGGTTTTCATTTTTGATGCGCTTATGAAACCAGTAGTAAAGTTATTAGCATCAAAAATCTGTAAATACCTTTCGGAAGACTCATTATTCTCCTCATCAATCCCCACACCTCTCCAGTGAGTCCAGCACTGACAGCCCATCAATACCTGCCCTCATGGAGCCAGTGGGGTGATCTCTTCCCTCGGGCAGCTTTAGCTACATCTTTTCTCTGAGGGCTGAGCTATGAATTATTTGTGTAATTCTGGCAAAACCACAAGAAATCTTGAAGCTGGATACTGAAGTAAATAGGAAGAATGTATATATATTTAGTAAATGGCCATGACAAAAATAACATCAGAAAACATAGARAATGGAAGAAAAAATATACATCTTGGCAAGAAGATTGTGTATTTTTATTGCATTTATAATGTATTAATTCTACATTTGAAGAGATCATTCGGTTTAGGCAGGACAATTTCACTGCATTTATTCTATTCAAGAAAAAAAAAGACTGAGGTCAAAGGGCTGATCCTCAGTAGCTTATTCCACACTACCTAGAACAAAATAACGGGGGGTGAGAACTGAAGCAGGATCTCCCCAGGGTGATTTTACAGACTAATGCAGTTCTTTTATCCATCCTGCCAAGGCCTAGAAAAAATGGTATTTAATAGAAGGAGCCTTCAAACAGAGGGATGAAATTGAACATGCTGAATTTAGAAATATTTAAAGATTTATCAGTTAATGTTGGCCAACAGGGATTGTTTGTTGCAGTAGCTTCACTGTAATCCTTGTTTTGGGAGGGAATGGATGCACCAGAATTGCTGCCATTGGTACTAGYGACATAAAATATCATCAGCTAAATAGAACTTATGAACGAGTGGCAGAAAATYATCAGCCTGGGTGTTGCTGTGGGTTGAGTGGCATAGTGCGGCCAATGAATTCTCTGGGTCTCAGTTTTCCCCACTGTAAAATAGGTAGAACCCATTAGGTTAACAAGAATTCATTTATTCTTAGACACTGCTTTGAATTTGGCATCTGCCATGGACACACAATGTATGTGAAGAACTTCAGACCGAGCTCATTTTGAATACCCCTGACACAGGCTGTACATGAAACACATGGCAGTAAAACACCTGAACATTTAGCATCCACGGTGGAATTTTGCAATTCCACTGATTGCAGTAAATACATGTTTGTGTTATACCATAATTGCTCAGCTTTTAAATCAAACAGCACAACAATTAGYGCATGGCTGTTCTTCATACACCTTAACATCCCTCACTTCACTGAATGCTTTATATGAGAAATTTTACCCCTTTGTTTGAATGGATTTAAAGCAAATCTGCCTCAAATTTTTGCAAGCTTGCCACAGCTCTAGGTATTACCTGGCAACGCTACTGCTCTCACTGAGCAGTCTGAGRCTAGAAAACCCTCTTGAAGTGAAGGCACCTTTGTTCCATCACTGATTTCTTTGGAAATACAAAGCGTTGGATACATCCCAAACCCATTTTTCCATCTGTAGAATGAAGAGTCTTTTCTACTGAGTTGTTATAATGGGACCCACCACTACAGAAGTTGGGCGTATCTTTGAAGTATTTTCTAGGTGGGATATGAACACATATTTATTTCCAAACACATTTATTTCCAAAAGAGAAGATTGACTAGAAAGCTCAGAATTTAAGAACATTAAAAAGAGCAAGAGGCTGGGAGAGGAGAGGAGAGGCTGGGAGAGGCGAGGAGAGGCGAGGAGAGGAGAGGAGGGGAGGGGAGGGGAGAGGAGAGGAGAGGAGAGGAGAGGAGAGGGAGTGAAATATGCTGTGGTGGGACTATTTCAACTTCATCTTTCTTCTCTGCTCTTTTGGAGACCTCCAGTCACAGGCCAATGTCACGCTTGTGCTCCCGGCAGGCTGAGGACAGAGGAGAGGACCTGGTCTGGCCACTTGGTCACACCACAGTTACCTAAGGCAGCCAAAGAGTTCAGCGACTGCTTGTGGTTTCAAATCCCAGAACCCGTAAAGCACAAATACAGGTTCTAAATGCGAGGCTGTGACCTCTCCACTCACCAATAAAACATGCCCAAAGTCATAATAAACAAAACATTACAATTCAGGGTGGCAAGGCATAAACCAGTCATATGTATTTTCTTTTTGGCCACTTAAGCAAATCTTAGCCTTTACCAAAAACTACCTCGGTGAACTAAGTTAGCAAAACAATCCTGATTACAACATAGGTTAAAAAAAAAAGTCAAATAAACTTAACCTAGGGTTTCTCATGGGATGTTTTATGTTCTTGTTGTTGCAGAGCAGAATACGGGCCAGGATAAACATGGAAGGGACACAAGTGTGATAATATAATGATACCTTTTATTAGCTCAAAGAAGGAAAAAGAATAACAGAGCTTTGGATACATCAAAGGTCTTTTTTCTTCACTTTCAGGATGCAGAAAGGAAAAACCACAGCTTGTATATTCCTGACAATACTCATCTTGTCAGGAGCATGAACTCACGTTGTGGGCTTTTCATTTCTCTGGATAGCCAGCAAAGGRGGGGGAAGGGGAGAAAAAGAGTTGCTTTGTAGGAATTGAAGGAACTGACATCTGGTTATACAACGATACAAATTTCCAGGTCATACTTAACAGCACGAATAATAAACTGAAAAGAGTTGCTGGCTACTTTCAGTGTGACACCGTGGTAACCTTGTTAAGCTGTTTTCCMTGGGCTACCTATGGAGCCGCAGCGGATCGCAGTCAGGGAGGGAGCAGAGGCAGATTTTTAGGAAATACTTACTTCTGCAGGAGATAAAGATGATAAGATCAGAGCCAAAGATAGGTACTCCTGTATATCTGAATCTTTTCACAGAGGGGACAAGGTTCAGAGCTGCTGGAGGGGAAAAAAAAAAAACAACAAAAAATCCCAAGCAAAACAAACAGTGCACGTGAGGAGATAAACCTCTGGATAAAAGTGATGTGCTGGCAGTCCAGTATCTGCTGGCTATTATCAGATGCAGCAGAGTTGGTGCAGTGGATTAATGATTTCTTTTCCATCCTCTCACATCTTTTTCAGCCCCTGCCATCATTTATTATAGCATCCTTACTTTGTTACTCAGACTGACAGATGGGGAATAAACTTTACCCTGCAGGTGTTTTCAGGAGAAATTATCTTTTCCCCAGGAACTGGATCCTAGATTTGGTGAGTAATAGTTATTTTTCCCAACAGTTCATGACACTATAGTAGCAGACGCTTTTTCCCTTTCAGATATGCCCACCTACGTCCTAAACAGTACTGGTCTTCTGTGAATATATGCTTGTAAATGTAGGAAGTATTTTAGAGTGTTAGGCTAGAAAGAATATTAAAAGTCCTATGACTTAGGAGTTGATTTTAGTTGATTTTAAAGCATTAAATTTTCATCTTGACATCTTCGGTGCAGACAGACCAAGAAGCTTAAAATGTATTTATCACACAAGAAACAGATTAAGTCCATGTTACCCTTTCAAAGTAATCTCAAACTTACTCAAGCAATAATGGCATATTTATCAATTGACTAAAATAAAAAAGGGATTAATAGGATTTAGAGTGACTGGAAAGACGGAGCCATCTCTAAAAGAGATTTCAGAACACAGGCAAAGGGAAACGGAAAGAGGGGTCTTTCCCAATATTTTGCTTTCTTGTTAATACCCTCCTACCTTCATTTAGTGCACTTATAAATAAAAAAGTGAAATAAATCACTTATTTCACTTAATGTTAGTAAAAGTATATATGTATATATGTATTATATATACATACATCTATTATACCGCAGCAGAGATGCGACAAGGGAAAGCATGAGGAGCCTAATGCAGGCACGTGTTTAGGAGGCAGCCAGCAAAAGGATGAAGGAACAAGAGAGAAATCATCATCTAATCAGCTCTATCRAAAGCCAAGGATGGGAACGGCAAACATATGAGAGAGGGACGGGGACAGTGAGGGAGGGAGACCGGCACAACGCAGTGATTGCAACAGCTAATGGAGAAGCCACAAGCCTTGCAGACATATGGTTCGGGCTGCAGCACTGACTTTTGACCCCTCATCTCTGTTAAGCAGCATTTGATGAAATAAGATGATGCATTTTGATTTTTTTCCCCTGCCTGCAACAGCATTACTCTGAAACACAGAGGCACAGTGAAAGGAGGAGGACAGAAATATGCATTTATMCTAGGTGCAGTTTCTGTGCTTTCCACAGAACAAGGCACTTCTGGGCAAAGTTGAAGGGCCAGGAATATCCCCGTGGGGTGGCCATGGGAACGTGTGTGGGCGCTTTGTACCACCACGCTGCAATCCAGTGGCCGATCGGCTTGGGCTCACCCCCCCTGCCGAGCTCCAGCGCTCTGGGAAAAACTTTGATGAGTTTTTAAAAATGGCTGGAGAGAACATGTTAAATCTCCACGGCATTGCCTGGAAGCCTGGACTGTAGCACAGGAGGAGCTTACCCTATTTCAAAGGACCGCAGGGAGGATAATTTTGCTGATGCTAGGCATGCCCTAGCTGATTCAGAGAGATACTTATACATTACCAGGGTGAGTGCCCATAGATTAAGAGATAGCATTTAAAGTGTGCCTTCTACCTGTAAGCACTGGGGAGAGAAAGAGTGCCAGGCACTGGGTGGATCACACCCAAGCGCCCCACCAGCTCTGTAATAACAACTAGGAGAGGGGACCAAATGGCAAAAGAGCATGCCTTATACCCTTTGCCTTCTTCAAAATTGCTTTTCTGCATTTCTTCTGGTCTSCTTCCAACCATTGAGCAAGCTATTGTTCGCTGCAGTAGTATGCTAAAAAAAAAAATTAGGCTTCTTTAGGGTTATTTTTACAGATTATACRGCTTTTATTTAACAATAACTCTGCCATTAAGGCTAACATGAAAAAGATGGTCTCTTTTGTGGAAGGTTCAGCACTGGCACATGGACACATCGAGAACGCCAGGTTGCAAAGTGCCTGTTTGATATCCAGTCAACATACAGGCAACTTCATGGGATGTAGTCCATAAACCTTTTTTCTTTTAATTTCTTTGCCACAGAAAACTTTGGAGGATGAATGTTCCTGAAGGCAAGGATGTTGCTTGGCCTACTCTGTCAACATCAGCTTCACCTAAGTGTACTGGGCCTTTACCCAGGCCTACGTTTAAATGTTGTTACTCTTTGCAGTAAACATAACGATAAATAAGGGGAAACCATTTTGTTGCCAGATTTTTGGGTGGGGTTGGTGGAGTTTTTTTCTATCACAAAAGAGACCAAATGGTGAATCTAGTTTGCCTGTCCACACTTCACTGTGTTTGTGGAAGGCATACCCYGCTTCGACGACAGCTGAAATTGGCCTTGATACAGGAAATGCAAAAGAAAGGAAAATACATGAGTGATCTATAGCACTATTTATTGTAGCAGCTTTGGGTCATTCCACAGGTCACATACTTGCTTTATTGGATTAGCMGTGAACACATGTGTGCATCACACACACTCACACACAGAGCAACCTCTTGTCTCTTTTGGTCTGGCTTATTGGCTAGGTGGCAAGAATATGCCATTTCTCTTTTATCATACTGGAGCGTTGACAGAAAGCTTTGCTCCAGCACCTGCCAGCCTTACCCCAAATCCCTGCCCAGCCCTCCTTGCAGGCTCTGCCCTTCAGCCATGTCTAGGCATCCCCTTCRCGTCCCACAATGGTTCCATTAACCTGAACCACTGCTTCAGGCTCCCCTCCAAGCCATTCGCTTTTCCTCGAGCAACGTGGAGGGGCAGCTTGCTACCAGTCACAACTCTGGTTTTATGGAAATCAAAGACAAATCTCCCATTTCTGGCAGGAGTAGCTGCCCTAAATCTCTGTCACTAGTGCAGCTCTTTAAGAGCACAGTAATTCTCCACCAAATTGAATCTTCTCTGACAATTGGCAGCACATCAGAGACAATTCACAGGCATATTTTTTCCCCTTTCCTAACAGGAAATAGGGCTTGTGTTACATTTACAGTGACCTGGAGCTCCAGGGGCAGACTAATATCTCACCTAAACAAACAGACAGTATTTCTTCCCTGATAAAGGCAGACGGGCTGAAAGGGAAAGCYGGCTCGGCTGTGGCCTTCCCAGCTCCCAGCAGCAGTACGGGASGTGTCAACAACGTGCAAACCTGCGAACACCACACAAGGATCCCCGATGCAGCCCGGGATGATGGTTCAGAAGGTTTGGAGCTRCAGGTTTGCACTCAGTCTTTGTGGACTCCCGTGGACTTCAGGGGGTTCCCTCTCACAGTGCAGATTGGGGGTTTCACYGCTCGACCCATGGTACGGCATGGACCATGGTAGGACCCAAACACCCCCTTCTGCTAAACCTCCCCACCTCCTTGGAGTCTGCAGCATTTTCCCAGGAGGTTCCYGCTCGCCTCTGTGGGGACAGGGAGATAATTCTGGGCTTTATTTGTGGTGGATGAAAAAAAGCAAACTCCAAACTGTGTGAAACGACTCTGGGGGACAATAACGTGCAACAGATGTCACGATTGTTCAATGTCCGATTGACAAGAGAGCCTTCAGAAATAATAAACGCCTACATGTGCTTGCTTGTAAGACAAACAACATTCAGATACTATTTTTCTTGGATTTCCCCCCCCGATATACTACTGTATGTTTTGCCTAGAAGTGATATCCCGTTCATCCCTTGTAAAAATGAGAGAAACAAACCAAACCTGATGGGGAAACCTACCGATTGCAAAACTCCACGCCATACGTGCATCACACTGAACACGCACATGAAAAGCAGAAGTGAAAAGTCTGGTTTCACACCCATTAAGTCCAAATGCCAAAGGCACCAGAAAAACCTGCATGTTTCAACGGTTCGCCTATCCCAGCAGCAGGATTCACCTCTCTGCTACTCAAAACCCGACTCAGCTCAGTGACAACCGTTTTCCTGATATAAACAGCCTTTGCACCAGACCTTCGGCCTCCCCCAGCGCACACAGGATGGGACCTCCTGACAATCTCATGCCCTTCAGGACACCCAGGGAGAACACAGTTTAGACCTGAAGGCAACATGTCTTCCAACCTCAGAAATCTTTGGCTTTCTGAAATACCATGAAGAAACAAAAACTCTGCAACTTCTCCCCTGCACGTCTTCGCCCCTATCACAAGGAGGGAGTCGGAGCAAAGCGGAGAAACTCCCCGATGGCTCAGGGTGAGTGCCCATGCCAGGCAGTCTCTGTGCAACACTTCCAGCCTGAACCCATCCCACTGGATTCACATCTGCAGCTAGCATAGGAAAAAGTATGCTTCGGCCTCCTGAGAGTCAGAAAAAGTCTGCCTTTATAGAAAAAAACAGTACAGTGGCAGGAGGAGCGAAACCCGAAGTGGGATAAATGTCTGTGGCAGAAGATATTCTCTTAGGGAGCAGCAGAGAGACAGTGACAGGCGAGGGAGCGGTACTGCTGGAATGACTCGCTTTAAGCTGTTGTTTTGGCTTTGTCAACGCAACCACAAGTCTGTTCATGTTAGGCACAGACCTCTCTCTCTCCCTGGTTATTTCCAGGAATCGGCCATCAACAGTTGACAGTCAGAAGAACAACGCGAGCACTGCGGCTGGCTGGTCTCAGTAGGTCTGAGGTTCTTGGTTCGTTTTTTTTTCAAGAGAAACAGCTGTTGACCTTAGGCTTTTCTGCGTCACTCATTGTCATGGCATTGAATAGAGGTATTTTCGGATGACCATATCTGTTTACACCCACAGTTACAACATATCCCCTACAAATCTCACTGTTAGGTGGAAAAGCAATGTGCCAGCCAGTCGTCACTCCTACTCGTGTGGATGCTCTCTAATCATCCCCCTCAATACTTCTGCTAGTCCAGGGTTGAATTTGGGAAAGCAACTGAATTTTAACTCCCTGAATCTGTTTTGGGGGCCCCAAAACCTCCTGCTGAAGCTCAGAGTGAAACCCTATGCCAGCCTCAAACGAGTGAGAATTTTCTGTGACTGCGTCCTGTGGTTTCAGCTGGTTTTGCAATTAAGTTTGTGTCCTAGTTTCATTCTGAATTTCAGCTGATGCCATGCTCAGCTCAGATAAATCAGAACCTTAAAACGAAACTCAACCCCATATGAGCCTCTCCTCTGAACTGTGTTGCTGCCTTCTTTTTTTTTTTTTTTTATTATTCTCTTCCCCACCTCATTTCCAGTCAAGTCAAACTCTCCTCTAGTCACTGCTGTTTCCTTCATAGCACAAGTGAAAGAAGCCTCCCAGGGCATTTGGAAGTGGCTGCTAGGCCTTTCCCTCCAAATGCATGTTAATCAGTAGCTTTGCTTTCAACCCTCATGCATTTCTGAAAGTATAAAAGCAAAGAGCGTTGTTCACCAYGGATAAGCATGCGCCGCCGGGCTCTTTGCAGCCTCTGAATACTGGGCTCAGTATCCACCAAAAATCCAACTCGTGTGCACGCACAGATGACTCCTGTCTGTGTATTAGAAGKAGGCTTAGCTGATATGACCGTGGTTTTGTAGCCTGAGAAGCACTTTTTATGACCGTGTTTTTGTAGAAGCACTTTCTTACTTTGTTAATAATCCAGAGCATGAAAAAGCAGGAAAGATAAACAAGCATTAAAATGAAGAAGAGTGGTCAAGTGGGTGCTCAAGGGCTCCATGTCTTTCCAGGAGTCTGAAGCCAAGAAGTTAAAATTTAGTCTAAAGCTGAGAAACCAGAGGTCACAGAAAGGAGGCCGCACGTATGTGTTGAAATTTTGTAGATGCAGTTATGTACTTCTGTTTTCGCAGTCAAACGTGTCGCCTCCATCTGTGTAAACAAGAAGCAGAGAAAGTTAACATTACAGGAAAATTACAGTAGAGGGAAAGRGAGTTGAGCACGTTTTGGCTACACAGCAAAGAAACTTGATGGGATTAGGGCTTCAACTCAGTCATGTCCTCATTTTCCAATCCAGATGAAAAAAAAGAACGAATGCCCCACAAAAGGGGGAAAGGGGAAAGACCTTTAGAGGACTGTACCAGAGGCCAGCAACATGACTTGTGAGAACTCAATTGTATTTTAATGTGATGGGAAGTGTGCCCGGAACTGTAAATAATGCTGTGTTGTATGTAATGTTACACAGAGCCCCAGTTAGACAGGGTCCTGAGTCAACACAGCTGGAGGGAAAACTCAGCAGGAGTCCCATGCTAAGCAGTAAATAAATAAAAAAATAAATAAAGTTCAGCGCCATTCAGATATTTATAGGGGTTTTGTTATTATGGTTTAGGTACATTAAAAAAAAGCAAACACTAACATCAGCCAATAAGGTCCTTAGCTATATTTCTTTTGTAAAACTAGTGATTTTTATGTGTTACCTCTCTACAAATACATATATTTCTCATCGGTCTTGTCCTGTCCTGCCTTGCCTTGCCCAATATTCTCCAGCACTTCCTTCTTTCCCCCATAACCTTTATAGAGGCTCTTTCTTATGCAGTTTCAGGTGCATCTTATCTGCCAGATAAGACACTGAATTTCTTCATTTTCCTAAAAAGGCCCAGGCTAAAAAAGCATTTGCTTAAAGCATTTCACGTATTAATAAAAAATTTTGCTTAAATGGTGTTACAATCACAAATGTTGCACAGTTAATGTGATTTTTGAAGAAATTATTAAAAAATCAGATCATCAAATCCTGGGAAATCTGAGAGAATATCAGGATCTACCTAGACTGCAGGGAAAGAGCGATCCACTGCAAGTCTTGCACGCTGGGCACCCCGGTCAGGATACCTGTTGGATGTCACTGCAGATCCTTTCTGGCCTGTATTTCCCTTAAGTGGAAACTGGGTTTGGGGGAGATGTGGGGGAGCTCTGCTCCAGCATCTCCTCCCACCCAGGAACCGCAGAGGGCTGGGGCATACCCCTCACCCGGGGCCGCTGGATGTGCTCCGGGATCCCATGATGGAGTTTGGCCAACTGGATTAAAAGGAAAATATCACCTGACAACAATTTTTTTAAACGTATAAAGGAAATATTAATGATGGACAAATAGAAAATGTATGTATCGAGTAGAACAGAATGATTAAAAAAATCTTAGAAGCTCTTACAAATGGTTGGCATTGGTTCAGTCTGAATACTCAGTCTAGATACTAGAAATCTTCCACAAAAAATGAAAGCTCTGGAAAACCTGGTGAAATTTCCTTTTCTTAGCTGCGAGTGTGGGGTCGTATATGGTTTTAACTTTTTTAAAGCTATCAGATAATAACAGATGCACAAAGTGTTCCCTGTGACCCTCTCCCTCACGCATACAGACACACAACCCAAATCAGATCCAAACCGGATAGTGTGGGCAGAACAATGGGAAACAGAGAGCATCTGGTTCTTTAAAACAAAAAAAAAAAAAAAGAGAAAAGGAAAAAAAAACCCCAAAATCACGCGCAAAGTGGTTAAGTAACTGTCTCCTTCCCTCCTCCACCTTTTTTTGGTAACTTGATTGAAATCCAAACCGCAAAGCAGATCTTTGGGGTGGGGAGGAAGGCAGAGAGGAGGAAGGAGACGACCTGTCCCGTCAGCCCCGCGTCCTTCCCCGCGGCAGCAATCGCTGGGGAAGCGGAGGGGCCCCGCGCGGCGGCCCGGGCGCTGTCCCGCGGCACCCTGCAGCCCCCCAGCCCCCCACCTGCCTCACACCACGTGCTGAAACTCAGGGCTGAGGGATGCGTTTGCAGGCACTTCGCTAAGACCAGGTCTCCTGCCTTTTCACAAAGGTGGTTTGGTGAGAGGAACAGGGCAACGACTTCTCCGTGCAGGCCTAACCTCCCTAAAATCAAGGAGGAACACCTGATGCCATCAACGGACTTTGATTCTACGCTTAAGTGAGGTTTTTTGCTATTCAGTATCAACAGCATTTATTACTTTCCTACTTCAAAAGTGTCAGGCAATGAGCCACAGAGTGAAAAAAATGCTAYGTGATTTATGTGACCTATCTTGTACAGGCAGTAATATAAAAGGGGTAAACAATATATTATTGCTGTCATTCCTGTTGGCATATTATTAAGAGCAATCAAGAATCCACTAGATTCCTCTATCACATCCCAGTACAATATCTCTGCAGAAAACACATAAATTGTAAAAGTAATTGAAACAAGTGCACCCAGGGAAGGCTCATGGACTACATGCTACCAGGACCTAAAGTCACCTTCARGTCTACAATTTTTCTCTTATCTTTTTTTCCATGTATCAAAAAAWAAATCAGTTTCAGTGAAAAATCAAAGGCCACTTTTGAAAAATTGGAAGTCAAAACACGATGAAATATTTCACACCACGCAAATACATGCAATTTGTACTGCCAGCGTAAGAACGTAAGGAATCAGCCATATGCTCTACCCTTTTTATACCTCTTAGCTGTGTAAACTACCCAAAACTGGAGGGCACATGTCACTTACACTGACATGCAAATCATTACTGCTTTGTCTGCCAGGAAATTTGTGTAAACCAGTGCTGAGTTCAGGTTCATTATATTGACATTTTCACCAACAAGTAAATTGAAAGGTTACATTGTTGACATACCAGATGTTATGCAAACTGCTTTTCAAACCATGGTTTCCATACATCTCTATGAATAAATAAATTAGACGCTTACAAACCGTGTGTGAATCAATACATGGTAAATCACCCATTTATATATACACAGCAAAAACTACTGTGTGTAAACCCTGTATTTCACACAATGTCAAAACCTCCTTTTTCACCCAGTACTTCTCATTTTCCTGAAAATAGCTGTCATCTACATAAATGTTTTCCCTGAAGACCAACTGTTCTTCATAGTAAGAACATTACACGGAAACCTAGGTGCCTGAATTAGCACATGGTGTTATCAATGGGAGTTAAGCACCCAAGTGAGAGCTAGGCTACAAGGCATCTTTAAGGATTTGCGTTTATGTATCTAAAAAAGTAGATCTGCATGTACTAACTTTAGGCACCCTCAAGTTTTTAATATGGATTGGCTCCAGTTTAGATTTAGCCTCAGGGTATTTTGACCCCCTTCTTCTGCATTTTTTTCCACCTTGACTTATCTCTAATAACAAAAATAAGCAAAATACTATTTGTCCAATGAGACACTTATTCGGGACTGGTTCTCCTTTCATGGTGATAAAAATCAGGACTGACCTTGTAATTACAGTCTTTATGAAGTATGCGTGCTCCAGGATGAAATCACAAGGGTTAATAACGTGATTTTAAAATGGCATTGCACTCCCTCGGTTTCAGGACTAAAATAAAGCGGGGCTGACCCCAGCTTAGCTTACAAAGGCTGGCAGGTACCTCAGGCTCCATTACTGCAGGAGAGAAAATGGTGTTTGGTCCTTGTTCATCAAGGTCTCCCACTGCGATCATTATTTCTCTAGAAGTCCCCTACAGTGCCAGTGATTTCTTGCCATGCCCAGTTTCCAATGTATGAGTTTATTCTGGTGTAAATCAGGGCAAACCAGATTAATTTCCTAAATCTCCAGTTGCAGAGAAACGAGATTTCTTGGAATGATGGTGATGCCTTCTGCCAGTTGCCTCATCTCCTAATCAAAGAAATGTCATAACAAATCAGCTTTTCTGTAGTACCTTATTCACATTCAACATACAGATGCAGAATGGTTTCAATACACTCCAAAAGGCTCCTCCAAGCTGGAAGAAGCCTTGATCAATTCAGACCCTTCTCAACCAGCTGTGACACAGGACTGTGTCTTTCCCACTTTATAATTCTTCGCTGAGTGCTCATACTGAAATTGTTTCATAACCACATGAATTTGGAGTTTTCATTTCACCCTTGGAAGAAATGTAGAGTCTGGCACGGTGACAAGTATAACAGTGTGTAAAAGCACAATTAACTTATGCTCCCACCCCATTTTTTTACATTTCTAAGGAAGCTCTGAGATTTCAGAGTGATTGTTTTCACTTCAGAGCCAGCAGCACACGATCCCTTCACTTCATCAGCAATGCCGTACAAAGCCGGCGTGCTCGGTCACCGGYGGGAGCCCCTGTCCCACCGCCGGAGGAGAGAGGTCACAGCACACCCCGCGTCTTTCCCCAGCAACAGGCTTCCTAACCCAGAGAAGCAGTAATTAAAAAGGCCAAGTGGGGTTACATACGGCACTAACGGAGTTAGGCACCGTAAGCCCTAGTTTTTTTCCTAGTACAATCAACTTTTAATTTCAAATGTGAATTTGTTTATACATAAACAAGTAACACCTCAGAGACTAAAGATCAAAGTTTTTCAATGTGATTAAGTTAGAATATGCCAAAAGATGCTGAAGTTATCTGTTTGCCAAGTATTTTGAGATCTTGAATTCTCAACTCATCTTGGTAAAAGAAAGATGGCTRAAAAGAAAATGGTTTCAGACACTCCACGCTAAGATCCCAACACTACAAATGTTTATGAACTTTCGTATCTACCCGCTTTCCAAAGACAGCTTGGGTGAGCAAAGTTAATTGTAAATGCTTTCAGAATATTGCCCCTTCTGTCTGACTATGATTTGCCATGTGGCTGAGACAGAGTGGTGTGTGAGAGTGGTGGTTATTGAGTCAAGAAACGTTTTTATTAGTTTGAGGATGTTGAATGTGCCAGGCTGAGGTTCTCTGTGCTGAACATGGACACTGTATCAAACTATTGCTTCGAACTTGGTTCCCTGATGACTTCAGTTTACTGCCACTTGCTTCCCCAAGATCTCCGAGTGACACCATGTAGAGTATCTCACTTGCATTTCATCTTCTTCCTGATGAGAGCAGACCCTCAAAACTCTGTGCTGATCTTCCAATATATCTAAGCAACTGCCTATTTTCCTTTTTGTCAGCCTTTTATTGACCTTTCTTTGGCAGCTACCTGTAGATATCTCACTAGCAACTGGTGCTAGCACARATCAGAGGCGCTTTCAGATTTAATCACCCCGGGCCCTAATAATCTCGAGTCAAAAAAGCCCTCCAGAGTTCATCTGTCTTAAATTCTCTTRCAGTTTGTTTTAGATATCCATCAGGCTTGCCACTTCTAAGGGAAAATAGTTTAAAACCAATATCAAGCAGACTGTCACTTCAGAACCACCATCACTTGGATCATAGATGGCACGAGGCACCAGCCAGGTATCATATTTCCAGCAGCATTCAATACCATTTCATATGCTTTTCCTTTACCACCAACACCATAAAGACATTCTGCCAGACACAATCATCTGTATCTAGCCTGGCAATTTATAAGCTATCCTAAGCACATGGTCTGAAGAGCCTGGCTGTTAAAAGAGGAACAGCCAGCTGCAGCAATGGATAAAATTGCATCTAAAAGCAGAACAAAACAMCACCACGCTGAGCCTTTGCTAGTTCTCTTTCACAAGCCTGTGCCCAGATTTGTGCAGGGTTTTAAAACTCTGTTTAAATAAATAGATAAATAAATAAAAGTATTCTGCCACTCCTAATAGTTGCAAGAGTCACAAATTAAAAGCAACACACGCTCATATTCACAGGAAAGGCAAAGGAGACTGGGTAGGTTTTACATTGTGAGGCTTTGCTCTGTGGATTCTGATTATTTTTTTAAAAACTTGATTGTTCATTTTTAATGGAGTTCTAATGAAACACCCTCAAGCTCTGCAGTGGTTTGCATCTATGGTTAGCAAGCCAAATACCAGTATGTTTTGTTTCGCAAGTAGAATTAGAGATAAGAGAGGGTAAGATCATGCCCTGGTTTTACAAGGCTGTAAGAGGCACTTAGGGGCCATACAGTCCCCTGCTTGGCTGCCTAAAGCCTACTCTGGTCATTAAATAACGTGAAAGGCTTATAATAACAGCTGGTGACTAATATATTCCCTTTGTACAAATGTTTTACATTTGTCACTATAACCACTGCAGAGACAGCTCTGCTCTCCTAAAGGCTGAATCTTGCCCAGATTTTTTTTTATTTACTCAAAACTGCACCATTACAAGTCACCATTTGCCAAATACTATCACATAATGATGAGAGTTTACATCCTATGGTAAATATAAGTAGAAAGATCATAGTCACAAGATCTTTAGGATACCAAGGTAAGATAAAACATCTTAAACAGGAAAAAGGGTGGGAAAGGTGTGAAAGAAGCTCTTTCCTTAAACTACTCGGAACCATACTTTCCAAGAGAAGATTTCCTCAGCCTGGAAAAGGAAAATAACCCCACAGTTTTGTGTGAAGTGGCAAAAAAAGTGGTGCACGGGGCGCTGAGATGCACCACAGATGCACCACAACTACTTAAGTTCTCTCATGTGAAAGTCACAGCTGAGGTCTGTCAGATACTGACTTTCTGCTTTCCAGACACACAGGTCCATTCTTAYCATATTTCGTGGTTTCAACAGATAGCATATGAATTGCACATGAGAATCACATGCACCAAACATGTCTCGCTGTTGATTCAGTGCCACTGCCCTCCTATTAAAGAAATAATTTTGCATCCTTGGATGTCCGGGGACATCTGTGGATGATCCTAGGCAAATAGCAAAATATTTCACTGAATCACTTCTCCAGATGAGTTTGTGACTTGCATAGTGAAGTACGACCTGACAGTGAGTGTGAACCTGGACTTGACCCTGAGTTCCTGGAGAAGTACCAGCAGCCTCCTTGTTCTAAAGAAATTTTAATTGATCATCTTCCACTTTTTGTGGTCACTTATTTCTTTTTTACTGGCCTATTTCCCAGTAAAGGTCCAAGCATTAACCTTGCTTCCACCACTTTAACTGCCTTTCTCCAATTGCAAGGAAGATCAACAGATGAATATACGTTCTGCAAGTGGGAGGGACTTTTATTTCTTTCTTTGGGAATGGACAGACACCTTCTCCTGTTGTATGCAGACATGCGCACCTTACTGCAGAGAGCACCTGAGACAGTATAAACCCACAGATCAGCAATTTGGCCAACGCTGCCTRAGACAAAATAATCCCATGCAGAAATACGAAGCGCACTGTCCTATGTCATTTGTAGCATACAGACCCCCTTCTCAATTACATCTGTGTTTTCCTCAGACTGTCTGCCTTTCTGGCAGTAGTATGGACAGTACATTATAAACCCATAGAAAGTCAAAAAGCAAGAGATGATGATACCTTTTTTCTACTTGTACAGGTCACGTTAGGACCAAACAGTGTTACAGCCATTGCCTTGAGTGAACCCAAGAGTTTATATAGGGAGGGAAAAGATTGATGCCTAGAGCTGGTCAAGCTGTTATAGCAAAGATTTTGCCAAAATCTCATTTCTGATTAACCAAAATGTTCCCCAGCTCTGTGCTAGTGTCTGCAAAATCTAGTAGTTTAAAATAAACACCTCACACAATAAAAACAGTTCAAAAACATTTAAATGTTTAGTTTTCAAAAGGAACTATCTGTATCTTTCATTAATAATTTTAAACATATTTCAAATTTTGTGTGGTTTTTAACGCTAAAGAAAATTAAATTAACAAAAACAATTAAATGAACAAAAACGAAATGAAACTTTTCATTCAACACAAGAAGGAAGGCTGACAGCTTTTCAGTTCACACACTTTTTAAAGACCGATTGTTTTGAATACACTCAAAAGTCCTTTACAAATATTTTTGCTGCATGTTTTCAGAATTGTCAGAAAACAAAAATAGTCCATTATTCACATAGCTTTGCCAGTAAGTTCCATGACTGCGAAGGACGCAGACTCATGTGGCCTCCAACAGCTGTATTCCATCTAATTCTCCTAGTTCAGCTTTGGTTTCCTATTGGTTTGGCAACCCTGAAGGTCCAGAATATCTTGTGGATAAGAATAGGCACGAGAACATAGGTAGAATTTAGGCTGCCTGAAAACAACCTTGAATTCATGGACATTTTCCATCTCCTGCTGGTCTCCAGGAATGATGCCACTCTAACCTACCTCTTTCTCCCCTTCCTCTAGGACTGTGTTCAAATGGCACGCTTAGGCTCTGCAAATGGCACTGACACRCACATCTGTATCACAGTGGTGCCAAGGAATAAGGCAGGACTGGCATCAGGTGAAGGGAAAGAGAAGTGTGCCAAGGAAAAAGAAACCTAGGAGTGATGAGTCAACTAAATTCTCAGAAAGCGAGTGATGAGATGGGATGCTCTGGCGACAAAAGGAGATATAATTCATAGGAAAGTCACATGAAATATAAACGTGTGACCCAACGTTCTCTGCCATGTCCGGGGATGGCTAAGTACTCACAGAGGTATCACCGGGAGGAAACTCCGCTAGATGCGTGTGGTCACCTCTTCCCTGGAATGCATCAGGCTGTCATTCATCAGAGACTGAAAGAGGAACTCAACATGAGTCTGCAAAATTTGTGCTTTCTCATAGCACAAATTTTATAATGTTGCGTTTTTAAATCCAAGCTCAGCTGTGGAGCTTTCTTTTGTGACTTACATTCAATATCTATAATCATCATCATTCAGTCCCAAATCGTGAGGTCCTTTGGAATAACAACTGTTGTAACAATGAATGCCAAATCACGCCCTGCCCAAGGAGCCTAATATCTAAGTGTAGGACAAGAGAGAGACAGAGACAAACAAAGAAGAAATAAAAGAGATCTATGTGACAACTATGATAAGCAATAGTCTCAGCACATCATATTCCCTGGCATTGCCAACTCCTTTTGTAGGCATCGTGGCAGAGGAAAACTTTATTCTCTTGGTCCAAAAATAACTTGTATTTTGAATGTTTTTTTWATAAATTTGGTTTGATCAGTCATACGATCTCTGGAATGAGAATAAACATAGGCTATCTTAACATACAAATAACTCATTGGATATTTATCTTCTAGCTGTTTTCCCAAAACGGTTTTATAATCTACACACACACACRTATTTAATTGTATGCTTTAAATGAACGGGCATTCATGCTGTGCCTTAGCCCCATTATGAAAACACATCTTCTGGATAGATGAGACATTTTTATAAAACAAGATTTTACTACTTGTTGTGGACATGATCTTGTAACTGTTTCTGGCTTGTGAGGTTACAAGGATCAGGTCTGTGCTGTACCTACTGTATTAGGAAGCAAAGATCTTTCTTATATGAAAATAGGGTGAATTAAAGAAATCGACAAAGAACCATAAATGACACCATCAAAAAATGATTTCTAAGAAGATCATCCAGCTTAAACGAAACGTGGTGGAAATACTCCAAATAACATCAGTAGAAGTAAGTCTTAAGTATAGCAGGGATGGTTTGTAAGATGGATGTGCTGGCATATTTTATTTACACGGCAGAATTGTAATTTTTGAATTCTTTGAGATATTCATATGCGAGGTCCAGTTAAAGTGAAGGCTCTGTCTCTATCTGAATTACTASTAGAACTCGATGTGCCTTGGTCTATGTTCCCATACACAGGAAGGACTGATAGACTGGCCACAGAGGAAGAAGTTTAATCTATTCACCGCCTTTCTATTCCAAGCGAAGAGTGGAATTACAGGGAAGGAAATGAGGTGAGCCTCAGCTCAGTTTGCTGGCAAGAGCATCTCAGGCTGTGTGGGGTAGGAGACAGGAAGGCAAAACGGCCTCCTGAGGTTAAACGACCACCAGCAAATCGCCTCCCTCAAACTGGAGGAAGCAGGGAGGAGCGTGATTCCAAGGGACACCGAAATTCCTGCTCCAGTTAGCCAAATGATGATGCAGTTTAGATGCTACCTGCTGCACTGGGTGATACCTGTAGGCATAACCTACTGCAGAGAATGCAAAGTCATCTGAAATTTTAAAACTTAGGTCTGCAGACAGATATAGGTCTGAAAACCTCCATCTGGCACTACAGCGTGTAGGGGGCTATTCTTAAAAATACCAGGACACTGGCTCACACCCATAATGGTGCCTCTCTAGCACCATCCCCATTATGAGAGATTTTTGTTTAATTCTTCACAACCTGTAGCTCAGGACACTAAGCCATTTTCCTCTAGGTAACTTGTTCAAATCAGGCTCTGAGTGACGGTGAATTAAAGCGTTTACCGTCTAATAACAAGAATTCGGTGGCTGAAATAAGCTGCCTGTTGCATTGAATCAGACCTCATTTAGTCAGACTCTAATAACCTATGTAACTGCCTGTGCTAAGAGACCTACCAGCACAGYGACCTAAGTGCAGTGCCAGCAGTGCTATACCACCAGCGTTGCCCAAAGCAGGCTAGAAAAGGATTGTCTGACCGCTGCTTCCCTGGGGACCTCCAGGGAAATGAGATGTATCTCATGAGCTTCTCAATCAGCAGAAATTGGAATAAAAACAAATAACACAGTTGGTGGTCTCMACTGTGTTTCTTGTGGGCAGTCACCCATGTTGCAAAAGCTTTCCTTGTGATAGGCACTAATTGCTCTCCCTTGCTAGAGGTCTGAGACAAGAAGTCAGAAGTGAAATTAAAATAGAGAGTAAAGGTCAGGATGACAAAAGCATTTAGGTGCCTTGCCCCAAATAAGAAGCCTGAACTTCCACCAGAATCAATGGGAATGTTGGTCCCTATGCAGGAATCATGACCCGGACTCAGCAGACCCACATTTAATCACTAGCGTGATAGCCAAAATGCTGYTGTTTCAGGTTTTTCTACCAAGGAGGAAGAAAGGCACCTCCACAAGTCAGRTCAGAGCTTTTGTGGGACACTCAGCTCCCCTGAAGGTGCCCATCTCATGCATCAACCAGAAGGAAAGATCAGCATGACTCCCARTGCTAAAACCTCAGAAAACTGCCCAATCTGAGATGTCCTGAATCTTGGCCTGTGTATCTAAGCCACTCTSTGGACCAGCCCTGATTGTAGGATCTCTCTCACCTCATCCTAGTCACTAAAATACAAGCATCTAGTTTAAGCTGGTCTTCCTCATGCTCCCTCTAGGGAAGCATCTCTCCATTGATCTARATGGATCCTTCACTTAAATTTGAGGCTTTGAGCTTCTTCGAGCTGAGCTTGCTCTTTTCTCTCCTCTGCATGGTCTGTGCAGCATGAATGAGCCTCACAACTGTTGCCAGGTCGGAGATGGAGATCCTGATTTTTGAATCAAGCATTAGTCAGTTATCATGGGTATTAGTAGGTAGCAGRCTGAAAGAGGTACGCACTCTATCTGCCACGAAATTCATGGAGAAGTGCCTAAAGCAATGTGAAAAAGCAGTTCCGAAACTGCACACTTTGAAAGACACTAGATGAAAAAGATAGGCAGTGATTCTTAAACACAAACGTTAGTTCTGTAATCAGAAAGCAGGTCACTAACTGAGTGCTTCCCATGAACAATACATTTGTGGTTATGCAAACCTTACAGGCACAGTTTCTAATACAAATTAAGTATTTTCATTGCTAGGAAGTGCAAATACGTGTCTTTTTCAGTAAAAATTATTATGTTTTTAATTGCATTCTAATCTTACTTTCATTAATTAACATAAAGCTTTGTTTATAGAATTGGGATTTTTTTAAAAAAAACAATTGTAGAAAATACAATTTCTCCATGTTTAGATTTATATTCTGAGGCCCATGTCTACCTAAGACTAGATTTAGATATTCACCTCATTGCAGAGATACCCTCAAAAACTGAATTTTAAGGAGTTCCCAGCAACCAGAAACTTGCTCCTTCATGGGCACCTGGCAGAAGGTTCTCATGAAACACGTTGTGAAGTGGTATGTACCTGGTGGGAAGAAAGTGGTATTTGGTGTGTGATGGATCAGCCCTTACACTAGTCATCTCTGCAGCTTTTCCCATCATAGGCATAATCCTAGGTCTTATTCTTCTGTGTGTTTCCTGCAGGAATAACGTAAGTGGCAAATCTKCAGGCATGCAAACTTATAAATGGGCTATGTCATGCAGAATGTCAGAGGACATATTCTGGAGGCTACAAAGAAACAGAAACRGAATCAAATGACACATAAACAGTCTGATTATACAAGACAAAACTGGTAATATGGGGTTCTATCGAAATCAAATTAATATTTCTAAGAAAGTATCTGGTTTTAGTGGGAATTATTTTCTTATGTGATATTTCAACGCTCAGAAATGCCAAATGCTTAAAAAGTCACCATTTCAAAACAAATGGTGGTGTTTCAGTGGAAAATGTTGACATTTTTTCMCTTGAACATCACTGATTCCTTGGGAATATTTCATTCTACAAAAGCTTTCGAAGTCTTATCCAACTCTACCTACTACTCTCAAAAGGAGAGTAGGTCTCTCAAAAGGAGAGTGGAAGGGGAAGAGGAACATTCTTAGCAGAGCAAGTGGGGTTTAGGATGGCAGGAGCAACTCGATGCTGAGTGGGAAGGTGAGTTTGTGTAGTAMCCGCTCTGATCTGAAAGGCAATGTCCAACCCCGTCTCCTTCTTAACTTCAGCTTGGAGCGAGTGTCAGATCCCAATGTAAACTTTCCCATCTGTGTTATTCTATTAACTGAAAGGGAAAGGGATTAGCATGTGTACTTGTCACATCTTTTGACCTGTTGCATACTGAGACCGAAGGTAATGTTAAAGCAAACAGCATTCTTCTCCCTCTGCCAGGATAAGCAGGGCACGGGGGTGGCRTTTTGTTAAAAGAAAAGAAAGCCAGACCACGTAAAACAAAGTATGTACCCTGTGCAAAAATAAATCTTGGAAGCTGAAGATTTCCAAAGGGTATACCTTAAACAGGGCAAGAGAGAGAGAGAGAAAACATTTGAGAGGAAAGTTCCCCTCCCTGCCAAGCGCCAGATGGARGGCCTTCCCACGGAAATAGCTGCAGAAGACAGATCGCTGACAGAAACCACTGCCAAGTGAAGGAGGTCCCACTCATTCTGCTGGTAAAAGCTTAGTGGACGAGAACATAATACTCCGATTAAAACACATGCTCTGGAGAAGGGGGTTGGGGTGTGGCACAATGCTCTTTAATGCCATGGAGCGTGGCTCGTACCCTCGAAGGGAGTGCACGTTTTGGAAGACCCACGGCTTGGGGCTTCATTCCTTCTTTTCATATATTTTCTTTTTTCCCTCACTGTAAGTTTATAGAGCACGTGTGCACACACACAGACATGCATAATGGCAACAATAGTCTGCTTTTCCTCTCCCTTCCCCTGCATTTTATTTCCACAAGGCCTTTGCTGTGATTGGGACAAGATGAAGTGTTGGATGCTGACACTGATAGAGAATACATTTGGATATAGAGGGTTTAATGGAGCTAGGCACCAAAAATCTCTTTTTCAAATGTTTCAGTTAACTTGGCACTAAACCATTCATAGAAAAAGAAATTAAGGGCTTTCCACTCCTCCTGCTTTTTCCTAGATGTTTCCGGTTTCTTTGTAAAAATCCATAGGAGTGTATGCACTTCATCAAAGAAGAAAACAAATTCAGCACCTCCAGAATGATCCAGTCAGTTCAGCGATGGGAAAAAAGGCAATTAACTGTATTGCTATCACAGAGCGCCAAATGAATGGGACAGGGTGACCTGGGTACAGTGTGTTCAGGAAACAGGCTCTTCCAACAAGGCTGAACAGGTACGCYCTGATGTCCCCAGCATTTGAATGAGAGCCATTATATTACAGTTAAGGCCAAGGCTTGAGCATCCGATGTCAACGGAGCAGACAGTTAATACAAAATATTAACAACTAAACCCCAGTTCCACTTTTGGACTGTTTTCCCTCCCCACAGTGCAAGAAGGATATCAACAAGTTAGATGGAGTCCAGCAGTGGACTATCAAGATAGCCGAAACAGGAGGAGAGGCTGAGGGAGGTGAATTTATTAAGCCTAGAGAAGAGAAGGGTTAAAGGAAGGGATCTAATTGGTGCCTTCTACTAACTGATAGATGGCTACAAAGAAGGTGGAGTCCAACTTTTCTCAGATACGCACCATGAAAGGATGAGAGACAACGAACACAAGTTGCAGCAAGACAAATTCCAACTTCATTAAAAATAAATCGAAAGGAAGACAGTTAAGTTCTGGAACAGGTTGCACAGAAAGATGGTAAAACACCTAAACTTGCAGATTTTTAAAGCCTGACAGAACATGGCCCTGAGAAACCTTAGCTACCTTTGAAATTGGCCCTCTTTTAAGCAGGATCCAGATGATGTACAAATGCCAGTTCCAATCTTAACTAGTCCATGATTCTGAGAATACCAATTCTATTTTTTTCAGTGATATAGACAATCACTTTCAGAAATCCCCATCTCCTACCCTCAACCCTAACGTCCTCTAAATGAAACCTTTTTCTTTTACTCCTACAAACCAGAAGACAGAATAAAGTGTTGTTGAAAATACAGTCTGTACCACCTGCCATTTGTGCCTTCACGGCAGGGCTTTTAATTCTCCTTGAGCATCATCATCATCCCCATCTATGACAAACAGGCCACGGCTCTCCCATTGCATAGGAAGAAGGCAGTGTTGTGCTAGGAGCTACACAAACACACGGCACCATTTATGGGTGACCGGGACCAGTTCTGCATTGTCCCATGCTCCGTCATCTCAGGAAGTGAATAAATCTCACTCCCTTCCTCGCTGTCACTAAGCCAGGGCCACGGATGTGTTCTGTGGACAAAAAGCAGCTTTGTTAGCTTAGTTCACATGTCTTCAGAAAACGGTATAACAATATTGACAAAAGAAATTCCCTTAAAACATGATGTATCTGTTCTCACTGACAGAGTCATAATGGTAGAGAGTTTGTAGAGAGGACAACTAAGGATGACACACAGCCTGCCCACAGTGACAATTAGCGGTATCAAAATGAATTTACCAGGGTGTGACAAAGAGGAATATCATGATTTCCCCTTCACCTCAACCTTTTGATGGGAAATATTTCCCCATACTTTGCAAATTATTAGGAAAACCTGCGTTGAAGTTAYAGGGAAACCCAAGGGAGACGGAGCATGGAGGGCAGTGGGCAACACTGAGCTGCTGCTGTGTTGCGTGGCACCAAATGAGATCACAGAGACTGCTGCTGGGATTCCTCAGCACTGATAACGGTGTTCCCAGAGTGTGTATTAAGCCCTCKCAGAACAGACTATTGAACCAAAGTTTATGGCAGGCTGTTGTAATAAATGCAACCATTTCAATGCAGTGATTGGGAATGTTTACAGGGTGTAATTCTTGGCTAAACAAAGAAGGCATTTTTGGGAGGCCATGTGGCATGGGTCATTGCTTTGCTGAAAGACAGAACGAGATAAGAGCCCTCACACTCCACCAGACCTACTCTTTTCCCTTTACATGATGGAAGGGTCCAGGCTGACAGTACAAGGCAGCATTATTGCAGATTCCCCCATACAACGCCATTGCCTCCTCATTTTCTTCTCAGCTCCTGAATCGTCTTTACTGACTTTGTGTCACAGCAGCACATAACTGCCCCATCCACGGGCCAAGGCTGCCATGTGCTGTGCAAGCACCGAATGAAACCCTGACACCAGGTTCATGGTGTCTTAAAGGCTGTCATTTCAGCAGAGACGTATATATTGGTATTTGTATACACTGATATCCTGATATCTCCAGTTTGTTTGCCTTTKAGAGAGAGACTCTAAAATGACATTTCCTAAGGCAAATATCTAAGTTCATTGTACACACATTGACTGACAGAATATTTCCAAATACAAAATTTTGACAATATCCGTGCAGAAGTTCCTGGATTTATCCATCTCTGAGCTTAGCTATTCGGAGGTCTTATTACCCGAAATCAGATGTGAAGCTGTCTGGGTTGTAGGTTTGATATCCACTACAAACAGACTGTTCTTTTCAATCAGGTAATTAATATATGCTTTTGTGTAGATGTCTGTAATAGTGTACGTGTAAGTATGCATGCAAATAAATACAGAGACATACACACAMATATATGTAATGCATACTACCAGATAAAGAGAAGAGGAAAAAGCACACCAGGGCACTGTTTTACATCACAAATTTGCAGTCTCCTGAAAAGGACGGACAATATATGCTTTMTCCAGGATTATTCAGTCTGTGTACCAAGTCAGTGGCTTTAAAAAGACTACTGGTTTGTACAACAGAACTTACTAGTACTGCTTGGCAGCTTTCCACTCTAGTTCTGTACTGGCCAAATAATCTGCCTAATGCATTTTAAGTCTTCATTAGATTTTTCTTATTTTTTTTTTTTTTTATTCTGTCTGAAGAGAATATTAGTTCAAGGACCAAGTATTTATAGCCCACTTGGTGGTGTTCTGACACCRAAATGCTAATATTCCCCCTACCAGGCACTGCCAAGGCTTAAGGGTGCACACATCTATACGTATACASAGACACACACACCCCATTATCCTTGAATGCTCTGTAATGCCAAAAGAGATTTGCCCTTACTTTAGCAGTGGCAAAGTGAAAGGAAAACATAGTGTGGGACATTTTAATACCTTTAGCATTTCTATTTMCTTGCTTAATTAGTGATGCAGTTTTTCCAATTAGGATCTTTTAATACTTTTTAATTTTTGTTGTCTATTTAATTTAACTACAATATATGTCTTCAAATTCTATATTTGAATATGTCTGATTTCCACCTTTTCTCACTAACAATTCTCATTATCTGCTTTCATTTTATAGCTGATGGGGTCTGAAATCTGTACGGGATGGTGACATTTCTGGTAAGAATATCTKCAATTTTTTCTACTGTAGAACAGGTAAACAAAAGGAGCACCAAAACATTGCACAAACTTTTTGCAAAGTTATAGACCTTTCTTTACATGGAGAAATTTGGATCAAGTCTCTTTCTAATACAACAAGTAATAGTGAATAGCACTTGCAGGATGTCATAGGTAAAAAAAATRGGTTTTTTAACCTAAGTTTCAAAGGACAGCAAACCGCAAATCACCCACTGGCTTGAGTGGAGTTGGGGTTTTACACCGAGTTTTACACTGAGTAATCCTCYGGTTAGCTAAGTGATAGCAGTATAGGTCTTGTTTGCACTTGATTTTCCCTAATTTCATTCATTACCTGCCAACCGTTGGGGTACCTCTAAACTCGGTGCAGACACTGTCCTGTCAGCTAATCACCATCCTCACTGCTGTCAGTGCTACTCACACAGCTGATAGGAACTGTGGTTCGTATTATGTAGCTTACCTCTACTTTAAATAAAGAGGAATTGCACCAGCATTATACAACTTCAAATTTGTCTGTCTATGGTAAGTAGATGTTGGTGTGAATAAGCATATCAGGATCTGGTCCTCGCAAAACAAAAATAAGGTTTATTCAGCATCAGTTTKAGGTCTGAACCATGGTTCATCAGAATCTGGATGCGAACTGATTGCTATCGCTTTGCTTATTCCTTCATGCTAATAAAGTCCCACTACACTAACACAAAGTCCTCAGAGTAGTCTTTAAAAGGAAAAAAAAAATCAAGCTAAATCAACTCTCAAATTCCCATGTAAACTGGGTTTAAGAGTGGAAAATTTCTTTTACCTATTCTTTGGGTGGTACAAAAATCTAAAATTCCTATAGCCCTGCTTCCCTGGGCCAAGTCAAACAAGGATATTGTCCTTTTAATGTCTTAAAGGCTCTGTTTTCTTGTAATGCCAAATGCAATATTTTTTTGAAAACACTACACCAGAAGTTTCCCAGCTGAGAAAACAGGCTGGTGAAAAATGGTTTCAGAAAACGAAATAAACCATGCAAAAGCTGTTCAGGGTGTGTGTATGAAATGAACATCTGGATTTGGCTTGTTAAACTGCCTCCTTTTTTCTCTCTCCCCCCCCTTTTTCTTTTTCTCACAGCTGTTCGAAAGAGTCCTAAGGGCAAAGAGACAGGTCAATGGACTGGGTTACACCTTTTTTTCTTTTTCTTTTTTTCAAACCTCTTTGCACCTACGCAAGGAATCCAGGCCACATGTGTGTTTAATAAGTAGGCACAAACACAAGAGAGAAAAAAAAATATCTCAATTCCTGTTGGTTCTTAGGAGAGACACTGAAGGAAAAATAAACTCCGGATTTCAAATTTTCTCTCTCTCAAAAAAAAAGAAACCTTATGGTTCCAATAAAATATTTCTTTAAAAACCCAATGGATTATTATTTTTTTAAAAAATCAGGGTCTTTGCAGAGTATATMTTTTTTTCTGTTCCTTTAGAGAGGAATAACAATGGGTTAATCCCCTACCTGCTGGAGCAAGAGGAAATTATAAAATGCCAATGGCCTGGGTTCACCGAACTGAGTCTTCCCATACCACAAAATAGATGCATACATTTATATTGAATGGGTTCATTTTAATTTCAGGCTCCAACTTCCCCAGCTTGAGCAGTCCAGAAACGAAACAGAGAACAAAAGGAACTGAGAAATTATCTGGAGATGGTATTTTCTGAGAAACAGATGATTCGTCTTTTCCCACTGACACGACGTCCCCTTGCATTGCTAAAGCGATGGCCAACAGCAGAGCATCTTTCAGCTGCCACAGGCTTCAGCAACCTGCTCCGGGCAGAGCTGTAGGAGGCTGTCTCACGTGGCTCTTCTAGACAAGGTGTGGTGAGGGCTGCATTAGGTCTGACCCTAGTCTTGGATCGTGGGTCAAATGACCATACTTCATATTTCAGCCAGCAATCAGGGCTGCTAAGATAGCCCTAGTCCACTGACAATCAGCTACATGAAAATACTCTGTTCCTTTGAAATACAGCCATGTGGCCCTGTACCCTCATATACACAAGTGGAGACAACCAAGGAGCAAGGCCACCAAACCTGAGCAGACGCTGGCAGTTACTRTAAGCAAAACCACCCTCTTTATTTAAAGCTCTATTTTCTGCCCAACTATTAACAATTTCTGGGCTCCCTGTGCACACCTACACTTATTGCACAGATTTTCAGCTTAGACGGAAGTATTGCACTTGTGGGTAAGTSTATATAAATACACACCTGCTGCTGCTTAGAGGTTTAGCACACACAGGCGGAAGAGTATRTGACCCTTGTAGTAGCAAACCTGAACCATGACTATTTACTCCACCTCCTTTTACTGTTTCTCCTCTGAATTCTGCTTGGGGTTGGTCGCAATATTGCATTCCAATAAGTAAAAAAATAAGTCCCRAAATCCTTGAGTTTATTTGAGGAATCTTACTTTTGCTAGAAAATTGATGTTGAAAATCAAATACTTGAGCAAAAGCCCTTTGCAAAATACAAGCCGTCGTACCAGAAAAGAAGCTGCATTGCTTAACATTAATACTATAACTCAGGCAACGCAGTGATACTTTCTGGAAAAAGCCTTTGCACAGCAGCCCGTCGAAAAGCCAGCGTTTKTCAATAGGTGCTGCATGTATAGACTAAACACAGAGCGACAGTGTTGAGCTTCGGGAAGGTCTTTACAGAGAGGAGAAGGTGGTGCTGTTTGTTGATGTGATGACCCTGGATTTGACCGACGTAAATACTACCCAAAAATAGTTTACAACAAACAAAGGGTATGTAGGAAAAAAATCCCACTCCAATCCCAGCACTTGCTTGCCCGTCCATCCTAGGTCTGTATGGGATCCATGACAAGAAGACAAATGTAAATCTGAAATAGAAACTTGCCTTAAGTCGGTCTAGTGATGGTTTTAAGGAACAACGTTTGGTCAGCAAGGAACTAATTCGCCCGTATTTTCCAAGCTCGTATCTGCTTCAATAGGACTGAAAGACAGAATTACCTCAAAATCCAGCTGAAGGCAAAGTGAATTCCCTTTTTTTTTTCTCTCCTCCCTTTCTTTATATAAAAGACCATGAGAAGAGCAAGGCAGTGAATATTATTTATGGAGCACCTAATAAAAATGCTATGGGGAAATAATTACTGGAAACATCTGACTGTGTGACTGTAAATGCCTAGGCCCCAGTGCGCTGATTTAATGGACCGCTGCTTTAGTCTGTTATGCCTTGTGCTACTGACTTCAAGCCCCCCTGCCCTCCTATTAAACCGCTCGCATCGCTGTTAGATCAGGACTTTATTCTGCAAGGTTTGTGGCAACTTTCCAGAGAGGGATAATGTCGGCAGGGGTGACTCTGTGTTCACAGGGAGGCCTGGAGCCAGCCCTGGGAGAGAAAAAGGGCTTTGTGAAGAAATCACAGTGAGAACCTGAAGGTTTTGTGGTTCTGGGGCCGAATAATGTTTCATAATCCAGACGCCAGGTGCTTTAAGTATTTCTGGATGACATTGGTTGGATGTGAACTCTTCCTTCTTTTTTTCTACCCATTTATCATTCACAAACCATCAGACTGTTTTTTTATTTTTGGGTGTGTTGTTTTTGTTTKKTTTTTTTTTTAAATACCCCTTCATGACCTCCTGAACCCAGTGGTACAAACCCATGCAGCMTCCCTGCACAAAGGGCACTTCTCAGCGAGAATTACTCGTGCCCTCCGCCTTTTCACAGATAGATGCGAAAGTGTTAAAATTCACGAAACACCTTGTAAGTGATATGAAAAACACAAGGATTTGAAGTTCCTGCTTTCATTTGCAAAAACAGTCCTGAAGAAAGACCGGAGGGCTATCATTTAACTACTGCTGCTGACTTGCTGAATTAAGAGGAGAAAATAAAAGGCAGCTCACTGCTACACTGACAGCAAGAACAAAATCATATCCACTCTTTCTGAACCCAGCAGTTAGCACGCTTTTTCTTTTTTTTTTTTATTGCTGGTTTTAATGTAATATTTAAGTTGGAACTAAAACAGACCATGGAACATTAAATCACTACCAAATGCAAATTTACCTATAGATCTGAACTAAATTTTCTCCTACATTTACAAAGCAAAATTCTACCATTTGAACTGTGAGCTCCTATTGCATTTAATGGGACGCAGCAAACTCCAGACATTACTTGGAATATACATGCACTTATCTTGTTGTTACAGGTCTCCCTCGCAGAACTAAAAGAGAGCTTTAGTACCAGACAGTATCTCTCTGGGGTCATACCCAATGAATAGTGTTTTTTGAAAGGATTATTTCAAAGGAACTCTGAAAAAGAATCTAATGACTTGCAAGCTACAGGATTGCAGCATGGGAGGAAGTAGATAATGGAATATGACAGCAATGCATTTTTCATAAACCCAGTGATTTCTATCATAACGAGAAACCCATCTATAATTCGGAGAACTCCCCCCCAGAAGGAAACCTAYGCTGTTGCAGAAAGTGCACTGAAGTACAAAATGAAACAATAATGATGATGATGTTACTGATGAGTCCCATAGCTCTGTCTTCCCCTCTGTCTCACCAAGGTTTCAGGCGYGATTCAGGAGGAGCAGCTCCAATCYCTCTCCGCCTCGGCATCGCTAACCAGGGAAGCTCGCAGGCATACATCAGAGACCTYATGATAGATGCGAAACCCTAGAGAAGAGGCTGTTCTTTATCTGCCGAAAGTTAAGGCCTACATCTGCTCTCAATTAGCAGGCAATTAGGGGAGTTGAAAACAAACCTGTTTACATTGGCTATGAAGTCTAAAATAATTTGTGAGATGTCAGGACAGGATATTAAGATGTTAATGATCTTGTTTCTTTACTTTTTTGTATGCAGTGTAGTATCGCATCTTCCTTTCGCAGCTCCATATACAATAACGGCTTGATTGACTTCTGGGAGGGTAAGAAACCACTGGAGGCTGGTTTGGATGGGAAGAGAAATTGTGTCTTACAAATAGTATGTATGGGAGACCTGAGGATGAGGACTTCTTTGCAAAAAAAAGAAGGTGGTTGTTCATTTTTARTTGTGAAATAAAGTCGTGTCATGGACTACAGCATTCAGAGGTTTCAACCACAATTCCCATAGCAAAGGCCCAGTCTGCAACCTCCTGCAAAAGTCAGAAACAGCGACTGAACAAATCCAAAAATGAGGGTTTCCAAACCTCTGCTGGACTTGCTCTGGTGGAATGGTTCTGACCCCAGTTCTCCCTCCACAAAAGCCAACACAGGCAAGTGACCATGGTGCAAGGAGGCCGTTTGCTCCCCGAGCAAGCACCCTGCATGAGATGTCTAAGGAAGACTGTCATCTCTGGACTTCAAATTAATGTCTGGGATAGGATCCTGCTTATTTCTGTGTCACTTCCTTCCAAATATCTATTTGCAGCACTAACTCTTTCCGAAGAAAATTTTCACCACTGACCTCTCAATTCAGCAGCGTCTACCAGGGTGAGGTTGCTTGAGGTTCAGCAAACGCTTCTTGGTTTTGCTCAGATCATTTCTGATCAGTCACATGCAAAAGGCTTTGCAGAAACATACGTCCTCCTTGAACAGAAAATGAAAAGCAGCATTAGTATCCTTTGCTTCTGAAATCACAGAACTAGTTTCTATTTGCACAATATGGTAGAAGAATAGTGGAATAGATGAGGAAAGCTGCAGAAAGCACCTACCTGGAATGTGCTTTTTGTACCTTATTTAATACAATAGGTACCTTTCCTACTGACTGCCCAGGTTAATTCTGTCAAACTTACTGTGGGGCTTGTTGCAATATTAACCTTATATGATACAGTCATCACACCTTACCTTTGACCCTAATAACTAACCAAAAAGTAATTCTAGTAAACAATCCACTCCAGGTTGTCAAAATTATGTTTTTACTGTTCCARCTAATCAACCATGTTACCATAATTATTTATGTCATGCAAACAGAGGCCTAAATTCACCCTGCCCTCAACATTTCCAAAAGCCAGCGAACAGAAAGTGCACCACAGGTGCCACTGTGCCCTCTTGTGTTCTCCTCTGGGCCATCTCCTCTCTTGTCCTCTGKTTTTTTTTTCACCATACGCTATAGATCCAGCTCTAATAAGAGCCAGGTGTTCAAGCCCCTAGGCTACAAAATAGCTTTAATTATAATATTAATAGCATTCTGCTAAATCAGAAAAAAACCCAAATAGGTCAGTATTTGTGGTTACATTTTTCAATGTCCTGGTGTTTGTTTTCTTTCCAATTTTATGTTTCTTACTGGCATTTATAATGCCTAAGAGACATTCCAGAGGCCAAAATACAGGCGATCTGATCGTTGCATGATACTCCTAACTTTCCACAAAAAGAAATACCAGGAGGAGATCAGATCTACATTATAACAGCCCCAGAGGTATACCCTTGAGTCTTGACCTCCTTTGATGAAAAGCAGAAGAGCTCAGCATTATTAGTATTTATTGTTATTATCTTAATTGCTACTATTATTAAGCAGTCCATGAAATATATTAATATAAATAACATAAACATAGAAATTTGAAACACAAATTCAAGCACAAAGAAAAGACACCTCCTATTTACCAAATATTAAACCAAATTTATTTAATACTTTCCATTAATAACTCTTGCAGATGCATGCTGTATGAGTCAGCACATAGTAAATGTTARGATGAATGCATACAGTATGGGAATGCCAGCCAGTCTCCTTGGTGGATACTTATTATTTAAAAGATTAAAAAAAGGGGGGCTCTGTTAAAAGAAAAGCATTATATTAATTTAGCTTCTGCCAGTAACATTCAGATCAAGTCAGTTCAGTTCAAAAGTTGAAAAAATTAAGTTTGCCAGTTCATTTGCTGGTGGAAGGAGCCTGTCCTGCGGCGGGGGGAGAGGGAGCCACAGGACGGCAACTCTGTTYCACAGCATCAAGGCTTCAAAACACACTTCTGTTCTGCATTGTGCTGAAAACAAAACTTTTCAAATTCTTCCACAGGAGCGGAATCGGCCCATTCCCATGGGCGTCACGCAGCTCTCCTGACCGCGCTCCCCTCCCCGCGGGGTGCCAGGCAGGAATCCCCCCTCGCTGGCATCTCCGTCCAGTGCGAACAAACCATTCCCTTTTGCTTAAWCGACACTTGGCTCAACATCTGCTTGCCAAATCATGCCCCTTCCATCCCTCTCACCAACAGCAACCCCTGGGTACGCACCGAGCCCGTCATTCGCTTTGTAAAACTCAATGCAGCGAGCCCAACTCATTCATTCCCAACCCTCTTGACTCCTCACAGCCGAGAGTAGTAAAACATGGTTTTGTCAGTAAACTACACTAGTGTGACTCAGACATTGACACACAGGGCGCAGTTACCGTGTGTACAGTAACAGGGTGCCATATTTAGASTTTCTAACCATAACCACACTTGCAAAAAACTGCATTAGATCAGCAGCCAGTTTCCCGGACTCCCACTCCTTGTTTCTGACTTCAGGAATTCAGATTATTTGTCTTGTACCAAATAAAGTTGCTTAGGAGATAAAACAGTAAGAAGGAAAAACAGAGGGGCCTAACAATTAGCTTTAATCTRTTCTGGCTTGAATAGATAATGCTTATAGTGGAAAATAGCAAATAGTAAAAAAAAAAAAAAAATAGCAGCAAATTGAAACCTGACATAAAAATAAAGCTTTTTTCTTGTTTTTTATGTTTTAAACTTTTAATGTTATCCTTAGCAGCACATAGGTAATTTGCAGAAGTGTTGGCCAATCTTCATTAGCTACTTTTGTCCTCGTTAAGGCTGCCTGTGAATATCAGCATAGACAAAGCAAGATGACCCACAGAAGAAAGTGTTTGAGTTTAGCACTGTGTGACTACTGCTGCTTACCGCAGTCAGCTGTCAGGAGGGAACATTTCAGCTGCCTTAGTTTAAGATTTTTTTCCATAAAGAGCAGGATTGGTGCAGTGTAAAGGTTTGCACACTTTTTTTTTTTTTCTTTTTTTCTCTTTTCTCTCTTTATTTAAGTAACAAGGCAGGTATTGCTAGTAAGATGAAGAAACTTGAGAGACTCGCACAATCATACAGGATGTTTTGGGATTAGCGAGGATCAGAAGCTCATGCTTTCATTGCAAGAGAGACTGTTTAACAGTCAGGCCAGCCGAGATCAAAGATACCTGTCCTGGGAAAGGAAAGGCAGATAARCATCATGAGCTAGAGAAGGTGACGAGTGCAGGAAGAGGGGATCCGGGACATATCAGATAACTCTGACCTAGGTCCCAAAACATCTACTGCCTGGTAAGGAAAAGGAGTCCTRTACAGGTGTATTTATTATTTTGTCTACACTTGTTTCTTTCCCATGCTATTTCAGAGAGAATCATTTTAGTACCGTAGGCAACACCTGCGCACACGCTGCTCCCAAGGAATTACACGGGGGACGCCCGTGGGGTTGGGAGTCTAAGAAAAAAGCGTGGACCTTCAGGTCCGAAAAGTCACGTCTGGTCCGGTGGTTTTCGGGCAGCCGCACCGCAGAGCCTCACTGCCTCGAGTATGCTACCAGACACCGAAGGACAAAGCRGATGAGACTTGGCACAGCGGCTGGGGGGACGTCCCGTGTCTGGGAGAGCTGCCCTGGGGAGCGGGARCTGAAGCCTTTCCAGCGCCCACTCWCTCGTGTCACTCAGCGTCCACCTTCGTGGCCAGCTGGTACAGCACTAGCACATCCCAGTCGGTGCGGTACTAGGTGACTTCTGCATAGCAGAAATTAATTTAATCCACTCTGAAGACAAAATCGGGTCGGAAAACTGTTCAGCATATTTTATTCTTTATTTTTTAGTCATTCTTTTAATTAATATACACTGTTTTGGCGATGGTGGGGTTTGGCGKTTTTTTTCTTTTTTTCATTTTAATAGAAAGAAGACAAAGGGCAACAGTAAAAAATTATCATAAAAGGGAATCGGCTATTGCCCTGTTCAGGTTAGTTTAAGTGTTGAGCTCTGAAGAACTCATTCTATCAGTTGCACTAATACGTGCTACTGACCTGGTTCCTCTCAATTTGTTATCAGGGTAGGGAAACAGTTGTGTCCAGTTATCCAGGATACAGCTGAGACTGAAAAAAGAAATTAGAACTGTGAAGATGAAGGCACTTAGCGATATTGCTATTTTACAGCGGACCCCGGGAAGTCCCTTCGGYGGGATCCCTCTCCTTGGCACCCTCTTCTCCATTGCAAAAGGCTCAGAATTGCTCTGGGTCCATCCGTCGCCTCTCTGGAGGCTGGCAGCTCCGGAAGAGGGGGCTGGCTGGCTCTGCTCTCGCTGTTTATTTTCTGGGAAGTCAGGCTTGGTCAAGTGGAATGAGTCTTGTGTTCATTTTAAGAAAGTTTATATTTGACTCTGGTAGGGCTGGGGAGGAGGTGAATGATAGGAAGAGGAGGGAAGGATCAGAGATCTTGCGGGGCTGCCCCCACAMCACCACAGCAGCCCCATTACCAAGGCAGCAAGAAGGTGAAGCAAAGCACCAAAATCAAACATGCCTGTTATTTTCTTTTTTCTTCAAAGCTCAGAGATGACTCTAAATCTAAATCCAGCTCTTACTCCATAGGTGACCTTGTGGCCCATGAAAAAATGTAAACTACATCCCCTGCTTTTAAAACTCACCTTCTAAACTTCAGAAAAATACTTCCTAACTTTGCCGTACAACCTGACTCATCCTGCAGCAATGATCTCTATTTATTATCCGCATCTTGGGGGTCTCAAAGTCTCATCAGCCACTGCTGCCCTGCAAGAGAAAGTAAGGGAATGCTTTTTTTGTGCAGTAATGGGAGCCATTCTGCTGGCACAAGGCACAGAAGTGGAAGTGGAGAAAGGAGCGGAACCAGCSTGGAGTCTCACACCAGCTTTGCACAGTTACATGAAGCACTTCTAATCTTTTTGGGCCATATCCTACCAGCAGGATAACGGAAACAGTTGATGCAAAGCAGTGGCTTTGCACCTTTTGCAGGGCAGGCACAACATTATTCCCTCCCCAGTAACTGTGCAGAGGGAGGGTAAGCAATCCTGCCTTGGCTGCACACAGAGGAAGCAGTAAATGGAGATGCTCTGTGCAGACTTTGCGTTCCCCCATGCGGTGTAAACCAAAACCAGTTCCTGCAATTCTGTGCAATAATATACAAAGTTTGCTGGCTACTTCTCCCATCCGTCTCCTGTGGGTATAGACKCCTGGCCTCTGAGGCAACCAAGAATGCCATCCTTCTAGATTTATAATCACAGGGATTTATAAAATACAGTGTTGTTGTTAGGTGCCTTGAAGTGAAGGGGGAAAATAAATAAATAAACTACATGGGCGTTGCCACTGGAAAAATAAAAAAATCTGATCTCAATCAACCAACCACATTTACTACTCTGCATCCATGGCCAGGCTTACTACATAAACCACCACTGTCATCCCTTCATTCTTTTCAATACTTCTCAGGGGCATCCATCTTCCTTAACACAGCGTCCCTGATTTCAAAAGCCAGACACAAATTAATTCCGGGAATCCTACGGTGGGGAGACATTAAAACCCATTTAGAGGTTTCTGTGGAAGCCTCTCTCCATGCTTATTTCAGTCAAGTCAGACTCACAGCGTAGCACGCTGGAGCCAGCCTGGAGGAGCAGGAGGTTATAGGTCTGCGGCAGACTGCAGGGACACGCTGGGCTTCTGCAATGACCGAGGGGTTTGTTCTCTGTGGTAGGGTGTCGATGGTGCGTACGTGGGAGGAGGGGACTGGGCAGAGCTCTGTTTTAGAGAACTAAATTAAACATTTCTTTTATTTTCTTTTTAACTCTTTCATTCTTAGTTAAGGCATTAAATCTCATAGGTTTCATTTCCAGAGACCAGCTGCCTTCAAGATTTCCTCTACAGCTCTTCAAGGCTAGGAAAAATAAGGGTGGAAAAAAAGGAGGGGGAGCTGAGCCACAGTATTCAGAAGAAATGTGTCTTAACKCATCTCCCTGGGTCTGAAGAAAGAAGGAGGCTTCCTACAGGTTTGGGGGTTTAAATTACCCCTCTGGGTTAGGTGTTAAGTAGCATCTCCCCTTCCAACGTATAAACATTTATATTGCTAAGCCTCTCACTTGTTCTGTTTTCTAATGGCTGTTTTAAGACGTGCGAAGAGCTGAGAGGATGGGGACAGGGAGCTGCCTCCTGACTCACCTGGCCCGCAGACGGCAGGGTCCGCGGGTCACACGTCAGCTGCACCGCGGTCGCCCGGTTGCACTCTTAGCCGCTGGCATGGAGCATTGCAGCACATTTTCTTTTCTCTAGCTCATAAAAATAATGCATTTTGTCAATAACCCCTCCTATTTTTATATTAATTTTGTGGGGATTTTTTTTTTCCGGGTATTGTCGATCCTTGCTTCAGACAATCCGCGGGTAAAATAAACATTTCCTGAAGATACATTTCCTTCCTTTGTGCTTCAGAAGAGGAAGAACACCTTGTCCTAAGCGGATATGCTGAAAGGTTTGGGTTGTTTCAGAGAATTGACCATCATTTAGAGCTAAGCTCACACCTTAGTTTGTGACCTACCTGCTATTCTGAAGAGCAGAGAAGAGCGCTCGGAGCCGTATCCCCCCTGCGAGGACTGGAGCGGTCCATACCCAACGTCTGCCTCCAACCCCCTGCATGTGCAGCCTGCTCCACCTGGATCCACACCCACATCTGCARCTGAAGTTAGGGAGCATCTCCCACCTTCAGCAAAGGCCAAACCAAAAACCCAGCCCTGCTTATTCCCCTAGTTGTTGGGATATGTTTGATCTGACCACTAATACTATGATTATATTGGTTTCTTTCCCTTTGAGAACTGCAAGCTGAAACCAAAGTGGTCAGCTGACACTCTGGGAAAATAACGGGTGATAAGAAGATAAGAGTATGAGTTGCTGTATTGCAGCTGACATCCTCCTCACACTGATAGCCAGGATTTTGGACGAAGGTGGCAAAACTCCCCAGGTATTCAGGCGTTGGGAGAAACAAGGAACAGAGCCTTTTCCAGTCATCTGGGGCAGCCAGCTCAACCACAGAGACACTGAGGAAAAATTGGAAAAGGACCAATTACGTTCGGGGGGGGCTTGTTCTTACCAGCACTTCCACACCCCATCATTTATATGAGATTTCTGCATTACATGAGTTTGCAAAGTGAGATTGCAAAGCCAGTGCAACATGCTATTTTCAGTACAGACAACAACAGAATACCCATTTTTCACGGGTGGAGATGGACAAAAGAGAATTATTCAGAACTCCTTGAGTGCTGGGATTCAGACAGTTCATTTAGTAGGTTTTAAAGCTCTATCAAAGCTTTTCTTTGTGTTGATCAAAGGACAAGATGTGTTCTTGCCTATGATATGGACCTATGGCTTGCCTTTGGCAAGTCCACTTCAGCAGGCTACACCTCAGTTTCCAAGCTATACCATGAGAACAAAGAGAGGTATCTATCTTGTTACACACTTGRGGCTAAATGCTTTTTGGCCATAACAGACATGAGCTACTATTAGAAAACTGCCTTACAGACAATATCTATAAACGCTTGAGAAGACAGGCTCAAAAGCAGCATTTCAGGGAACAGAAACTAAATGCAAAGGAACAGAAACTAAATTCCTTGAAAGATCTATAAGAAAAAAATACAACAGACACATTAATTATTTAGCAAAACTCAGATGTCCATTAATGGCTACTTAGACAGCGTTTTGGCAGGATATCCTATCTACTGTATCACTATTGTATCCCTGGAACTGCACATTTTGCTTTGGTATGTTCATAAGCCATTTCTCTTGCTCCTGTCAATGAGGGTGAGGCTCTGCAGTTCCCCAGTTCATTCCAAGCGGTCTCTATTACCATACCTGCTCCTAATGCCAGCACCCAAAAAGCCTTCCATGGACCGCTGCACACASCAAAATGAAGTCATCAACCCTCGGGAGAAATAAGCTGCGACAGATATTTTTTTTTTCAGCTGTAAACCAGTGGAGCCTCATTTTACTAAAACATGGGATCAGCTCCTCATCTCCATCAGCCAGCAAAGCTTCRTAACTGAGATCAGAATCTGGCCATTAAAAATAGAAAGCTTGGAGAAGTCATATTCAGTGCTCTTGGGTGCCGCCTGCAGGTTTTGAAACAGCAGTTTACTAATATCTATTCCAAAACAACATTGAACATGGTGATTTGTGGAATAAAATGGGGACTTACTACACTAAAATTACTAGAGAAATCAAGGAGTGAAAATATGAGCTTTTYTTGATTCAGTTTTGAGCAAACAGAAGCTGAGATGTGCATTTTTTTCTCACAATCAGTTTTCATGATGATTTCAATCCAAAAGGTAAAATTTAATAAACAAGCCAGAGGGCCATAGACTCATGCAGATCAACCTGGGAGGAAACACGCACAGGAATTTTCCCAGATGTTGCTCTCTCTAACACAACATTGTGCTTTGACGAGGCCTCACAGACTTTTAGCCATATAAATGCCTTTGAGGATCCTCATTCCAGCCCCAAAAGGTAGACCACATATGGAGATTTTCAAAGTTACTGCTATTTTCAAGGTCTTTTTTCCTTTTTTTTCTCTCACTTTGGTAATGCTTCGTGCTTCTGGACTGTAGAAGTCCAAAGRCTCTGGCCTTGGTGTCCACAGACAACCCCATCAAAGGTGTGATAACAGAGCAGGACGGCAGYGTGCCATCCAGAAGCATGGGCACACCCCTGTTGGAGCTACCTGCCCATGGCAAATGGCTCTCCTGGAGGTCTGATGTTATTTGTGCCTTCCTTAACCTCTTTGTTCTCTGACTTTTTCATGAGGCCTCGAAACGGTTTCCCAAAAGGCTCTGCATTTGTTCTGGCAGCCATCCATATTTTGCTTCCTTGCAGTCCTCTGGGTCTGAGGCTGCCGCTGTCTCCCCTTCTGCTCCTGGTCCCACCACTTCCTCCCCACGTCCCGTGCCTGAAGTACAACTCAACTCATAATGACCCAGTTAAAAAAACACAGGTTATTTGTTTATGGAGCACATTACACACTGGAAGACACAGTCAAAAACAGCTTAAAGGGGATGTGGGGGCCTCCTAGGTTAAGTAAAAGTCATTTCTGATACGCAACGCGCTTGGGCGGCCCGAACCTTGCTGCAGACGCGGGATTTGCCCTGTGCATGTCCGTGCACGGGGCTGGAGGGAACGGCAGCACCCCCCGCACCCCAACTGTGCCCCGGCACAGGGGGACCCGCTGGGGACGGAGGAGGGTGGTGAGGAGGGCGACCGAGTCCCCTGCAGAGGCATATGGTTCATTTCCAGTTCTGAAGGAGGTGGTAAGTGGAAGGTAAAACAGAAAGGGGAAGGAGTTAAAACAATTCCAACAATGGAAAAATTAACTTACCTTTTCTGACGATCTCAGACCCCGTGTTGGATCCTGGCTGTATTGACCTGTGACACTGATGGCCATTAAAATTTAGCTTTTAAAATCCTTTTTATTTTCTTCATAGAGAAAGAAGAAGGYTGCTTCCCCCCACCCTGGGAAATGCATAGTCGTTTCTATAAAGAATAGTAGATATTTTTTTCAAAATATTTCCAAAATGTTTTTCATCTTTTKGCCAACTTGATTCAAATTGAAAACACTGATTTGGTTTTACAATTAATAGAATTATAAAGTCTAAAATTAACTGGCTTACTGTTTTTTTACTTATTTACTTCTTGTCTAAATATAGAAGAAAAAGGAAAAGAAGAAAAGGAGGGAACGAGAGGAAAAATCAACCAGAAATACAGACCTGATAAGTGTAAAGAGACTGTATTCATTTATGATCTTTTTTTCCCAAAAAAAAGTGAAGCCTTTTACCACTGTAAGAACTTTTCGTGGAAATTGCTGTATTGCCCACACGACTATATTCAACTTCAAAAAAATTGTACTTCAAGAATACATTTTAACCATCGCTCATAAAATATAGTCGTCTTTGCTTTTCAATGCTTTCTCTCATATGTCAAGTCTCTACCAGAAGTTCAAGGCCCTTCTCCTTGGAAGAGAAAGCGGGGAACGAGTCAGAAGTGAGAGCCGGGGGGGGGGATGCAAAAAGGAGGAGACGGGAACAGCCCTGACACAGCAGAATTGGTAACAGTTCAAGTGTCCTGTTGAAAATCTCCAGTGGGAGCCACAGAAATCCATCAGTGTCCCGAATGACTGGTCACCTGAGGTTTATCCAGCACCACACGAAACATCAATTAGAAAGGGAGCCAGCTGGCAGGGCGCTGGTCCTGCAGAGCCGCAGAGCCCAGCACCGCAGCGGCGCGCGAAGCAAACGCAGCACCACGCRCTTCACGCCTCCGAGGCTTGCAAGGGGACGGCTGCATGTATGGATTGCCATAGGGAGGAGGGGGGGGAAAGGGGTAAGAGATGTCTGTCTGGCTACCGTCAATTAGCTTTTAAATTTTAATTGGGGCCTGAGTGATATTTTGTTTCTGGTTTAGGCTGAAGCCTCTCTCTCTGAGGCTGGCTGCTTCTTCCCCTAGAAAGCAAAACACCGGCCAAACCTTTCTAAAATATTACCACTCTTCTTATTAGGAGATTCTTCTTCTGAAGGAGGAAGAACTAGACCTAAAAAAGGATGTAGCGAAAGCGTTGTGATTGCTTTTTTCCTCTTATAGATAACCTGAAACCTGAGTGTTAACATCCGTATGAGAGCAAAAAACAGGATTAAATGTCTATGGAGTGTTTTTTCATCCAGAGGATCCCGGTGTCCTACACACCACCAGTAACGCTAATCTCACTGGAGAGCTATGAGCACGTAGCAGGTAAAGGATAGCCAAGACACCAAGGAAACAAGGTCCAAGGGACCCAGCAATGTCAAGAGCTTCATCAACTTCACCAGTGAAGCTCACAAAAAAATACACAAGAAATTAGGAAGTAAAAACTCCTGTGCTGCTGCTACCCTGAACAAGGTAACGATAGCCAACAGAAATTAAGAATAAGGCAACTAATAGACACATCACCCGGTTCTGAAATGCAGGCATTGACTGAGCAGTGACCAGAAGGCAGTCGGACAGCATTGCTGCGTGACAGACGTCAGGAAATGAAGGGTGCCGTATCTACRCGAAACTAAAGGCAATATTTTGAACAGGAAGTTGGTCAGAAACGGGAGCAGCAGAATAAATACAACGGCAACGAGAAGGAAAACAAAACAATAGTGTGCTTTTCAACTATCTGAAAAAAAAAATTGGCATTTAGAGCAAAACCGGGAAGTATTGGCTTTCTTATGTATACAGCTTATTTACGATTGCTTCCACACTATATACTTACACAGGTACAATAAAAGCCCAACAAAGTGGAGTAAACAGTCAAGCGTAGGCTCATTGGAGCCATTCTTACGCTGCACGCGAAYAGAGCATATCTCTGTGGGTGAGTGCAGACCATCTTGTGCTTGCTCCACCTGCACCCCAACCAGTYTCAAGCCCTGGTGCTGCACTAGCATGGCGTCGTTCCTGAACTGTTGAGCTCAGATCCCTCAGGAAGGCCTATTAGCGCAGGTGCAGTGCCATGGCACAGACTACATGGCACCTAGACTGTAGCTGGCCTGCATCAGAACCAACTCAGCCCACCAGCAGAGCAGAGGTGGCTGTACCCATCCAGCCGGACGCACCTGTAGATTCAAACAAAGGTGGCATCTTTTCAGGCTGCCYGCAAAGGACACCTTGCTTTCCAAAGTGGTTTCTGTCCACAGCTCTGACAGAATGGTATATGGTCTGGGTCTCGCAGGAGTGCAGCCCCCAACCTTCTGCAGGCTCCAGCTATAGTCTCTCTCTCTCTGTGCCCAGACAYGTTCCTTTAATGTCAGTGGCAAATCTCCCTTTTGCCTCGTCTTGTTATGGATTTGGTCAAGCCTGGTCTTGTTTCTTTTGAAGTCAGCAGGAAAAATCTAGTGGGGGAGAGAATAAAACCTATTTCCCAGCCTCTCGCTTCTTTTAATGCCAGATTATCCTCATGCAATGCAACCTGAAGTCCTCCACTCTGACCAGTCCCATTCCTTCAGCCACTTGGTTTTATTCTCTGGAGTTTGTATCCTGGAGTCCCAGCAGCAGCAGCAAAAACAGCTGCCAACATCCTGGGAATATCTGCCTTGGAATCTCAACTACTGTGTGAAGCTGCTGCTCTCCAGTTTGAGATTTGTGTTTGCAAAGAAAATCTGTCCAACAACAACATCGAGAGAGGAAAAAAAGGAGGAAAAAGGGCTTTATATAACAGAATTAACAGAGCTGTCGCAATAGTAACATGAARTTAACAGGCAACTTTTCCTTCTCCTTCTCTGCCCCCACCCCAACCTCCTCCTCTAACAGCAGTTTCATTTGTTTTTGTTTCCAAGCTTCTTTTACTGGCCACTCACACAGCCCCGCTCCCTTTGTCTAATTTGGATCTCGAACTTCCATGCAACTGACTCTTGCTGTAACTGTAAATCTTTTTATGGCCCTTCTGCCTCTGAACTGTAAAAGCAATGCCACTGTAAGCTGCCTAAATGGGTCGTAAATCCACTTAGTGCACTGAATGAGGAAAAAAGTTTTTAAGGGAAAGAAGGAAAAAAAAAGGCAAACTAAGGTGGCTGGAGGGACACAGGGGAAAAAAAMCCAAGAATGTATTTGCTAAATGGAACCAAAATAACAGGAGTCAAAGGGAAAATATGAACGGGGGGGGGGGGGAAGATGAAATAATGCATCTTGGTGGTAAAAACAAACTGCTTCTGAAGGGCTGCTCAGTTTATTAACGCTCGACGATTTACGGGAGGATGTTGGTTGCCCTCCACTCCTGTTGGCATCAGTAGGACCTGGTAGCACCGGGCTAGTCTACGAGACTGCCAGCAGCTAATAGACTCTCTTTTTCCACTGGGTGGTCCAGGGACTGGTATCTGGGTCTAATTCTAGCTCTTTTGCACTGCCTGACTCACAGGTTTAATCGTGGCTCCGAGCCTCAGTTTATTCATCTGTAAATGGGAGATAAAGATATTCCCCTTATTTGTAAAATGTTTTGAGAGCTGCTTAAATGCCACCAGGGAAGGGGCAGAACTGATTCCTGTGGCAGTCAATAGCAACAGTTTAATTTGTTTCTGTAGAAGCAGAGCTAGTCCAAAATGGGCAACTTTTGTCTACGTAATTTATTGCATTTATCACCATGGTATCTGAGCTCTAAGAGTATTATCCAAATTCCACTGAATTCACTGAGTGTCTTTCCACTGCTTTCAATAAGTTTTGGATTTGACCCCAAAGTCACAAAAAACCTGAGGAATATGTCAAAAGAATGTAAGTGGGTGTGAGTTGAAATTGAGGAGTTTGGAGACTGGAGTATGCAGAACAGTAGCTATTTAAAGACCGAGTTTGCTACTGAGTGTTCCCTTTTAATAGGGTTATATAAATACATTCCCGTCTCAATATATGTGGAAAAACAGGCAGTGAGGTGAGACTCTATTGCTTTATTTCTTATGGGAAATATCGTGCATAGCTAAACCACCTCTTCCCCTTTCCTCACCCACCACCCACAGTCCCTGGAAGCCTTCAGCAGCTGTGTACAGTGTGAAGAGGCACATCCGGGAGCACTGCGAGAGTTAAAAAGTTCACAGCCCTGCCTTTATAATAAAGCCCCTGTTTTCATTGCGTTCTCACTTCACCTTAAAGACTCGATCTGAGTTTTGGCACTCAACATGTCAGAACGGGAGGGGAGGCTGGTTATGCCTTTTTATTATTATTACTATTATTTTATTGCTCTGCTCCCTTGCAAGGAAAGGAGGAGGAAAGAAAATAAAATAAATGTTCTTGCTTGGCTCTCTGCAAAGACCAAACRAGTTTCAGCACAGCTCCCTTGGGCCAGGTGTGTCCCCCGCAGAAAGTCACTGCCCGAGTGGGCACCAATTGGCATCCCAATTACCATTCTCGGGGAAAAAAAGTCAGTGGYCAAAGAGGACTGAGAGGTGAACCCCTCTCTTTTTTCACCAGCGCCATATGTGCGGTGCACTGACCGATAGTTCAGGTCAGGAGATGCTGATACTATAACTTAAAAGAATCTTATTAAAATTGTGGAAATCTTTGACTATGAAAAGTGGGGTCTGCACCTGGATAGTCATTATGTTTCAAAGGAAATCCATCTGGTATTTTATTGCTTATTCTCTCCATGCACTTTGTGTACAAGAACAATACAAGGGCTGGAATATTTCATATCAGGAGGCTTCCAAAAAACTGTTTACACTCTGTCAGGTCAATAAGCTACACAGATTTTTGCAATATTATCTCAATTATGGGTAACCATTGGAATACACATTTTTTTTAAAAACCTTCCTAAAAAACACTGGCATGGATCCTTGGAGCAGGCAAACTCCTGAGATCTTCGCCAGACTCCATGAAGCTCATATACCCAAAAAGCAGTTAAGTCTTCACTATCTGGAATGTTTTATAACTACAGCTGAAGTCAAGTGAAGCTTGTTTTTCCCATCAACAGAGCTACAGCAATCTGCCTGCACTGGGGATTGGACCCTGCCTGCACATACGTGCTGGGGAGTGGGACACAAATGCCAGAGGGTGCGGGAGAGTGCAGTGATGGGGGAATCCTCCGGACAAGTGAGAACCAGCTCCAAGGTGAAGGCTGTGTCCATGTATTAGTAACACCAGGCTTGAGCAGCAGTGGGCTTGTCTGTGTGCAAACAATCATGCAAATGTATTATAAAGAGCACATTTTAAAAGGAAAACTATATAAAGTCTATCAGAATAGGGTACCAGTCTTTAAAGACCTTRGGAATCCAACAACAGTCTTACAATAAAATCACATACAGACAGAGCGACTTGATTACAAGGCAACCTCTCCTTCGTTGCCAATTCCAGCAATTTTATTAATTCTAGTAAATATATCACGGGTCTCAAGATGACTGATGCTTTCATTACAGCCTTGGCCTCAGCCATTAGGTGATTATTACGAATCTCAACTTTCATTTTTTAAAGTTTTAGCTGTCACCATTCAAAGAAACAGTATTAAAAACAAAACCTAAAATAAACTAGGAAAACTTAAAAGTGAGAAAGAGGAAAAAAAGTAAGGTAAAACCTATAGAAATGCAGAAGACAAATTTTAAAAAGATTATTATACTAATTATTTCTTACCTATCTTGAATTTTTAGTGAGCACGTTTGATGGCTAGAGTAGATGTTACTGGCTAGCTGACAGCAGCAAAGTTACCTTGAATGAAACCCGTGTAAAAGAATTTGGCTATAATCCACATTTGCTTTAAATTTGTGCAACCTCTAGTACAGAACTAGGAAACAGTCACAGATTTAATTGACTTTTCACTTCTGATGCTCCTTGCATATTGTGGGGGATATGAATTTGGCAAGGAGCTTGCATTTATTAGCACATGTAAATTTACCAGGAATGTTTAGTCTTGCTGTTAAAGCCCAGATCTAGAACACAGGAACATGTCAGAAGCTGAGTGTCATTTTTAAAAGCAAGCTTAGAAACCATGTATTTCTGTTGAAATACTTCACAAGTAAACCAACTGCACCCAGAAAGTTGAGAAAGCGAAACCAAGACATATCCTGAAATATTCTTTTTAAAAACCTATTTCACTATTTCTAAGATTTGGAAAACCTGACTCATGATTTCTAAATACTGGAATTGGAAATGCTGCTGTTAACTGCTCATCATTGTTCCTCACAGCATCACCCAGGTCCAAGGACAAATTTCTGTCACCCTAACTAAATTTAAGAGAATAGATTTATTGAAATAACTTGCAGAGTCATACTTTAGCAGCTTAGATTCAATAGATGTTGGCACTTGGTCTCCTACCCACTCCTTCTGTGTAAACATCACAGGCATTGAAAGGTCGAGCATCCCAGGGCCCTGTGGTGTATTTTGGAAGATTCAGGTACGAGATTTTGCTAGGAACCATCCCGTGTGACCGTGGCTGACACACATAAGCCCAGGCCCCTTGGGAGAATTACATGCCGGGAACCTGGACCTTGACCTCTTCTGCTCGAATTCCCCAACTGTGAAATGGAGGAAGTAGCATTGCTAAGCCACAAACCACTTACAAACGTGTAATTAATGTAACGGAGTCCGGAGCATCACAACACCACACTGGGGAAGCTGGTATGGACTCACTTTAGGACACCTTGTGTGTATGAACAGCAAAATGTGGTGCAAAATGTTGTGCAGAGATACCTGCTTAGGAACTTGGACCACAATAGGGTGGAGAAGCGCTACGTGGACTCTTGCACTCGTGAGCTGGCTCCACTGCAGATCATTTGGGTAAGTCACTGCTGTGTCACAGCCCGGTGGGGAAATAGAACTGCGGTAACATCACGCCAGAGAGAGCAAAATTGCAAGAGACATTGGAAATATTTCAATTTCTGAAGTTTTCAAAAAGTTATTCAGAAGTGTTACAGTTCAGAAAAGCCCTTTTTTTCTTTTCTTAAGCAGGTGTAGAAAACAAAAGAGATGTGGATGGAAATTTGTGCCTAGCTCTGAACTCCTTCCTTATTTCTGTTTGCTTTGCTTTACTCCTCTTGCCAATGTTTAGGATGAGAACAACTTAATTTTGGGGTCAGTCTCGACTTTCTTGCTTGTGTCAGTTTATTTTGGATCAGATTCCTAAATTCACATACTCAAACTCAAACAACTATTTGCATTCACGCATAACCTACCCATGCCATTAAAGAGAAAAAGCCTCTTCTCAGCTTGAGGAGAACCTGCTGTCGACAAACTCCTTCTCMTCTGAACCATAACCTTTGACTCGTCCTGTGGGGGAGAAGGGAGAAAAGCAATCAGRTGCAGAATGCCAATACGTCCCTCTGGGGTGACAGACATCCAATTTCCAAGCAACCATTAAAAGGTCCATATGGAATTTCATGTTTAATATGAAGCAACAAGAAACAGGAAAACCCAATGGCGAACACATGGCGTGTGTTACTTCTGCCTGCGAGCTTGGGCCAATGTCTGAGCCTTTCCAGGTGCTCTCTTCTGCACTGAGAGCAAGCTGTGGGGATGTTCAGCACGCTTGGGGTGCTCTTACATTTTATTATTATTATTTTAACTAAGAAACTAGCTGCTTGGTCCATTTGAGGAGGGTACGGCTTTGAGACAGATGTGGAAATAATCTGAAAACATAAGGGTCAGGCAGTGGAACATTTCCAAGATTGTATGAAACATTAAGCAAGTGAACGGAAAACATTTATTTTTCCATATCATATTCCACAGCAAACTCGGATTTCTCAAGCTTATCTTCATATCCACATTATAACTGAAGACTAATTGTGTTTTCCTCCGTATTTTCCTGCAGATSAAAAAAGTTCAAATCTAGAGTCTCCCCATTCATACCAAAAAGTTGTTTTCCCCACCTCTGGCATCAGCTCAGCAGCCAGGAAGCCAGCGTGCAACGCCAGAGACGCTGCTGGACTACGGGGAACTGCTGCAGCCCATGGACCTCTGGAAATGAAGATGAAATGAGGCTCAGTTGTGTGCAGCACATTGATAAGATTTTGGCCCCCATTTCAGCATGACCCAATAGGTTTAAATGGCTTCATTTCTCAGCCAGCCAAGAGCAAATGGGTGGTAGATGTGATATGGCTGCTCACTGGAAATCACTCTTGATTGATTTACCTTCTCCTCCTCGGTAGTGTATGGGCTCGGTATATGGCTTGAGCACATAAATTACATAGAAAACACCTTTCACGGTTGTGTATAGTGTATATATAWGTTGTCACCCCATCAGAGGAGAAGCTTTTATGAAGTATTAGCTCTAAGTGTATACAGAATAGAAACAATAATTTTTAGTTGCTCAACAAACATAAAGTCACATTTCAAAATAATAATTTTGAGTTAGAATAAAGAAGAACCAAGTAACTGATATTTTTCTAGGTAAACAAAGAAACAAACAAAAATGCTGCTGCTGGCTATAAAAACAAGTGAGTTTTTAGGAGTTTTTTGATTGTTTTTTGAAAACTAATAAGAGCTGTGAAATCCAAAAAAGTTTTCAGTTTTCATTAACAAGATTTCAACAGTTTGGTTTTTGCTTTTGCCTTTTTGAAAGAAGATACAAAGATGTTTCATTTTCATTTTAACAAGTTTACAGAAAAAAATTTCTACTAGCACTGCTACATTGTTATTTCTGGGGGATGAGTAACAAGATATTGGAGATATAAGAATCATTTGAATGATTTATATACTTACTTGTGAGTGGAACAAGGACCTCATTTCAGGCTGTAACACTCTCAGTTTCTACCCACAGGTGGATGTGGTATTGAGAACGGTCACTTGAACCTAAATTAAAGACAACAGAGATTAAAATCAGGGAATAAAGCTTCAAGACAAGGAGTGTTTTTGTCTGGGGTTTGCGCAGCACATGACAGYGGGGTCCTGACTCCAGGCTGCATTTCCCAAGGGACACAGCACTGACAGTCGTACGGATACACAACAGCAGAAACTGGTCAAGGACCAGGGTCTCCTCCCCAGGCTGGCCGGAACGCACGGGAGAGCCAGGCTTTTGTTGGAAGAGGAAGGCTGTGAGAAGAAAAGGGAGGAAGGGATTTTGAAGGCCTATGCTTAATATTCATTAAGGTTAGGTTTTAGATCAGGTAAATTTGGACAAACACGTGAGGTGAGATTTTTAGATTCATTATCTGAGTATCCCAGCTTTTAAGACACCCGTAGTCTACCTAGCTTTAAGTAACATGTCTCAAAGTTATTTTCCATCCTTAAGCTCAAAACTTCAAAACTACCCTAAGTGGGAAGACTTCTTTTTCTCCTTACCCAAGCCAGCTGCCACTGAAGGCAATGAAGATTTTTTTTTTTACCCAAGGTCAAGATAGGTTTACAAGATTCAGATCTATTTTAATATTTTAATGTTCCTTCAGTTCTGAAATCTGCTGTGCTTTTCTGGTTACTGTAAGGTAAAGAGTGCATAGCTGCTGACTGCAGAAACCCTGGAGAAAGTTACCATACAATAAACATCTGATAATTAATAGTTAGTAGCAAAATTCCACTGTTGATATCAGTYTGGTAAAAGAAGGGAAATTTATCTATTTTAACCATAACATATTCCTTGTTCAATGCAATACKAACTCCTGCAGCATAAAGACCATCSTTGTAAACCAMTGCCAGAAATCCCTAGCAGTCTTGCAGGATCCCAATCAACGCCTCCCCAATTTTCCCAACCAAAGCTATGCACTCAGCAAAGCACACCTGCCATAAATCTCGAAGCATTACCAGCTTTCAGCGAAAACTGGTAACGTTACRGCTGGGGGATGATGTATGGGGATGTCACCAACTCCCTCTTCGCACGCACAGACCCCTTTCCCCTATTGCAGGCGTTTTTTATCGGCTTCAGTGACTCAGCCGTTAAACATCTCCCAGCCATCAAGCCGAATGACAGCAGGCCAGCGGCCGCTTTCTCCCTCCGTCGGCAGCGAGTGGTCAGCGGCCGATGTTTATGGGAGGGTGGAGGAGGGAGACGGGAGCTGGGCATAATTAACGGGACAATTGAACGGGTTATGCCTCTCTGATTTCAATTAACCTCTGAACTTTGCAGTGACAAGATCTCGTGGTTACCGACTAACTTCAGCAAAAACCAGATGTTATAACTGGTTAATCCAAGACCTCAAATAGCGTATAGTTGGGATTTGGTGATAGTCTCTTTTCAGATCACTGAATGCTCACCAAAAGAAAAAGGAATAACATTTCAGACTTCTTTAATACCATTATTGTGTTGGAATTGGGGTCTGATTATTGTATCGGAGCTGGGATCTGACTCTGTTCCCATTTCAAATCTACTGCAGAATTCATTAATGGGAGGAAAATGAAGTCAAAGACTCAGAGAAATATRTTAATGACATTAAGGACACAGGCATTCAAAGCTTGCAAAACAGATTAGTGTATATAGACAGATAAATAAAAAAAATCTTTGTTGAAGAAAGACTGAGATAAGCACAGAGCTGACATCAGAGAATAAAGCAATCTAGCTATGTTAAGAATAGAGTTTTCCATGATTTACTCATGTATTTTAAAGWGAGCACTTTTTAGTTTTGAAATCAGCACAGAGTTTGAGAGATTCGATACAAGAGGTTCTTTTAAAATCCTATATGAACTACAAAGATTTGTAGCTTGCAATAAAGCTACAACTGAAAATTAAAATTCATCAAAAGAATGCAATTTTTTTAAATAAAAACATCTTTTGAATTCTTCTACCTTTTTAATTCAGAAACTGGAGAGAGAAATCCTGGTTTTGTTGGCCTTTGTTTTCAATACAATTCTGTCACTTAAAATGTTGACCATCTCTGGTTAGTGGAAATAGATTTAATTCTCCTATCATTTATAGGGCCGCAATGACTAAAGAGGATAAACTGTTATCACTTTGCGTATTGGCTTAAATGAATTTGTTCCTAATCTTTAAGCAGCTATAAATGAAAGCCAAATCTGAATTTATGATAGCAGACTGCATTTTCATGTAGCTGCAGTTACAGCACCAGGTATCAGAGACACTGAAGGTTGTTGAAGCAAAACCAAAGGCTATGGTACAAAAAAGATTATAAATATCAGAAAATGTGACCAGACTCATAACATTTTAAACAGATGCGCTACCCTATAAGCAATTTCAAGACAATTTGAAGACAAAATCAGTGTTGATGATATGGATAATAAACCTCTCTTTACAAATGTATTAATAAAAATATCCATTTAAAAAGAAAAAATATAAAGAAAGATTATAGATTCATTAAACAAAATCTACTAACTGAAAAGTGTAGACTATTGTCAACCACTTCTAGGACTTTGTTATGCAATTCTTCATAGTTTAAATAGTACAATTAGTCAAATTAATCGCAAGCCTGCAAATTCTTTATTCATAACAGTAAATAATTGTATCTATTCAGTAACTTTTTGTAATGTAATTCTCATAATCTAGGCTAACATTATCAAGCATTTTTCTCATAATGGGTATTTAAAGCATCTGCAGTAAATAAAAGCCAAAAGTCAAARCTTCTTTAAAGCATAATATCCCACTTTTCAATATTTAAGGAATTTCAGTGGATGCATTTAAGACACTCCTTTTAGGCGCTTGAAGATGCCCACGTTACAGCAGGCTGCAGGAATGCCCTTCAATTTCTTACACTTTACTAACCCTATCTAATAAAGCCTAATGTCCCAATGACAGAAGCATCTGGCTCTTCTCCCCTAATCAATAATATTCAGCAAAAGTCCCTTCTTCCAGCAGCAGCATAAATTATCAGTTATATGCAAATAGACTTGCTAATGTTAATTGCCAGGGCTGATTGGTGATTAATTTTTTGATTATGATCAATCATTCCGCAGGAATCTTAATAAGACATTCAAGGCAATCTGCAAATTGATAATAATTAGGGATCCCAACTGGTAACGCATCCACAGCCAACTATAAAACATCCCTGTGACCGAACGTGTTCCTGTGAACAAAGTTCCCCCTTTTTGAAGAAGAGAAAAGGGAAAGATGAAAGCCTCCAAAGCCTGATGGGACCATGCCATCACATCTAACAAGAAGTTCCTTTTTTGCCATTTTTATGGTAAGATGCATTATGGCATCCTCTAACACAATTGGCTACCTTCTGTGTGTCCCTCACATGGTAGGAAATGAAATGGGGGTTTCATTTACATGGGAATGCTTTGGAAACGTTACCCCAATTCACARCCTTCCAGCCCCGGGAAATAAGCGATTCGCAGGAGCACAGGATCCCAAAGAAACCAACCTCCGCCAAGCCAAGGAACATCTCTTGGAGCATTCCTGCCAGACCTGCAGGGAACACAGTCAACGGCGCGATACAACAAGAATTTCAGGCCATGCAAATTTAAAAAGGGCCAAACAGGAGGTTCGCATGATGCCTTTTTTTCTAGTGCAGACCAGGCAATAGCATTAAATTTCTAGCAATAAGTAGAAGATAAATGCTTCCCCTATGTGACACTTGTTTGTATACTTTAGGGTGAAAGTTCAGACTTTGTTGTAAATATAGCAGCTCAAAATGTAACATGATTTATAATATTTTTTTTAAAAACGAATTCTCTTGCCAACATAAATATCCTTATACAACATTTTAAACCCCAACACTAGCTATTGCTGTGTACGAACCAGAAAGTGCAAGTGACTGGAGGAGGACGTGACGTTTACCAAACAAGCCCTACGGACGAAGCTGCGGCTCCCCAAACCCCGCCAACCACGGGGGTCGTGCAGGGGGGTTTGTCAGGCTGCAGGCAGCCCRCCGGGGTACGTCCCAGCGTGGCACTTGGTGCACATCGTCAAGCCCTGGGCCCTGCAGAGCAAGCGTTCGGCTTTGCTCTGCGTTCCAAATGGACAGACAGGTCTTGACACCTGCTAAGAAGAGCTAAACAGTCATCGCCTGCTGTCAAAAATGAGTGACGTGCAGAAAGTGAGGAATATAGACGAAAGTAAATTAAGAGCACGTTGTATCTCAGTACTGGCCTGTCATGTTCGACTAATATCCAAGCTTTTGAAATTCCTGTCTTCATGGCCTAATTCTGATTTGCACAAAATATTCCTTTTTACATGTCAAGAATGGCGTAAAGGAGTTTGAATATAAATGAAAATAAATCCCTGAGGTCTACAATTCCTTCAGTTCTCTCAGTGTTGCCAAATGTACCATTTTATGATGAGGTCCAAGGTATTTGCTCCTTTATTTGAAGAGCGTGCAGTTAGTACAGTGTAAGTAGCTCAGCTTTTGTTTTTATTGAAAAGACAGAGTAGGATTAGCCCCTACTTTTATGTTAAATTTTCTGAAGCGAAGTTAGGTTTCAGTTGAATCTTATTTTGCACAGGAAATATCTTCTTCCTGAATATGTCATCTTTTCAACAAGGAAGTAAAATCATGGTTTTTACAAAAAGTCCAGCTTTAAATGCAAGTTTTTACAGTTTCAATTAAAAAAAAACCACACCAAAACACTAAAGGAGTGCATGCTTGCTTTCTTTCCTATGAAGAAGAAATGCTTTAAAATGACACATGTATACGTGAGGTTTTTAACTATAAAATGCCTTCTAACTAGGCATTTTTAAAAGCCTAGCTCCATTGCTTGTTTAATCTCATTATTTTCCAGCCAGTTACAAGAATTTTAAACATTTATAGAGGGAATTCGGTGGCCACAGCAAGCACAGAGTGTCATGAGCAGTAAACATGAGTTTATAACAAACACATTTACCTTAGACAAAACCGGCTCAATTCTTTTCTAGTTGTCCCAGATCAAGAACAACTCATCTGTTGTCAGGGGAGAAATTCTATTGTTAAACTGATGTCTTTGATAAACAAATTAGGTCCATACTTTTAAACTTAACATTCCATTAATTTTTTTTTAATTCTGCATATTTTCTTAACCCAAATAAATTAAAAAATGTTTAAGTTATCTATGCAGCTGAGATTCCTCACTGCTGCCTTTATAAATCTCGCTGAGGAAAACTGAAATGCTAACACGTTTCTTGGATTTGGTCTGTCATTCCTCTCTAGCTCCTCGCASTTTTACAATTCACAAGGTCATGAGTACAAAATGTGCTTGTTAACTTACACAAGAATAAAGCTGTCAGATGGGCTGAGGCCTCCTTGTGTACCAGTTTAGTGAAATATGATTATCCAAGCTGTAAAATGGATAAACCTATTAAATTAATAAATCTGCTGCCCTGTAGCCTACCGCTGATGTCATTGCCTTACCTACAAGGCACCCCTTCTTAAATTAATACTAGATAAAGGAATAAATCTTTTAAAGACATACACTAAAACTTTGCATTGAAGAGCTATCTTTTGTGTTACAAACTGTAAGTATTTTTTACTGCAGTGGATTTGAGTGAGAGAAAATGAATTCCAGAAAAAAAAGAAATCTTAGAAAAATGTTTTTACCCAGCTAACACTGTGGGCTGCTTCTTATCTGTACACAACTAGTCACTTCCCTGTTTCTTTTTTTATTCTAATGTGCGAGTGGATTTTAGTGCTCATGAAAGTGAAGGATAATTAGTAGGGTAGTGGATAAAGTGGAAGGGCACTGCCTTATCAAAGACAGATTGGGTCAGCTACACATGGGCAAAAGAAATCATGATTCACTTCTTTCGGCTGCTTTGATTTATTACTCTAAAGGTCTAACGATGAAGTTTCACATCAGGGGAGAGAGAAGGAAAAAGAGTTTCAAAGGGTTCGTCCTTCTTGACTTCTTAGAAAGCCTTTAGCATATTGTGTTTGCTAGAGTACAATATCGCTGTTCCTTATTATTATTAATAATCTGTTACACAGACACCCTCACAGAAACAAAAATGCACTCTGCAAGGCACCGACCAAATATATGGCAGTGCCATAAAAATCTCTGCCCCTAAGATCTTGTGGTCTAAAATATAAAAATCAAAAAGCAGAGGGGAAATGAGCACAGAAACACGAAAGGAGTTGCTTTAAGATCACATGGCAAACAACCAGCAAAAATATGAAACAGAAAACAGATTCCCTAGATCCACACCAGTACCCACAGACAAACTTATACTTCAATAATTTTAAAAATGAGACAAAAATAAAATCCCAGCTCATCCAAAGGCATCCAACAATGTGCTCAAAACTCAAAAGTGAATTTGTAAAAGGAAACAGGAAATGAAAACTAAAGAGGGTTGACATGATTACGGGGTGTTAATAAGAAAAGACATAAGCCAGGGGCCTTGATGTACAACTAGACAACAAGAGGTTACGTTTGGAGTCAGGGCTATGCTAATTTGCAAACTTGGGTCCATTTCATTAAGTGAGCTGAGAGACAGGCTGTCTCAGTCCAGCAGAGAGGGATCTCATTATCCATGTAGGGAGCAAGAGATAAGAATCTTTTAATAATTGCTGGGAATTTTTTTTTATGATGATATGGAACGCCAATTTATGCCTCTCCACTCAATGTGGATAAAAACCAGCCTCCTTCACCATTCAGGCCAGCCCCCCACCCCAGCCCCCCTCCTGGCTGTGGCCATTAGGACAGGGAGGGAAAGCAGAGACTAATATGCTTGCCCGGGAGACCAATGCTGCAAAACTCCATTAAATGCACTTCATAGTGGAAACATGTTTGTTTACAGTGGATGAAAAACTTTGCCAACCCTTTTTACTTAATTATTAATAGGCACAGCTGTAGGATTTAGGGCCCAATCCAAACCCCAGTACAGTCAACGGACAAGACTCCTACTGACAAGTAGCCTTTAGATCAAACCCTTTACTAATTTCTTGTTAAGGAATGGTTCTGAATTGACAACCTTGGAAAAAGCTAAGGAACATATATTACTTTGGCAAAAGCATTGTTCTCACTCCCTTTCCCTTGTACCTCTCTCCGAAACACACCCACTGCAGCCACGAGAAAGGAGCTTTCTAGAAGCTAGAGGTTTGTACGGTTATTCCTTTCCCTGCAATAAGCGTCCCACCTATTTCGGGCTAAGCACATCACAGATTTTGTCATAGGAACAAGCTTAGTCCATAAGGGACTCATTTTGAGAGACTTGCGTCTTTCACATGCCCATACCTAACACAATACTGGCTACCTCTAAAAGCATTGGCATAAAAAAGCAGAGGTAAAGTTAGACAAGGTCTCATGCTCATGTTTTACTGCATAATATTTGCTAAAGGCTGAGATGCAGACACAATAACTTACTGAAATCACACTAATAGCATTAAACTTCTAAGACTCAAGCTTTCCCTCTGCCCAAACTTATGCTGCAAGGAAAGGAGGAAGCAAAACTGTTTCCACAACCAAATCTGCTCATTTGCTTGAAGTCACTGGGTTGGACTGTACATTAGTGTTCGAAAACACTGTCCAGGGAATTCTGAAGCTGTGCTTATCTCTAAAGCTGGCTGCAGGATCTGTTTTTATCCATCGGATCAGCCAAAGGACTATGTACAACTTATCTATCGCCTCAGCAGGAACAAAATCATAAGGCTTTCTTCAGCTGACCTTGCCTCTTTTCCCAGTTTCTAGCTGTTCATGAACGACCTTTAATTTTCCATATGCCCATTTACTATTTGAAATGATTTGGCAAATATCTTTTGTGAAAGGCACTCACAGTCTCCACTTTGCAGATAAGATTGGAGCAAGGAGAACTGGCAAAATGGAGATGGCTTTTCTGGATAAAAAGCTCATGTTCTGGCTCCTTAATTAGATGAATAAAACTTGAGAACCAGCTATATGGGCATAGATGCTTCCCCAGAATTACAAAAGTGCTTTCTGAGAACATTTTCTGATATTTACATTTAAGGARAAAACTCTGTCTCCACAGATATTCCTGCCTGTAAATCCATCCCTTGGAGCACTACTGGGAAGCAAAGTCCGTATGCCCCTTGGCAGCAGAGCTGTGAGCGGTGCAGTGATGTTTGCTGTGGTGCAGTGATGCTTGCCGCGGTGCAGTGATGTTTTTGCCGTGGTGCAGTGATGTTTTTGCCGCGGTGCAGTGATGTTTTTGCCGCGGTGCAGTGATGTTTGCCGTGGTGCAGCGATGTTTTTGCCGCGGTGCAGACGCAGCCCGAAACCGTGACTCGGGGTACAGCCGACTGGGTCAGGAATAGGAACGACTGGAGGGAAGGAAGTGCAGAGTAAGTGCGCTCACAAGGACAAAGCTGGTGGAGGGAAACCCAGAAGACTGGAAAGGACGAGAAGCAGAGGGCAGGAGCAGCTGGAAAGGGCGCACATTTCCCCCCTCAGCCTGTGCAACTGCACGGGGAGAGCTCTCAACAAATGCTGAGTGAACAGAAGATGTCCCATCCCTGACTCGAGATGGGTGCTGCTGCAGTACAGCCCCTCCTCTTCCTCACAGCTGGAAGAAAAGAGCACAAGGTTTATACACAACACTTCTCACATCCGTACTGAAGCAGGGGCCAGATACACACTATTCCTAAGCAGCTGCTGCTCAGTCCTCCTCTAAATTAACAGTGCCCGCATCAATGGGTGAGAGACACTCATATTAATGAATGTCACTTCTCGAGCTGCTGCAGAACAGGTTTCTTTTCAGAAGCAGCTGATTCTATGAAAAGGAGAGAGACAAAACAAAGCGGGTGGCAGAAGGAAGGCTCAGATGACCCAGGTCCCAGGAGAAACCCCAAGACATTTGGGAGCATGGCACAGGCTGCTGCTGCTCTGGAGCCAGGAGGGAGCATAGAGGGATTACCCACGTGCTTGCTCTTAACCTTGCAAGGACAGTGCTTCAAATCATYCTCCTCGTAAAGCTCTAGTAGAAGTTACAGTCTCAATTCTCCACTCTTCCCTCCCCCTTCACMACCACCACCACTATCCCATCCCTCAGAGATATGAAGAAATATGAGCAAAGGCTGCAGTAGATCATGTCAAGCCAATATTAAATGCCTCTAATGGAGCTTAGATTAGACCAGCCTTCTTAAATGTCTGGATGTTGCCTGCAAACTGAAAGCCCTGATCACTGGGGAGGGAAGGGTCAAATACCAGCCTTGTGCTTACAAAATGTCTTGAGTTCTTGGTGTCTTGAGACTTATCCTATAAAGTGATGTTTGCAGTCCTCTCCTGTTAATGTTTTTTAACTAAATGGAAAAGTGTGTGTATTAACAATGTCATGCGAGGTTCCCTTACTCTACACTTCAAACCAGAGTTGAAGTACCCAAATAACATAGCTTCAGGCTTTGAACACAATTCAGTCAATGCCCATCAACTCAACAGGCAAATTCCATCACTTTTGTAGCTATGGGCTCCCCACATCTGTGCAATTGCTGTGTTGCATCACATTTCATCCCAGACAGCGGTGGGAGGACGTACATCAGCCTTCACTTTTAAAAGTTTCCCTGTCTCCCAATCCTCCTAACTAAGGATTTACTTTCTAATCAAAGACCTCATCATGTTAAAACATATGGTGATCTTTTCAACTGGATAAATGATGTCCACTAGGGGCTTGTATGAGACCACTAAATTTACTTTTGCTTTTGAATTAAATCACCAAATTTCAGCCTAACTATTTAAAGATGAAAAACTAAAATTCAAAATCTGACGCCCCCAAAGTTTCATGCTGGTTGCTCTGCTCTACTCTCTTCTCTCTTCTGTCCACAGGTTCCTGTTGTCAAGCTGGCAAACATATATCCAAGCTACCTCGGCCTGAATTTATTTGCAGTGTACCGAGATAAAAGTTCAGCTGTAATATAATTAGAATTTAGTGGGGTAATAAGCTCCAGATTTTTTAAAASTTATTTTCTATTAAAAGGAGACCGACCTCTCTGCTTATTTCTCATAATTACAATATGAATTTAAGGTACCGTAAAATTAATAGAATACCGACTCTAGAGACTGAAGTCTCCTACACAGGCAGACAGACAGCCTGTCCCTGCCGGTGCCCTCCAGCTGTGACCGTAACCCTACACATGATAACAACTGCTTTACCTCTAGGCAAACTCATTTATTGACCCTTTAAGATGGATGTTAAAAGACCAATTGAAACTAATAATCTGTAATGCTTTTTGTGAGCTGGATCCTTGACCATACAGAACAGATTTTAAATTACCCACCTCATTACATGCCATGAAAAAGCTGTGGAAAATTCACCTTCCACTACTGATGAAACATATAGATAGATAGATAGATAGATAGATAGATAGATAAACAGATAGATAGATATACACACGCACAGAAGGAGATTTGAAAGCTGGAAAAGGCAGATATGGTAAAGCCACCTTTAGCCTATGATGGGTCTGATTTGATTTCACGTTTTAGGAGGTTTTGTTAAACATGAGTAGTAAAACCAATCTTCATTGTCYCCTTTTCTTGCAAGGTACCAAGGGCCAAGGCACATCAGGACAGGCCTTTTAGCCTGGTGTTGGTGTCCTGGTGTCCGAGCAGGGCTGGGCGGACTGGACCGCGGTCCGGAGACCTCGCAGCCCACTGCCCCACAGCCTTGAGGTTCTGCAAAGGATTTTGAAGCTGTTCCATGTGCAAGTTCTCACTCCAGATGTTAATTTGGCAAGARCAGCCCCGAGAGGCCTGGCCAGGAGAGCCGCAGCCATGGCTCGGTGTCTATCAGGGAGGATTTCTGCCCTCTGGCTTGCCTGTATTGTGCATCCAGATCCACTTAGGAAAAACTCTTCTGTTTTCTCTGCCCTCGTTTCACAAATAGGTGTGGTTGTAGCCGGAAGGCAGTGGCTGTGTGCTATGAATACAAGAAAGAGGAGGCGGAAAAGGAGACTCCTGTTAGCGGCTTCTGAAGACCGAGACATTGCATCCAGCCACATAYCTGTGATATGTACAACAGATTTATGTACACACACATATTTGCTCAAGTGTAGGATATGATATAATTATAGCCAATTAAATAATTTTTCCTAAGATGCTTTTTAGAAATCAAATTGTTATCTATTCATCAGACTGTCAGTAAACACATCTCTCTCACATCTCTCTCTACGTGTTTAACTTCTGCTCAGGTTACATTACTCATACGTACTCCTTGTGGTAATTAATGTTACCTCTATCAGTCCCTAGCTTGTCAAAACACCTCCAAACAAACAAAAATATTAATAATTGAGGGAATTATCCTTTACCCATTTGCGACTAAGTCATGAGGGTTTGTTTCTTTGTTTTTTACTTAACTACTTCCATATTCACATRCATCTTCTAGAACTGGGTATGGAGTTACTATGACCCCAGTCCCGGTAATTCTCATTCCTGCCGGCACCTTCAGGCAAGGGGACGGATCCCATCCAGAACTGAGAGGTTCAACTTTACAAAGCACAAGTTTTGTTTTGCTAGGTGTGCATTCAAATCCGATTGCTGTTCTTACACTTCACAGATGCAAATATATATATATATATGCTCATTTTGTTTCAAAACATACTTATTTTTGCCTATACACACATACTCGCATGTCCTGTAAGTGCGTACAAGCAAGCCCTGGACCTGTGTCCTGGCTGATTACAGTTCTGGGTTATGTTTGTTCTGGCTCAGTTTTCAGAAGTTATGTCTACATTTTTTCCTTCCATCAGGCAGTTCTTCCAGAGGCAGCTAGTGTTGCAGTCATAGATGAATAATGATGTATTGCCTGGGTCCGGAAATGTCAAGTGGACAAGTTGTAAGTGGATTTTGTGATGTTCATGGCGATGGTACTACCAAAAATCCAATGTATAAAGCTGGAAGGCCGTCTTAGCCCCTCTACAATCTGGGCTTTTCCTCAGCATCTACCAGCTAGACCCATTTTAATCCTTCACAAACAGCTTCTGTCTTTACCCTAAATAAGTCACGGAGCTTAAACAATGTTATTTAACCTCCCGTGCCCTCTCCCCATATTTCTACCAGTGCCAAACACCCKTAAACTCATTCCAAAAAGCCACACGTTACCCAACCAATGCTGCCTAAGGAAAGCATTCAGGAGTGTTTATGGGGCAGCTGAAGTGTAATGATTTAGTAGATGTTTATAAATGTTTATACTGTACAGATTAACATTCCCCAGGGGGCCTGTAATGAAGAGAGTGCTCCAACTGGAATCAAACCAGCCAGCCGAGGCTGAATGAGCATGAATGAATCCTGCTGGCCTACCCTCACGAGCTGTTTACTCAGTTTGAACGGATTTCCTCTACCCATGCTCCTTCAGCATTTTGTTTTGGGAGAGGCCAAAGAGGAGTCTGGTCTCAGAAGGAGCACAGTCTGGAAATAAGCTAGAAAATCCAGCCCATCACTTGGATCATAGCAATTACTCACAAATTGCACTAGACAAAAGAACAAAGAGCCCAACCCTTCTGCTGTGGAAGTTGAGGCTGAAACTCCCATTGACTTCAAAGGAAGCTGGGTCTCAGTCTCAGAACACAGTTTTCAAACATCGCACCCAAGTGTAAACACTGAAAATCATGTTGAAGCAACTAAATCCTGCTATTGGACTAGGATCAGGGTCTCGGTATTTACAACTTAGAATTTTCATGTTGGATCACTATATTTGAGAAACATGACTTCAGATACCGTGACGCAGTGCTGGAGGTTCACAGCAATGGCTGGTGAGCTGCTTTTTCTAGAAGAAACACTGAACAACAGTGGTGGACAGCTTCGCTGAATATCTAGCTGAAGGTGATGGACATCTTTCATTCAGAGCAAATGAGGGAACAATTCCAATTTGTTCAGTGACGGCTCAAAGAGTAAAAATATTTGCTACTGGTACTGTGATGCATGCAATGGGTTTCAAATTGACATGGGTTTAACAACGTGAACACCGAACCCAAAAAAGTAAGGCTGGGAACTGGTGGAKGAAGCTGTGCCTGCCTTGATGCCTCAGAAGCAATGAGCAAGCAGGTTTTAAAGGATGCTAACAGCAATGACGACCCTGGGAAGCATGAGAGAAAGATCATTTCTTTTGGGCATGGTGCCAGGTGAAAAAAATCAGCCTGTGAAATCACAAGTAAGGGAACAAACCCCTCAGGATTTGTGCTGTGGTCAGGAGAGTGAGACTTTTTATAAATGACACATGTATATATTCAGAAAGTGAATCATCTCAAAGGGGCCAGGAAAGGGTGGGAAGAAAGTAGAAAGGATCATGGCATGGCCATAGCCAGCATGGGCCAATGAAGGTGGCCAGAAACACCAAGAAGAGTGAACTATGTCTTCAAGAGGGGAATACCACTGCCAGTGGATTTCTGCAGACTGAGGGCCCACAGTCTTCTTCAAGCTGTGCTTTTTTGCTGATGTGATAAGATTTCTCACTTCTCCCAAAATTATTCTACCTCTGGCTCTGATAGCTACATGTCTGCATAGGACAGACAGTAGCATCACACACTACCGGTGTTCTCAAAATAAAATATGAAATATTCCTTGCAAACTCTTAAACCACAGCACTGAAGGCGGTCCCACTGAAAATGTCTGCTGTGATTCTGCAGCCTCTCTAATGGATCAGACAGATGTAGAGGGCTCAATACATAAAAGCATTTCTTTCAATGGGTTTCTGAGATGTTTTTAAAAGCTCAGAAATAAGTTTGCTTTGAATCTTGGATGGAGACACTGGACAAAGGTAATTTTGTCTGCTGTGGTTTATTTGCCCATCTCACAAAGCTGTCTGAGCTAGTTACAGCGTTTGGCAAACACTCCTGGTACAAGTTCTACACTGTAACCCCACTTGGGTCTTTAGACCAGTGGAAAAGACAGATATTTGAAATCTTCTAGAACGCTGTAACCATCAGGTAATTAGCTGTAGCAGACTTACAAAGTAGGAAAGGCTCACGAGAGCTCTGAAATGAAAGCACAAAATGCCTCCTGGAACTAATTTTAGAGTGGCTTGAAGTATTTAATCCTGCAAATTATTGCCAGTGAGGAAACATCAAGGTACTGCTGGATCTTAATAGTGGCAAACCAGCAGGAATGGTTCACCCTAAGCTGCCTCCTGCTGATGGCTAAGCAATCAGGCATGCTTTACACCACTCGCAAGGTGCAGGGGCAGCTATGTTTTGTTCCCAGTGACTTGCAAAGTGGCCTGGAATTGTTCCTCTCTGCTTTGTGTCTGCAAAGGATCCTTTATCAGCAAAGCCAACGCAGCCCTACTTTGCAAATAGCAGAGAATAAGGAAAAGGAGAATAAACACAGGGGGTACAGACAGCACCCCACCACTGCATCATGCTAGACCCCGGTTCCACGGATGCTCTCCACCCTTCAGAGGGCAGGGAAGGGTTTGTAGAGGGGCAAGGAGGCAGAGTGCTTTACTCTTCCATAACTAGGGTCTGTCTCATTTGGAAAGATGCCTTTCTGACTCCTTGCTCTGCTCATGAGTCCTCATTAATGAAGTTGGGGAGATWAAATTTATCTTTTCATCCCTTTAGRAGTCAGTTTCTCCACGTGTTAAGTGGGGAAGGTAAATGTCAACCTTGTGAGGGCTGTTTTTAGGAATAGGAAATGGTAGATATGGGACCAGAAACCAACTTCCTAGGTTCTTAAGCCCAGTCTGCTCTCATACAGATCTTCAGATCTGCAACGCCCTTCTTTATTTTCGTCAGACACCATGTGAGGGAACTAGGAGACTCCATGTTTCTTCCAACCAGGAAGCCACTCAAGAATYCTGTTGCTGTGGTGGCTAAAAAACTTCCTTTATTTTCCAGACTGAATTTATTCATAGCCAATTAATACCCATTTGTTCTTGTGCCAAAATATTCTTTTATCTTTAATAAGTAGTCTGTCTAGCTCTGTGAAAGCTATATACTTGATTGCTACAGAACCTAGGAGTTTCCTCTTCCACAAGCCGTAGGAAGAAGTGTTAATAACAGCAYGTACTGTAATACCCCATGCAAATTCTGCAGGAGCCCATCCAGGTGTGTGCAAGAATCTATGTACTAATTTCAAAACTCTTTCCACTACAAGCTTTCCCAGCTGGCAAGCTTTTCTCGTCTTTTAAAAACAAAGGAGAGGCAACAACCTACAGTTTAACATTTTTTTGAGGACTGTTTCCCAAATAGTATAAGCTGCAATGTCTCTTCCTCTCCAAAACCCACCAGGCACCAAGAAGCATCTCATCTACAGAGGTAAGAATTAAGATCCTGCATATTTCTTTGAACAACAAGCATTTCTGAACTCAGATTTTGTTTCTTTTTAGGCACAGGTATCCTTTTGCACATGCACCACTTATATCTGCAAAACCAAGGGATCAAAATGTCAGAACTAAAGTTAACCATAAAACCTTATTCCTCTGCATTATGATTCACACTTGAAATATAGGATTATGTCTTATTTTCCACCAGATTCTACCTCAGGATGGACAGTGTTCACTTAATAAGCAGATATTCAATATTTTGTCACAGCGTCATTATTCAGCACATGGCTTAAGGCCTTATTTACCACACAGTATTCAAAACCTGATTGGAAGACACAATCGCTAATTTTCTTGTGAGTTTTTCTGGGGCTCTTATCAGTATGGCATATGAGTGCTTCACAACGTTAATTCCTTTTAACAACACCCCGTAAGACGAGAGGATATTATTGTTCTTGTTTAACAGATGGGAAACTGAAACACAAAGAGATTCAGGTGAAAACATTCTGCTAACATTGGGTACCCAAACTGAGATGTCTGGGAATTGATTTCTCAGAATGTTTAACGTTGTACAGCATCATATGTCAGGAGAAATACCACTGACAATGTATTCTGCAAATGGGAACACCGAAAACAAAATAAAATTAATAGCCAGTTGGGGAGAATTTCATTTAAATCGACTTCTGTAAGACTGGATGAGAGTTTTGCAGTATTCAGATGCCTTAGCCACGAGATGCCCCATTTTCTTTTCAACCCTCTGCCTCTTACTACACTTCTCCCAGCTTCCGTACCAAATGCAGACAAAGTCCATCAGACACCGGCCTCTTCCTCTACCCAGCCGTGACTCATCTCCTGAGCTGCTCCACCTTCTGAACCGAATGAGACCAGGGTCCTCCACTAAATATAGTACATGGTCATGTAATTAAAGGCTATACCAAACACACGTACAAAAGGGAGTCAAATAAACACTATGCAGGAAACCTTAATGTAATGATTTCCCGACACCCTTTTCTAAATAATAAGCTTTTCAAGGAGAACACTGTCTCCATTATATATACATATATATATAAAAAAAAAAATTTTTATATATAACCCACATCTCTATTTATATGTACATATGTAAGATGAATGTAATATATAGGATAAACTTGATATAAGTGTAATAATATAAATTTATATGCATTTATATTCTTGCTCCTGAGTCGCATCAGCTGAAATTTTCCAAAAACTGGAAAAGGTACCTGGCATGGAATACTAAGCCCAAATGATTGAAGTTTTCAAGTTGAAATTAGAGGTGATCAAAGTCTTCCTACAGGTTTCAGTTCACCATTTTGCTTGTGTCTTTCTGTTTCAGGGAATCAGGATATGTGTGCTTGCGTGAATTTTGTAACGTTCACTGCTGAAGGAATACATAGAGGCAACACGCCAGATTTCCAGTATGCAGGAAATCCAGTTATTTCATAATTTCATTTCATTCTGAATCGGGAGAACACCTATGCCTCCCTTGCCTCAAACTTTCAAATTCCCCTTGAAATTTTATTTGTGTTGGGTTTAAATTGTTCTAAATAAATCAACCAGAGCTGATACCAACATGGGAAATTTCAATGTGAATGTTCTGTTTGACAGAGTTACAAGGAAATAAAGAAGCCTGGAAAGTTTCAAGCAATCCTAGTTACAGGTACATCACCAGCTATTTCTAAAATGGCACTGTAGTAGAATATAAATTTTGTAATAAAAAACTTATTAAATACGCTATGTGTTATTTTCAATGCAGTGATACCAGGGAAGGTATCCTCGTTTTCCAGGTACTTTTACTGCCTCTCCCACTTAGACACAGCAGAGCGAGGAGTGGAGCCCTGTTCTCCCCTCATCCACAGGCCTGCCTCGCTTCATACATTTGTGAAAAAAGACCCAATCCGAACTCTTTTAATCTAAAGGAACCACCACTGACCTGTGAAACAAGGAGCGGCGGTTCCGAGTTTCCCGCAGAGGGGGAGCGACTGGCAGGCAGAGCCGTGCCAAGCTGCAGTCCTGCAGCTCCCAGCACACGGATCAGCACTTGTGGGCAGATACAGGGTACCTTGAACAGGTGAAACCAGGGTTTGGGCTAACCAGGCATTAAAGGCCATGGAAAGCTGGGCGGTTTGGCTGTTTCACTGAYTGATAGTTTGTTCTTTTGTGTTTTCTTATCAAGGGGACGAGTAGAGTGCAAAATGTAACTTGACTCAGATGCCTTTGAAGGATACCCTGGGGCTTGCTGTGAACCTGGGCTTCTCCTAGTTCACAAAGGATCAGTCAGAAGAACTGCATGAGAACTGTTCGATCAAAAAAACCCTACGTCAGGACCTTCTATTTTGAAGGGAGGTGAGAAATCGGAATTAAATACTCAGCTGAGAACAGCTCTTTCCGTAATGCTCAGGCAGTGGAAACCGCTCAGCCCCACAGCTGCCAGCAGCCTGCGAGGAATTCCCCTGTCATGAGGACCATGACTCACGAGTGCCCCTGCTGCTTCTCCCCCTCAGATGTAGGGGCCATACTTGTGGTCTGGGATGTGTCAGGAGAAAGGACCTGGCAGCGCTCGCCTCTCTTACACAACCCCTCCGCTCCGGCCCCGAGGCACGGTCCGCCCARGGCAGGGAGCCGCTGCAGGTGACACGAGCTGGAGGATCCTTTTGCAGCCGACATTTCTTCTCTCCCTTCATTTTCCCTATTCCTCTGCTCCTCTGGAATAATCAAAGTAACTCGGTCAGCTCCCGAGCAATCACGATACTGTTATAAAAGTCAATGGGATTTTTAGCATCGGTTTCAGCAGTGCAAAATGAGGCTCCACACACGGCAGCGCTGAAACAGTTATTGAGGTCCCTCATCAGTTTTGCTCAATAAATTAACAACAGAGCTGCTGCCACAGCAGTGTGAGCAGTTTGCAACATTCGTATTTGTGCTTTGGGTATTTATTACTGTGTTTTTCACAAGCCCTTTTAATGCCTCCAGGAGTAATTTATGGGGACAGAGTAGCATGAAAAGAGCAGATCCCACTTATTTAAATCTCTGGATAATGAAAATCGCATGAGAAGAGCAGGTTTCACATTGTTTCCTCAACATAAATGGCTTTCTGAGGCAGTAAAAGCCATGTAAAAGCAAACATAAACACTGTACAAACACCAAGATACTTGGGTTTGTTTGGGCTCACCTAAATGGAGATTTTCAGGTTTATTCAGGTTTGGGCTCTGTTTTKCTAACTCATTCCATAAAAACGTTGCAGGTTTTAGTTATTGTTAACATAACTAACTAGATACATGTACTAAAATTTCTTTTAACTAATTTTACTACRGGAGAGGATTACTTTATAAAAACAGTTCTCAGTATTAATCTTGTTACTTTTCAGATTGATGAGTAATGTGTGTGACTGTGGTGGTTCTTTTTTTCTCTCTTTTTGGCAGCTCTTACTGCTCCTGCTCCAGAGCATGAAGCAGACTGCTCTGGACACCCAGGATGGTCCAAGTTTCCAGCAACTGACATGCTGATTATTTATTTTATAAAATAAGCAAATTAGTGAAGCATGACTAACAAACTTTTTGATCCAGTGAACACTCATCCGTGCAGTCACATTAAGAATCRTAACCTTTTAGTGCTAAGAGTAATAGCAGTGACCTGGGACAGGTCGCCAAGTTTCCTTCCTAGGGCTGGGTGGTTTAGTTCTGGAGGTATCTGTCACACACAAAAGCTTTACATTGAAGTGTGATATGACATTTCTGAAATAAGTAGCATTTGCCTATAAAAGGCAAATTAAAGAGGTTTCTTTGCCTTTGCCTTTTCCCATTAACTGATACTCTGACTCCCTAATTTCCAGATAAAGTCACAGACCATAAGATACGTTTGCCTCTTCAGTTCTACTATATCTCATGTTTTGCCTCATGAGACCCAATTTATTACAGTGATGGATGTAATGTAAGAGTATATTTTAAACAACCAYGAGTGTACCTGCTTGGCTGCTCATTTTTCACAAAGTCATTCCAGGAAGCATTTAAAAGTCAGAAGACTGCCCAGAATTTGCTTGAATACTCCAGGCTTCATGATTCTGTGAGTCAGGATAGAAAGTTAACTTGAGAGGTTTCCTCTGCTGCTAGTCACACYAAAATGCCATAAAGGCAGCTGGATCCTTTAGCACACTGTTTTCATACAGGGTCACAGAGAGAAATCTCAATCTAGACCTTCATCCAGCAAAAAAACCTGCACACRTGCCCAGCTTCCTTTACTGTTACCTCTGTATAATCAGAGGGAATAATCCACAGCATGTAAAGCTGCAAACATGTTCAAGGCTTTGCAAAATCACAGCCACCACAGACCTGAGCTTTGGAAAGCTGCAGGATTATTCATAATTTCACCGGCCTGATTCAGCAGAAGGAACGTGGAACCATTTCGAGTCACATCTAAAGCTGTTTATGGGTACTGGGAAAAGTTCTGTCCCTTGAACAAAATGTAGCTTTCTCTCAGCTTCTTTCCCRGGTTTAAGGAGCATTAAACCTTTCTGAAACTTGCTGGGAAAAGGGTAGGCAGGGGGATAGAGAAGGACAATTTATCTCTGAATTACATTGCTCTTCAGAGTAAACCACAGAGAGCTGTAATGGGACAAGTAATTTTTTTACGTGGTATAATTAATTAGAACCCATGAAACCCAATTAAACAGCACTTTTGAGACTATCAAGTGGTGCATGTTTGAAACTGCAAATATGACAGTATAAGTACATTTTTATAGCTGGGCACACTCCTCAGGATTATTTTCAGTGCTGTACTAAAATGGGAAATGGCACCAGTTTGGCCCCTGCTAATAAATCGTTTGGAAACAGGCTATATTAATAATCTTTATGGGGGTAGGATGGAAGCCAGATGGGGCAGGGAGGGGAGTGTGAAGGTGGCATAATATATTGGCCTGGAAAACATAATCCAGGCCAAAGCAGAAATTTAATCTTGGTGTGTATTGGAGAGGGCTGGGAATATAAAAGGAGAGGTGGTGGGCTGAAAGGGGACTCACCCTGATGGATCAGGGAGAGCATTTCCAAGGTAAGGAAGGTAATATCCTACAAGGTAAGCACCGGTCCATCTGCATGAGAAAGGAAGCAAAGAAAAGAGCAATGCTCCAGCAGAGTTAACAGCCTCTAGCAAGGCAGGAGCCTTGTCCCATTTGCCTGTAAATGAGAAATGGTGCTGGSGAGCTCCCCTCACCCCCGCCTTTCACAGCTGCAATATCCACTCTTGCCTTATTGCCCTAGGAGGGGGCTGTTGCATGTGCGTGCATGCAACGGGCTCGATGCATGTGTACGAGCTTGATATACAATCTAGTGTGAGTAAAAGCTCATTTTGCCCTTGTTTATTTACATGAGGCCCCATTTATGTTTCACTTGGCAGCCAAGAGGTCTGCGCCTTGTGCCAAGCACTAATTCCTTGACTGCCCTGACAGGCCCTGGCGCGCACACCTGAAAGTCATTAGCGCTCGGACCCATTTTGTTCTCACATTTCGAGGCAGTGACCCGCAGCCATGTACAGCTTCAGCAGACACTTTATCATCTCCCCTGTCATCAGCTTCGAGCTCGGCAGCCCGGGCACTGCCAGACCACAATAAGCAATGAACTAATGAGGGCTCTGGAGAAGCCTCTATCTTAGCAAGCGGCTCCCCTCTTCTGCACGGAGGGCAACGGATACTCAGCGGAGGCCTTCTTTCTTCTTGAATTATGAGTTTGTTTGSGTTTGGAATATTTTATCCTTCAGAAAATAGCAATGCAGTGTGATAAGTAAACAACCCGTGACAGCTGAGCTTCGGTGACAGAACCAGACAGACTAAATTCCAGCAGCCCCATTCAACTGTACAATGCTCCTCATGCAAGCTGTTCCCAAAAAGGGTAGCTTTATCTTGTCAGTTACTCAGAAAATCCCTCCACAGTCACCTATCAACACAGGAAGAATACTTAATCTAGAAATGCAGAAAAATATACTTTCAGATGAGATTTAGAAGGAGAAACGTAGTGAACAGCTGGTCTGGATAGAAAGYGTGGTGGTGAACACTCGCACCATTTACGGGAAGAATATAGGGAGGACTTAYGAGTATAGAGGAGGTAAGAGCTTTCTGCAGAAATGCTATTGCGCTATATGTTGTGCTCTCTGAAGGTTTGCAGAGTGCCATCGTATTCTTCATTATACATGGGGAGGCTACCCATCTCTTAGTTTTTAAGAGTCCGTTTGCTAAATTACAGAATCTTATAAATATTTGCATTTCGTAAGTGTTACGCCATTTAACCTGCACTGAGACCCTTAAGCTTCCCCCCTACAYATTTTAAGATCTCAGTCTCCTTAGCAGCTCTAAATACTGCCATTTTAGTTTGCTAGAGGCATTTCTTTTCCTTCTATTCTCTCCATGTTTAATTTTCTCTTTCTAAAATCAATAGGGACTAAGACTCGGACAAGCTAACAGTCAGTCCTAGACCACAAACAGGTTTTGGACTAAGTTCTCATGACCTTGAAAAGGCAGGAATGGGAGACTTGAACCACTGGAGAGCTCCAGATTTCCGTGAGGGGGAACAGCATTATGGTTTTTTCTATGGCAGTCTCAAGGCTATGCACTTCRCAGTCATCACTTACCAAATATTTATTTAACAAACAAACAAAACAAAATGTCCAAACAAACAGAAACTCATTTTGGATTCTTCTCGGAGGCTTTTTTTCATGACTCTTGTGAGCCCTGCACTGTTGAACTTGTGGTAATTTAGCACAAGACCTTACAGTCAGAGTACAACCATGGACCTAAAATGTTTATACATGCTTTCAGACATTACAAAAGTGGCATTTTCTCTGAAATATATTAAGTAGATATAGATACTGACATTAAGTAGATATAGATACTGACATTAAGTAGATACAGATACTGACATTTTTTCCTAAGTCTATATGGTCACATGCAGCTTCTCTACAAGCCTTGTACTTCAGGTCCCTCATTTCTTTGCTCTTTAAACTGTCAGGCTTTTGAACATTCTTCATTCTTGCAGCATCGCTCTTAAATCAGCTAGGGCAACACTACCCATTTGAAAGACAAGGCACTGGTACACAAGGTCTTAATGGTTAAAAATGAAAATGGACCTGAACATACAAAAGCTGTGATGATTTACTGTAAAATATGTGAGGTCCTTGCTCCGAGACTCCCTAATATAGGTTTTCTCCCAAGAGATTTTCTTTTTCTTAATGCAAAAAAGAAAAGGGTGCTCTGCATTGTACAAGGCATACCGAGATGCAGAACTTTCCTCCCCAGTTTAAACAACGTACACGGCAAGAATAATCTGGCTGGGCACTGCAGAACTGGGCATTTAGTAGAGATTCATGCAGACACATACAGGGTCATCGTGCAGTAAAAGAATGACAGAAAAATTACTTCAATCTTAAATCCTGGTTTAGAAGTTTCAAGAAAACAGCAAATTTTAAGGAGACTGGAAAGCTGGGACTGCAGCAAACTGGTGGTTTAGTTAGTTAGGGGGTAGAGGCATGAAGAATATCAGCAGCTATCAACAGGATGGCAAATGCCATTTGTATAGACATGTGTCATTCCTGTACTGCAGCCAAGTGAAACTACAAACACTATTAAAAGTATAAAGAGGCTTTAATTTACATTCTTGCTAAGGCATCTTTATGTTGCCAGAATATTGCAAATGGGCTCAGTGTAAAGAATCTGGCCTTAATATTCTCAGACAGAAAAGTGAAATACACAGACATATTGACTTGGATTCATATTTTCTCTTCTGTTAACCAAAGGTATCTGCAYGGACCAAAACTGGAAGAAAGAATATGAATCTTCATGTACCGACATTGCATAGCAGCTTCAATGGGCACGAACGATCAAAAGAGTCATTTCATGTGACAGCAAAAAGGGCCCTATACAGCATCACATCCCCCAACACCATGGCAATATACAGCTAGAAGCTGGGTGGGGGTGTGTGTATACATGCCGGCCAGGAGCTTGATGAGCTTCTCACTATCACCAGCAGCTTGATGAGCTTCTCACTATCACCAGCAGCGTCTATGCACCCTGCCCATTAGCCCATTTCTAGCTGTGGCCAATTCCAGATGCTTCAGAAGAAGATGGAAAAACATACACACCCGGAGGCCAAGTTATGCATGAAAGGGGGGAAAAAAACCCCAAACAAAAAACCCCTCTCATGCCCTTGAGGAAGCCCTCAAGCAAAGGGGTGAGACATCGGGTTCAGAGCAGACTGTGAAGAGAGCTTTCCATCAAAAAGAAAAAATCATCATATAAAAGACACATGAGAGAAAAGGTAACTCCAAACACACGTAAGCAAAACGGGTAAAATTCTGAGGCTTCTGAAATCAATAGCAAAACTCTCAAACTTTATTTGGGCCAAGATTTTGAGTTCAACATATTTAAGTAGTTTCCTACATTTATTTCTAAATAAGAGATCTGTAGCTCTTGAAATGTCTTCTTGGGATGTGTTAATTTTGATAGGAAAATGAAAGGTGCTAATTTGTCCCTGTCACTGTATAATATTAAACGGTTAAATGTGGTCTGAGTTTGGAAACAGTATATGGCAGACATCCTTAAAAAATTCACTCAAAATGTATTGAAAGAATAATCTTTTCCAAATCTGTCAACAAGATCCTAGCCACTGTTCCTGGCAAGAAAACTGGCTTAATTTGGTAAAACAATCACTTTTGCTCTCACAAACATTGTAAAACAAATGGGGTCACGGAAAGAAAAATGGGAACATTAAAAAGACCCTTGATAGATCCTCAGCAGCGTGCTGTCGTGTTACCGTGGGGCATTTCCAAGGAATCGGACAGGTTTTAAAAGTACAAGTAAACGCAGAGGGTGGGAGGGGGATTAGACTGCAAGCAAGGGCTGAGGCACTGCAAATTCAATTCACCGCGTGGTTTTGCTGTGAATGCTTTTCCAGGTCTCACACCATTACATAGGATGTAACATCATAATGATGTCAACTCTTGGACCAAGGAATGAGCTGATTTAAGTTTTATGAGGGGAAGGATGAATACTTTCATAGGAATGGTGAGTCGAATAATACAGAACTGGTAGGATCACAGTTCAGGGAACTCACGGTTACGCTTTGAACTATTTTTAGCAAGGTACTGCAAGTTCAGGGGTAGTTAGTATAGAAAGAGCCTGCACAGCTCAAGTGAAGCACAGCCTCTCAAAGTGTTGACAATTTTCTATCAATTTTGCAGAGAAAGAATCAAAATCTCTCTTCCCTTTCATTGAAGGTGACTGCTGTAGCAAGGCTGCTCGTTGCAAACGGCCGTGTGTGTGTGTGTGTGTGTGTGTGAATGAGCGTCAGAGCCTGTGCAAGAAGCCTTCGCTCCCTGTGCTCCACCCTGGGACGAAGGACAAACACCCACCTTATATTTGAAGCAGCACAAGCCCCTCTTTGCTTTCCTCAGGATGCAACAAGCCACAGCGCAGCAGGGAGGGTGCTGCGGCAGGACCCRGGCTTCCTCCATCCCTGCCCTGCCTCCAGCACGAAGCCGTCCCTCCCCGCCACACGCCATCTCTCTCCCGAGGGTGCTGTGACTTGTTCTGCCCACCCAAGGAGGTGCTTGGTCGACTCAATTTTAGCCCCAGCACTTTCAATCTGTAGGGAAACACAAAAAAAAMCCTGAAATTCAGGTATAAGAGAAACCATAGGTAGGTAGTTAGGTAGGTTTTCCACCAAAGCTGTTGCTGCTCCTGCAGTAAGAGCATATTAATAAAGACCTTTTCCCCCAACTCCGTTTGGAAAGTCACTGCAGATGCTAGTTTCTGCCAGCTCTTGTTATGTTTTTCCTTCTTTAAATGCATACTTAAGAATATCCAGTTATTGCCAATCACAGGAATACCCAAGGAATGGGATGCTTTATAAGCTTTACTACAATTATGGACAATGTTGGGAATATATACTGTATATTTCCTGTATGGTGGGACTGCTACAAGCACAGAAAATCACATTGAAGGGGATTTCTATGCAAGCTATGCAGCAGATGAAGATTGTATTGCAAGCTTGAATTACTGATTCAAGCTGCTGCTTCTTCTCTCCCCACCCACTTCTCTAATAGCTTTTAAACTTAAATAGCCATATAWGTTAAAATGTTCTTTTATAGGGTGAAATAAAGAGATTTTATGGTTCAGAAACTGCAARTTTAGAGATCAACACTTTACCACTAATTTATGCAGGTTCAAGCTAAGGAAATGGCTCATTTTCCTCTCTACAGTTGTTGAGATTTTTTTTCCCAAAAAAATTCAAGATGCWCTTTAAATTAGATGTTATGAAAATTCTGGATGCAGACAACATTTTCTCTTGACAAAGTGCATCTAGCTTGCTGCCTTCCAGGTCCCAGTTCCCATGAAATCAGAGGGAAATTACTGCTGAAAACCTCAGAGAGGCTGGAAGTTGGTACAAAACATTAAACTTATTATTCACATTATTTACAGGGCCTTTAAAAAAAAAAAAAACAACCAACCAACAAAAACAATCAAAAAACCCAAAACAACAAAACCCAAAAAACTCACAGGAAAGCTTTCATATGACACTCTGGAAACCTAAAGTCATCTTATGAGTGCAAATGTAATTTATATTTAAACTTCTTCTTAACTGTCAAAGTACTGGAAAGAGCGTTTAGCCCCAGCCCATTCAGGACAATCCTTTCCAGTGGGATAGTAGGAAATATCAGTTCCAGCTGTCAGAGGGAACCTGAGGAGAAGCAGTACTGTCAAGYCCCATGTCTTATACACACATTTTCTTTACAAGAAGCATCCACTGGACTTTGTGGGTAGCCCTGGCATTTCAGCCAGCCAGGGGAAAAACCATGAGCCAGAGATGTGAATTCCAGATTCATACAGAAATAATTGGAGATTATAAAACCCAAGGAAGATACAGCTTGGAAAGCTTAGTATGATCTGAATGCACAGAAAGTTATTTTCAAACCCAGGAAGAGCAAGCAAGAGCAAGCATTCTGCTGTGCAGTGGGGAGACTGCCCTAAATGCTCTAAAGAAAAATTGCAGTGCCCTGGTAGTTTTATCGTAAAACTTACAGTGAGTATGTTTCATTTATCCACCTATCTGTTTATTCAACCCTCATCACTATGATTTTTGAGCATCTGATAGATCTAGTAACAGCAGGGGAGTATTTTTCCTCCCATTTATCAGCTACATTAACCAGCATTTAAGTGGTTAAACCGGAGGCTTTGTTTCCAAGCAAAGATAATCCTGTTCCTGAGGACACCAGTAATGGTAGTATATGACAACATAATCAGCAGCACAAGGATATAAACAACTCCCAATTATCCCAAACCAAAATTTTTAAACATCTTGTTACATTTTTTCCTTAGGCCTTAAAATTACTGAGTTGTTATGGTTGGATGCTTTGTGGTGAATAAATCTAGAATAATTCCCTGGAAAGAGTGAATTGCCACGAAAGTGCTGTTAGCGCAAAAGACCACAGTACCAAGCTTGCCCTGGCTTTCCCATCCATGGGGAAAAAACCATACAAYGTTCTCATCATGTGGGGACAGGAGAGAAATGGGGAGGAGCGGTGGTGATGTGATTTCTAGGAAGTGGGAAGCAGTTGCACACCCCACATGGAAAATAGGCAAGAGGGAGAGCACGAGAACAACACGCAACGGTGGGAATTCTTGCACACTTACTTCTGTCAGAACGCCAAATTCTCTAGGCCTCCAGGTAAGTAATAAATAACCAACCATTAAAAAACCCCCATTGCCCGCGAACACCATCTGAATGAAGTTTGAGAAGATCAGTAGGTGTCATTTCCCACACAAGGTGCAGAGGCACTCATCAATGCTAAGAGCTCTCACAGAGATAGGAACACAAGATTTTGTGCTAGAAACAGAGATGTCACAGGACACAGTATTCAGATCTGAAGCCAGATCAAAGTAACCGTGTTGAGAGCCAAATCCAGGCTTGGGCTTTGAATATACCTCCAAAACATGGATGTTTTTGGATCTAGAGTTTGGGTTCTGTCATCCATCTAATCTTGAAATGGGAGGATCAAAGATGTTCAGTCTGAGGCTTAGCAAAGTGCTAACAGACACTTTTGAATAGAAATGATTCAATTGAGTGCTCCAAGCAAGGAATAAATTTGTTGGTGGATGAGTTGTGAACTGAAAGAGAAGTGAAATGGCCGAGGAAATTACTATATACCTATTGATTGCTTTGGTACGTTACCTTGCGAGGTTGGCTTTATTTACAAAAGAAGGAAAAAAGATGTCCGATGTGGTTGAGGAATTGGACCAGAAAGTTGTGCCAGAAAAGGCTGGAAATTAAGAAGGATGTCCAGTGGTTTGAGAGCTGGCTTGGAAACCAGTGGTAATCATATGTTTGGTGCTCCATCCCAAATTTCCTGTATGACGTTGGTCAAGTCATTTAGTGTTTTGGTGTCTCAGTTTCCAACTTGTCAAATGGAGGTAATAAACCTTGTTAAAAAAAAAAAAATTCTTGGGGGTGAGGTGAAGAACTGTCTCTCACCCTTTGTAGCCTTATGACTACTGGTGGCCTGATATTGAACAAAGGAGATTGGATGGCTTCCTGAATTATTCAAAATACAAATACAGAAATACAATTCTAGGAAAGAACTGATTGCAAAACACTTAAAGCTATAGGGACAAGCCTGGTGATAGATATTCTGACATTTCTGCGCTTTAAGGAAGCCATGCTGCTGTTCAAGCTATAGGAAAAACACAAACAAAAAAAATTGCACTACTCAGGCTGGCACTGGTATTTGCTCTGTAGATGGCACAAATGCTGACCTTATTTCCTACATTGTTTGTGCCAATGTAAAGCAGAAATAACTGTAGGCCACCAAGGAATTAATCCTGACATACCCTCACGTGAGATCTGGCCACATCAACCATATCATTTATTCCAGAGTATGCATTTTCTTGGCCACCCTTTTTCAGCCTGTCCTAGTCACCTGCAATAACATTTTTGGCCAGTACAAACTTCTGACCTGTTTGTGCAGATCTGAAAAGAATCTCCCCTTCAATGCACATGATCCTCCATTAAGCAAAGCCAGTTCCACGATTCCTGGAAGAATTAAGAGGTACAAATATCCTGTAACTCTGGATCCTTGCAGTTAATGTTGTGGTCTCCTTTGAGGGGACAAGAAGAGAATTCTTTCACACCTAGTGCAGGCTGGTCATTTAGGGATAGCCTTATACACTCAGTGAGTAAAGACAGATTCCTAAATAATTCAAAATGGAAATCTCAGATGTTGTTCATTCTTCTGCTCTAAGTGACCAAGTGTTATGCAAATTTTGGAGTGGAAAAATATGCAGTCAGCCTTGCAAATGGAATTACACCATAGATGGGTTGCTGTGTTCTGGAGAAAACAAAGGGTAAGAGTGTAAGACGTTATCTATAGACCTGTCAGGTTTACTAATCATGGAGAACTGCCACATTTCTCCTGCTGTTACACACATTCACTTCATCAGTGGTGACAATTAGAGAGGGCCAAGCATTTCTACCACTGTGTCATCCTAACTTGCCTCATAGCACTTGCTGATGAAGGCTTTTTCTTGGGGCATTGATATCTCTAATGGAACAATACTCATAGGCAATTGTTCTAGTATAGAAAGGAAGCAACCTTTAAATACCTACACAATTAGAAACTGAATTTCTATTGAAAGCCAAGTGAACATTTGCATTAGAAGCTAAGCTTTATAAAGATATTTAGGCAATAAAAACAATAAAAATAATTAAATCAATCAGTAAATCAGAACAATGAAATTAATCAGCAACAGAGACATAAAAAAACTAAAACTATGACCTTACAACAAAGTATGGCTTTGAAAATACTTAGAAGTTGAAACTCTTCCTCCTCCTAACTAGTTCTTCAAGTTGTGATTTTCAAAACTTCTATTCAGCTGCTACCTAAGCCTGATAGCTCTGAAAAATCGTGGCCACCTAGTACACCTATGTTAAAATTCCCCCAGAAGCCTACACGGTCCTTCACTTATAGTACACAATTGCTCTGCTTGGAGGGGGTAAAGCTGTTGCATTCCTGCTGGACATGTTAAGCCAAACTGTGGAAAACAAGGGTTATGTCCTAAATCTCACTCGCTCATGGATTTACACTTCTCCACCTTGGGAATGTAGCTCCCCTTTAAACAAATGAACTCTCTCCCCAAAATGCCCCACCACAGAGTGTACTGACAAGCTCTAAGGGAACAAAGGCGGCCCTTAAATTTCTTATGCTGAAGCTGAGAGCTTTCCATTGTAGAAGGTAAATAATTCTCCTCTTCCTGGAGTTAACTCTCCTCCCTGTGCAGSATCACCTCTGGTCTGCCCAAGTGCTCAGGTTGGGTGATTTCTCATAACAGTTAATTCTGCTACGGAGATGGTGAGCCTTTGAGGTCTGCTACAGTGGGACATGTACATCCTTTGAGGTGCTACCCCTACGTGCCCCTATCGTGTGTGAAAATGGGAATGAAATGCCTTTGGGRATACAGCCAATGGCCTTTTGTACTTCAGTCATTGGGGGAATTATTCCKCCTGGAATCCATCCGGGAATTTTGGATTCGAGCAATTCATTGTAGCTTCTTTAAAGCATGCTTTGGGTTTCCTTYAAATTAGTACCTGTATTTTGGGAGAATATGTTTGGGTCTAAAATTTGCTGTTCCCTGCCTCCTGCACGAAGGTCACTTGGCAGGGGCATGCAGTGCCATGCATATATCACATCAGGTGTGGACAAGGTATTTTCATTTACCAAGCAATGTCCAGTTGGAAACCACTGAAACCTCTTTAGCCACAGAGACATAAAGATACGTCAGAGAACATCCTCACAAATCACATGCACCTTTATGCAAAAGYGAGCAAAACCAAAGTTAGCTGTTTCCCCCTGTAGTGTAGAAATTCCTGTACAGATTACACACCTTATTAATTCTAGACCAGTGAACTTTCCTCCTAGTTTATAGCAGTGTCACATTATTAGTCAGGTTTTCCAGCATCTTTTGATAAAAATGGTGGTTTTATTGCTGCATAAAAAATACAAGGCAAGTTAAATGTTCAGTATTTTCGTATAAAATATTTAGGTTTATAAACTGTTGCAAACAGGCTAGTGTTTATATAATATTCACAGACATCTGTAATGCCTCTCATGAAAGCTAATGTATAAGCTCTTAGCTACTGCAAAAGGGTTTTAAAGATGCTCAGCCCATCTTAAAGTGCAATTCTACATAGTCTGAAGAGCTACTTTGATAACAGTTTGTTTTGAGCTTAATGCTTATTCCTCTCACTGCTGTCTAGGTTGAAATTTGCTTACTTTATGAGTGAAGGCCCCAATGCATTTAAAATTTATATACCTGACTAGGACACCCTTACTCAGCAAAACACATAAACATGCCTAATTTCAGGTACACGCTTACATCCTTTAAGTCTCAGGGCTCAAATCATATGCCCACATTATTTGTTTTAACAGACAGAGAAGCAGTTGGGAATACAGGCATTTCTGAGGCAGAAGACTGTAGTTCACAAAGGAAAGAAGCTCCAACGACTTCTCTTCCAGGTATTGCCCAAGTATCTACCACTACGAAGAAACAACCGCTGTTTCAGTTTCTGAGCTGCTCTAATTTTTTTTGTTGCTTGTTTCTGCAACAGTGAAGTTATCCTGTCGATATTTTACTTTTGTTCCTTCTTATTAGTTTCCATGATATAAAATAAAATAAATAATAAAGCTACTCAGACTACAAGTACACAATTGCTCCCACATCCAACAAAATGCAAAGCAGAGGTGGGATTCTTCTCCCACCATCAATAGACTGCAAGGTGTCACATTTGTACCTTGTGTCATTTTCATGTCAAACAACAGGAATAGTCAAGAATATTTATAATTTTGAGCACATTGTTTAAAACAGAACAATGTCAGAGAGACTCTCCTTGGATTTCTCCTTCAGCTAAYTTAGAGGCAGCACAGCTGATGCAAGAAGACTGTAAGTCTCAACCACACAACCTAATGCCAATAGCTGAACAGCACAGCCTGAAGAGAGTTACGGCACTCGCCTCAAACTATTTCCACCACGCATCAAGCATAAACATCGATCAAATGTGGTTCTGGATCAAAAGGCTTACAGTGAGGATCTCAGGTTACCTTCATCTGGCTCCATTCAACATCTTCAGAACAGCCCTGCCAATCAATCGCGTTATGACTTCTGCAGATGAAGCATTTGCAGCATTTCATATTTTAAGGGACTAAGTGGTTGGTGAYGCGTACCAAACCGCCAGCTCCACAGAATGACAAGCTTTCTGCTTCCTCACACAAGTCTAACAGACTGGAAAACARCAATGCAAGATGCCATGGCAGTGTTTCTCTACTATTAAGGAGCAATTTCCATATCTACCTCTATCTTTCCTTAGCTGTCTTTTTTAACTTCCAACATRGCAGATTCCCATGCAACAGGTGATGGTCATCATAGCTGTGATCTCAGATCAGGGGCCAGCACTTACCACACCACAGATCTATACATATGCATCAGACCAGGTGAAGACAACCATAYGCTGGATGGCAATTCCAGATTTGAGGAGCAAGCACAAGCTGCTGCCTGGGACCCTCAAGCAGGAACAGAACAGAGAAGCTGTCAGCAGATACAAGAACATGAAATGGGGGCCAGATGAGTGCAACCCAAGTAGACCCCACGAAAGCAATCACTGAAATCTTAACCGTGAGATCCAGGAGAAGTCCCAGGTTTAGCTGCGGGGACATGACTTGCAGTATACACAGTRAGCTACTGCCAACCTTTCTCATCAGGTAACAGCTTTTAGTTACTACTTGYCTCTGCTCCGCTCAAACTCTATTCACAGCCAATAATGTGGTGACATTTTGAAAAATGTAATTGCTCAGGGAGCCTTCGCAATCATCATATTGAGTTGCTATGCTTCAGTATACCATATTGGAACCTCAGTCTGGTGTACCAGTGCTTTTGATGGGTATATTGCCATTTTATAACAATAATCCGTACGCTAGATAAATAAGGTGCACACTAACCATCTCCCCTATTTCTTTCCTCATCCTTACCCTCGTAGTGGGTCTCTGACCATCGATATGTAGTCACAGATTAATATGGTGGGAGTCAGTAAAGTGCTACAAAGAATTTTTATAACTCAACTCTCCCCGCCAAAAGACTGAGTGAACCGATACCAAGTGTGGCACCAGACTATTCTTCTGGGCAGCCATAATCATAAATAAAAACAGGTTGTAAAAGCAAAGGGGCATGGGCAGATGTAGGATACACTGGGAGAACATCTTTCCCCTCTAAAGAACACAGATGGTTTTAATCTCAGAGCTTTCTCTATTTATTTATGGTGACTGATACATAGTTTGTACTTGATTTTAAGGAAAGTTACAAGGAGGAGTAACTCAATGTGCTGTTTCCCATGAAACGTGGCAGAACTGCTATTCGTCAGTGTGGAGCACACGTAACATGGTGTTTGCCTGATGGGAGGAGAAAACCTGCACTCAACACAAAATGAGGTCAGAGCAGACTTAAAAAAGGAGCTAGATGATCTTATATATCACACTTTCTTACCCAAACGGTGCACAAATGTAACTCTAGACTCACAGTTGTAGCCTGTTTTTTCTTTTTTACATCACCTTTCTTTCAAGGGTGTGAGGAAGTATTTGGCACCTTCTGTTGTCTACATCACATGCTTACAGATAAGATGGGGATTTTCTCGTTGAACCATGTCATGTATAATAACCAAAAGTGTAGGGGACTGGAATTGACCCCAGTGTTCTCCCCCACGGATTTTCTCCTGYGAAGAAAAACAGATTTTTTGCTTTGTTCCCCTGTGCAATTTCTAGGACCTATGGTCATGGAGGGGAAGTTATATAGTACTAAAAAATCTACAGGAATTCCAGGGCAAGAGTTGTTATCTTGAGAGAAACCTTTCAGAGTCCTTAAGTATTTTTTTGCATAGTTTCTACTCCTGTRTTATGTGGAAGCAAACTATTTTTCCCCATCTCTTGGACAGATCTGTCATCTTATGGGTCTGTGTCCCCAAGAAAACTCATCCTCTGTAGCAAATGCAGAMACACGTCACCTAATTTCAGACTAGGCTTTCACAGAATGAAAGACAAAACAAGCCCAGCAGATCACATTTCTACTAAACTCCCCAAAGCAGTACTKCCTTCAAAGATCCAGCCCTTCTGGAGCTCCTTCTCCACCCACATCTAATTGGCCTTCTTTATAGATTTGCAAGCCAGGACTGAAGAAAGTGATTGCTCCCTTCTGATATCTTTGTATTTTAACATACAGTAATTTCATCTCTAGTATCTAGACACAGTGGACAGAAAGGTGCCTGTTTTGGTAGATGAATAGCATCCAGTACATAGAGCAACACAGGGCCACAGAAATACCTGCACAGACAAACAGCTATTCTCAAAGGTCCTCTGTACAATGCTAATGGCACTGAATATGACCTTCAAAAATTCTTTGCATAGTAAATTAACTCTCCTCAAAGCATGAAGGAGGAAAAAAAAAACACCAAAACTGAAGAGCTTTTATTTTCAGGACAAGGACGTTCTGATAAATTAAAATAAATTTATCCTTTAAAATAAATTTAAATAATTATAAGCTGAGGAACACCTTGAAAAGAATCCCTTCCCTGCCCCTTTCAGTTTAATTTAATGAGGGACACTAGTTAACAATGCCAATAATAGACTGTTGTGGTAACTCATCATGGCCACTACAACCCAGCTCTAATCAGACAGAAAAGTATGAAGGGTTGGCCAGCACAATCATCAGAAGATTGAGATTATTAAAAAAAAAAAAAAAGGCAAGAAATTTAAAAAAAAGACCTTTGTTTATTTGATTAACTGCTTGCCATCTATTTTAATTCTTTCCTTTTCTTCATGTAGTCATTCTCCACTCATCTCTCCTAGCCTCCCTGCTTACTTTGCTTAGCAATGCACTTCTTGCAAGCACATGAAAACTATTCCTATGGTACCAATCATGCATATTCTCGAAAGGCAGGCTTACCCTAAAAAGCAGTCAGAGTAAGAACAAGATGCAAGACAARTGGATCCAGCAAATGAATAGGAGATATCACAGTGAGACAATTATGATGAATATAAATAAGCTGGTGAGAAAAAATATCATTTCACTGAAACATGCAATTTTACTGAAGCCAAAATCATTCTTGGAGACAAATCCGTCTTCAGAGCGCTTTCAGGATGAGGATTTTTGAGGTTGGGTCAGCTGTGATCAAAGACAGCAACATCCCAGATACTTTGAGTGACTCTCTCCGCATTTTGCAAAGGCAAATTTTGAATGTGAGAATTGGTGTATGTGAGAATTGACCATCTCATGGTGCAAAGTTAGCAAGAGCCATCTTTGGGAAGGAGAACRTTCTTAAAGCCAGTTAGTCCATACCCTCTCTTGGTTTTACCAGAAGCCACTGTGCCACACTATGCAGAAATACCTAAGCCGATCCAGAACGAGCTATCTTGAGCACCAGGAGCAGTATAGACATGCTAACCTAGCAAGCTGCCCAACTTAATCAGGTGGAGTTCCACACCACACAGCTGCAGATACTGCAGTGGGAGCAGCTCGGTCAGGTACCTCCATGCAGCACTGCACTTGCCTCCTCTAGACACTGCACACCCGTCCGCTTTATCMTCAACAATCAAAGATATAAAAGACCATAAAACACTGCACATTTCTGACATGATGCAATCAAGTCAGACAAGTCTGGTCACCCAAACACTGCCGGTAACTTGTTCGCAATGATCTACAGGTTGAAAAACATCCAGCAAACTAAAGCAGTTTTGTTTTGAGGTTTTTATTGTGGGTTATTTCTTTTTTTTTTCCTTCTTCCCCCCCCCCCCCCCCCCCCCCCKTTTTTTTTTTTTTTTTCYCMCYCTTTTTTTTTTTTTTTTTTTTTTTCCCCCCCCCCCCCCCCCCCCTTAGGGAATTACTAATTGTTCCAAACTGCTGTTAATTGGCTTACAGTTCCACATACATTGTCAAACTGCTGGTCAGCTGGCAGGCACACCATGCCTTCCCAACAGATTTATTTCACAGCTGGATTTGCAGTCTGAAAGGTCCTTCCCATTTCCAGCTCTGCAATCCTTCCAGGCAGAAGGGAGGAGAGGAACAGACAGATGCCTTTCCACAGAGATGTAACAACCCCAGCAGGTTCTCAGCATGTCAATAACAATCTAATCAGGCTGCATTATATTGAAGGGAAAATGAGATTTCTGACTTTGCCAGAACACTTCACACATCCGCTTGCTCTTACAAACACATACAACACGCTCCAGTTTCCAGATGCAGATAAGGATAACCACAGTGTGGAAAACAATCCAAGAACTAGTCTAGCCAATTCCTAGCTGGACCTCAGCCTCTTTCCATCTCCTCTCCTTGCTCTGGAATAACAATCGYTGCCTGTAAATTTAATGAAACTTCATAGACAACTCCTTTGTGTTTACGCCGCAGACAGTGCCCTGCTGCTCTGAGGATACGTAGGAAAGGTGACTCAACAAGCTGTCCCACCTTGCCTCTCCCCCAGCCTTGGTGTAATCACAGGGAAACCTGCAAACCTAGCAATGCCCAGGGAGCAGGAATTTGTCCTGGAAGAGTCCTGAGGGCACCTCTTGAGAAAGAATAGCTGTAAGGACCTCTCCTCCCCACATGGCCAACCAGCTGTACAGAAATGTCATGCAGCTCACCCCAAAATTAATRCACCAGGCTTTTCTTCTGCTCAGTGTAATTCCTGCCAGAGCTCCCTCCTTGGGCAGGGCTGATTAAAGCTGACCTAGCCCAGACTGGGGTAAAACTGGGGGTATCATCCCCAGATGACCATAGTTAACCTAAATTAACCACTGGCTTGTAAATCAGTGAGCAATGAACCACCCCAGACAGAAGAGCTGCATGCTGGCTCCTTCTCCAGCATGCTTTGAGGCAAGGACTCATACCCAGTAGCAATCTGTCCTCAGCAAAAAAAATAAAATTGTAAAACAACGCAATAGGATTCTGATTTCAGATTCACTGCCTGGAGGAAGGAGGAGGATATTTGATTTCTTTCCTGGCTGATTACCTAAAGAAAAAAAAATAAAAAAATCACTAGCTCCAGTGAATGAAAAAGAACCTTTTAGTCCAAATGCCTCTGTCAGGTCATCCAAATTCCCGGTTGCCTTGATCTCTTTTCCAGCCAATGAGCTTCTCTTAAGCTCTGACTGATGGTGTCGTATATTTAAAAATGTGTTTATTCTGACAATTTGCTATGCTTTTATGTAAGAGGACAGGCAAGCAACTCATCCCCAAAACCTCAAGGAAACAGCACAAACCTTGGCTGCTAGACTAGTTGGCTCCCTGTGGACTGTTGATTCTTGGACAAACTRTTATTCCATCCTTAAAATATGTACTTACCCTGAAAAAGAAAATGCACACACAAACATACAACTAGGTATTAAGAGCTTTGGTAGATCTGTGACTCTGATCTTGTGACTAAGGTGTCAGCTGCTTCTGCAGAAATGGACATGGTAGTGGAAAAAAAAACCCCAAACAAAAAAAACAAAGGAAGAGCGAACACTGAACTGCCCACAGCTGGACTGAGCTGAACTTCCACTKCTAAGCCGCTAACGCTAGGTTTTCCTCATTGCTTTAGTGTCAGTGAGGTTATGGAAACCAGAGAGGCAAACAAATGGGAATTTCTAAACAGATCAAGGGCTAAAGGAAGGGAAAAAAARGGTGTGGGGGAGAATACTCAGAGARCATCCGTTCTGTGGAGGGTTGTGTGTTTCTCAGGGTACCCARGAGAAGGGGAGATACGCCTATACAAGAGAGGTCAGCGGGTATCGGATCACATCACCCCCTTCCTCTTTCCCTTGGCTGCCTTTTAACACTCCCTTTTGAGTACATTTCCCTTTGCTTGTGGGAAACGCATAATCCACCAGCCCTCTTAAAAAGCATGTTGCAGTGGCACCGCCTGAAATAGAAACCAGATTTCTGCCTTCAAGTCCCTTGCTCTACCCTCTACTGATCAGACCTAGCCTTAATCTGAACAGAAGAGACGGGATCTGGGTGTTGGGCACAATCCCACCGTACACCAAGAGAGCACATGAATTACTCCAAACGCAGCTGGTGGGGCTCCTTGGTCCTCCACACTCCCTTCCCCTGAGGAGTTCACCCTGGTTTTAACACAAACACCTGCATGGACATGGTGGAAATGCAGTCCCAGCTCTGCATCTACATGCTCAGGGGTCAGCAGCCCTGAAAACGATGCCCAGACAGCAACATGATGAATGGAGCACAGGGGCTAGATTAAAWCAGACTTTCAAATGCAGTTCAATTTAAATAAATCCCCCCTATTTTTGTTTCCATTGACTAGCTTAAACTACATTTAGTCTGTACCATTTGTCGTCTTTTTTTACACCSTATTTGTGGTTAGCAGAGATCTCCTTTAAGAGACTAACAACAGAGAGGCAGATGAGCTCATCAGCTCCTAGGCTACACCCCCACACGGCATGCTGTCTCATTCCCATGGGTTGCCCCAGTGAAGGTCCCTGCTTATATCCAGACCACGGGCTCCTGGGATGTCCACCTACCGCCCTACKCTGCACACTGATGCCTATCCTCCAGCCCCTTCCCTCCCACCCTCATCTCACACCCCAGAGCCCCGGGACACAGCCCTGTATTGGGACCTTCTTCCCACCGCTATGTCCAGCCCCAGATCAGGCTGGCTGCATCAGCACCCTACCACAGCCTGACACCCAGCTGATGTACCGGGGAGAGAAAGCGCTGAAGATTGTACTGAGGGCTGGCCAGGGGAGGGGACAGAAACTACATCAAGGGGGCACACAGCCATGCTCATCCTCAGGGCCATGGGATGCACCAGCCAGGCTTGAGCGAGTGCCTGCCCAGCACAGCCGAGCTGCTGGAGGACCCCTCAGCTGAGCTCACGGCCAGTACACTGCCCTCAGTCCAGAACACCCACTGGCAGGACCCACTGACCTCCTCCATGCCCAATACCAGGCTGCTAATAAGAGAACCGGAAAGGATAAGAAGTTCATGCCTGGTATCTTCAGATGACATCAGCTCTGGAGAGCAGCCAGACCGCCATCCCAGACCAGAAGCGACTGAGTATCACCAACTAGCTGCTGGTCAAAGCAGAACATTTTTAGCTGTAAGGCACAGCAATTTGACATCAAATTCACCATTGCCAGAACTATACCCACATGAAGCATTGCTGTCACTTTCGAAGATGTCCAGAACAAGAAGAAYGTATTTAGGAAATACGACATTCCTATACATGGCACTGCCGTAGATAGGACATGGTTTTCCATCCAACATGRCTGCAGTTAGCCCTGGATTATTGCCAGTCTACAGGGTGCCCTRCAGCAACACCCCAGGCTCCTGCTGATCACTCAGGACAACGCACAAACGCTCACGTTGGCGATACAGCCACATGGRCTGCGTGTCTGAGCTCCTGCACCCGCAGTTTGGGACAAGCAGGTATCTCCTTTCCGTCACGTGACAAAATACATGGCATCTATCTGTAATGGCCATGAAGTCATTTCTCAGGTATCCGCAGCCCCATGGGGCTGACCTACACGGCTTGCAGGTAACATTGCATTTCTGATGGTCTCAGAAATGTAATCAGTGAATGGACACATAATGTAAAGTGCAAAAAGAATCTGATGTCAACATRTAAAAGCTTTTCCTGCTATCAAATAAAAACAGAATGAATTGGCCAAACAAAAAAAAAGCTAGCAAAGAGGAAACCCCAGAAATCCAGCCTCCACTTAACATCAGYCTGGGGACTGCCTGCCCCATCATGAGTCTAAGAACCAAGGAAAACCATTTACTTAAAAAGACTGGCAAACAATAGTCAAAATTCACTGCTGTAAAGTATTTTCATCCTTTTTTTTTTGTTTTGTTTTGGTTTGGTTTGTTTTGGTTTGTTTTTTTTTTAATAGGACCTCTGTGACAGTCCGATGCCTAATTGAATAAAGAGAAATTAGTCTTCTCTTTATTGGGTAACTCAAGAAAAATATGTGAATTCTCCAGTCTCAGGATCCTGGGTGCATGCAAAATCCTGCTTGTGCAGCCAGGTCCCGGGCACTTGGAGGCAATGCAGGGAGACACATGGCTGCCATGGGACAGCAATGTCAGAGAAGCACCTCTGCAGATGTTGGTCGATGACACCATCAGCTCCTCTCAGGTTCTTCTAGTGCTAGTGTCTGTCTTCATCGCACTTCACCTACCAAGCCACGGCTGCCGAGTAGGGTAACATTTTGCCCAGTTCATTTCTTTCTGATTGCTTCATCATGGTTTGGTGTAAGTCTTTATGGTCTCACTTTGCAGCCGCCAAATAGCCCTATAAATCCCAGGGGTGCTTGAGCTCTGATGACTGCAGGGTACCCAGCAGCCTCCTTGCCAAAAATTTCCTGCAAAACCTCCTACCTGAGGCAGTCCTGCATTTCCCACCCACATGGTTTTTCCTGAACCTTTCCAGATGGGACACACTGAGACAGCGCTGGAAGGGCTCAGCAGCCTGGATGCTACCAGCAGGCTGGGAAYGTAACCTCCAGGGCACTGTATCAGGACTGCGCAGATCCCATTGATCTCCTCCCTTTTACCTTGGCAGAAAGCTAAAGTTTTCAAAAATGATTCTCTTTAACCTCTATGAAGAAGGAGCGATCTCAGGGATTTGAGCGCTGATCATCTTAACGCTGCATTAGCGGGTGAAAGAGCTTGTTTGAGATTCTGATCAGCRAAGTGCAGCTCAGAGGAGCGGGTCAGAAAATGTCAGACAGATCAACACCGAAGAAGATGGTTGTGTTTCTCAACGAGCTCTGCTGCTAAAACTGCTAGGGAGCAGTGGCTAGGAGGGAGGGAAAGGGTGTACAGTGATATGGAGTACGGGAGAGGAAGCCTTAGCCAGCAAGACGAGCATCCTGAGTCACTCTGCTGGGGAGGTGAGGCTGCTTTGCCAGGGAAAGGCTGATAGAGTAAGTCAGACGCCTGGAGTAATTCCACAGAGTAAAAAAAACCAAAAAAACAACAAAAAGAAAAAAAGATTTTTTGGTTTTTTTTTCCTTAAACAAAGGGTTGGTGCAATTCTAGCCACAACCAGAACAGAAAATCCCACTGATGTGAACCCCAGTCACCCACTGCTCTGACCGCCGAGGCTGCCCCTGTTCACCSGCACGAGCGAGGGGGTAAGCGCGGCCTGTGCCAGGCCCCTGGACGAGCCGCAGCCCGGGCTGGGCTCCTGGTGAGTCAGCAGCGCGGGGCAGAGCGCTCCGGCCGCAGCGCCCGGGGCCACGACGRGCATCGCTCCACGCAAGCGTCGAGAGGAGCCGTGTGCTCGGTCCCAGCCCCGCCGCCCGGAGAGGGCTGCGCCCACCCCCGCGCCAGCCGCCCCTCGCGGGGCTGGGAAATGCCGCAGCGGTGAACGTCTCCGAGACGAACGGTTTTAGATGGAGAGGAGCTTGTTCTGCTGACTCATAGATGTGATTTTTATAAAGAAGCAGTGAATTCGTTGAACTCTGGTTTCGCTTTGCCTAGGTCTCCGTAGCTACTTTCTGCAGCTATACGCCATCTAGGTTATTAATCCTTTTTCTTTTTTTTTGCTATAAAGCCATCCACATTTCGCTAAACTTTTAGTTAGAAATGCAACAAACAATGAAAATCAGAGTTTTTTGTACATAGCAAAAGTGCTATGCTACATACCAAGGCCTTTGAAAACATGTCATAGTTACCCTACTAGCAAACTTCAGCCTTTTTTTTTTTAACTGACAAAGCCCAAAGYGAATACAAAAACCTGAAAAAGAAAATAACGTTTTTTCATTCATGATCCAAGCACTAATAAAGCACAACATTTCATAGCCCTTTGAGAACTGGGGTAAAATTGGGACTGACAACAGGAGGAAACCATATTTCCATTTTGTCTCGTAAATATTTTTCTTGCAGTGCTTTGCTTCAGCACTGAGGACCCAAGGACCTGGGCAAAACAGCGTTTGTAGGCAGAAGTAAGATCTTTCATTAGATCAGCTGGAATAGCTGGAAAAATTAGATAACTTTTCAGGTGCTTCCTAACCAGCCTCTCTTACACAGTCACTAAGACAAGTCTATTGAAACCCCTTGAGCTGAAGGACTCTGTGGGCTCTGCTTAGGTTTGCTTTCAGTCCTTGTTTCCAGAAGTGTAAGTGCTTTTTACAGCTTACTTGAACGAAGGGCAAGGATTAGACCTCTCCAGTTTCAGAGAAGAGCCTGCCCATCCCTTAAACCAGCCAGAATAACTCCAATTACTTTAGTAGGTTTGCTTTTTCCCAGGCTCCTTTCTTTTCATTTGTGAAAAGAAATGGCCAGAAGAGTGATTTAGAAAATAAACACACACACAAACCCCACAAAAAAGCACAAGCAAAAAAAAAATTTAAAAAAAATCCCCTTTTGTGATAAATCGTATCTATTGTCCTTAGTCCCTTCCTGAGTCGAACTCTCACCAAAATCCATGTCAAATCAAGTTTGATTGCTCCCAGTGCGGTGACCCTATGGTGTAGCTGCTGGTGAGCAAAGGAGATGCTGCGGTATTTCATACGCCAGCGACAGAGGCCCCAGCTCCACTCCAACTCCATAAACTTCACGGAGAGAGAGAGGGAGGAGGGTAAGGTCCCAAGCAGCATGCTCCTCCCAGGTATCACAGACCTTCCATTCTGTGAACTCAGCAGATACCAATAGAAATCACCGATGAAAAAATGGGACATCAGAGAACACAGAGCCCTCTTTCTGATCTTAATTGCAGCTTAGTGGTGCGTGGGACTTCTACCCATACGCACTGCAAGCATGGCTGAAGAAAAATAGCACTCAGTGCTGTTAAAAATGATCTTATTTAACCTTTGAAAATAAAAGCGATGATTATGAAAGAGGTGACAAGGTTGTTCTGGATATTCTAATTGAAAATTGCTGCCATTTCCCTAGCTCCTCTGGATATGTGGCTTTAATTAATCAGAATTCAATGATAAATAGTGCTGGGAATGAGAATGGGTGTTGGATTATTTGCTCTAAGCAGAACACGGTCAGCAAAAAAATCAACGAGGGGCTGTGAGACAGGGATCAGCCTACCTTGGTGCATGGACACCTCACCAGATTTTAGTATCATCAGAAGAACGAGCAGAGCTGCTAAAGCCATGCACAGTTCAGCAGCCTGCAGAGCTCTTTCACACACCACCGGTAGACCTCAGCAGTGGAGTCGGACACAGATGCTTTAGCAACAAGCAGTGCAGAAAGCCCAGAAGACGACTGAATCTGGAGTCTGTCTTTGGAAGAACAATGGCAAAATCATCCAGCCAGGATTTGAATCAGTAGCTGGTCCTGACACCTGAACTACTAGCAACCCCGAGGGCTGCTTTAAAAAGAGAAACAAAAATCACAAGGTTTGTCAGCAGATTTTCATTATGAGGAAGCTGAGGTCAACCATATTTCTAAATTAATTTTCTAGTACATATTGGTTAGACTTTAGGTAATTGTCCCTCCTCCACCCCCCACCCCCCTTTTAATAAGCATAATTTACTAGAGTTGCCTAAAAATGAGTAATACATTAGTTTCACTTAGACCCAATATGAAGTGAGTCATTTCTTTCCAGCACATGACCAGGCTATTATGTCTCTCCGAAGTATACTACAGAAAGATAAAGATGTTACTTTTTGCACATAAACAGACACTGTAAATCATCCGATTCTTTAAGTGACAATGAGTTCACCTCCTGAAAAGGTCCATYTGAAATGCACCTTTCCCTGTCATACCCACATCCCCACGGCTATGACAAGCCCTGGGAAAGGGGCACRTACTTTGTTCTCACTCAGACAAACCATGTCTATCTCCCTCTGCTTGACAAGGGGAAAAAAAGTCTTTTTGACAACAGGGCCCCAGAGGGGCCATGGTACCATTATTTATAGATCCAAGACTCGATAGTCTGATCACTAGATCCTCCCTCCCCTTCAGGCTYTGTGCAACCAGTATTTATTCTTGCCCTGCTCTTGGCTTTTCTGCCCCTCTCACCTTTCCAGCTCTCTCCATCTCAGACACACTCTCTTTAGAAAGGGGGCAGGTTCTGGCTGGGACTATGAAGTGCAATGTTTGTGTAGATAACATCATTACATTGAAATGGCTATTCTCTCATCCCCAAGCTCAGCGTTGTCCTTTGGTTTTATCCCTTATGTTTGAACTAGAGGAAACATGGTGTAGGCCGGGGGTTCCTGATCTTCTCATAAATTAGGCTCAATTTAAGAAAACCTGGGCAACTAAACCAATAAAGTCATTCTCTCTTAAAACAGAGAAATTGGTGTTTAAAATTAAAAATACAGCAGAAAAACCTTCCAGAGTAGGGTAGAGCCCTTTGACCTTTGTGCCTAACACCCCAAAGCAAAAGAGGGCATTTTGCCATCCATGAGGCAGCACGTGCTCTGCAACGCTTGCAGGAACTCAGCAGGGTTTGGGAGCTACTGCCATCACAGCAGCATGACACCCATTTGCTTCCATGCCCCAAATCATTGTCCAAACACGTGGACGAGGCAGGAGGGATCTGCGCTATCTTGCTCTGTAGTGGCAGCAAAGTTTCTGCATAATCTTTGTCAGGTTTCACTGAAATTAGGGTAGATTCATGGATTTTTTTTTTCCTTTGCTAAGTTCACCTCTGACCAGTCCCTCTAGAACTATATGGCAAACTCACAAGTATACCTAAGAGGAAATCAGAGGCAGGATTAATGGTAAAAACCAAAACAGTTATTAACCTACTTACTTTAACACAGCCTGACAGAACCAGGTTATTGCATCCAAAATCTCACCTTAGGGACAAGCTCCCATACTCCTTTCACATCTTTTATATCTTCTCTGGCCCGCTTCACATCCGAATTCACAGAGCAGGCTTTAAACATACAGGTGGATGCTCCCCAGTGTCATTCTCACTGACGGCTCCAATCACTGTCAGCAAACATACCCTGCCAAATATCCCCGTGATAGTCTAACCTAACCTTGCCCTTCACTGCCCTCCAGAAACCAGCCTATAACTTACTGACTAYAGAATACATCTTCTTTTTCCTTTCCAAGGAAATCTCTTTACTAGACCAACTGATACAGCAGGAAGAGACAAAATACCTTTCATGCCCTCAAGCCTGTTCTCAAGGTCAGGAGTGGGAGTAGGAGATTTTTCATTCACGTTGGAGTATTAGTTTGTTCATTGGCATCGTACGACTGCATTTGCCATACTTCCAAATCCATATGCAACCTTCAGTTCTCCTAAAGTAGTAACTGGTGTATTGATTAATGCATTTTCTGTGTGGGGATATTCACTCTGCACATGACTATCCAGCGGCATTGACAGTAACCAAACGAAGTATTCACTACATGTACGCATACACCTTACTTTGGTCCCAGTAAAGATACTTCAGTGTCCCACTAAGAACAGAGATTTAAACTCCCCCTCCCCCCCCACCTGTTAATCAAATCTTAGTTTTAAGAAAAGTAGGGGAAAAAAGAAAAAAACCACCAAACCTTATTGCCACTTTGAGTCAGAGGCAGGCACAAGGGGATCTCTTTTCACATTTTTTGGTTTGGTCCACAATATAGGAAGTAATCATCAGTTCACACAGGACAATCATATTCCTCTGGATTTACACAAATGTGACCAAGACCGCAGCACTGGTAAAAATTTGCAAAAGCTGCTCTCCTGCCTTCACATCTGCAATGCAGATCTCCATGACACTTCTACAAACTCAACTCCCACCCACTTAGCTCAATCCATGGAGCCACAAATAGGTGACTTGAAGCTCCTTTTCAGATCCCAAATCTGAACTTCTCTTGTATTGTTCAAAGTTTGAGCTAGCAATGCTGAAAACCCATTTTTTCTTTATCTTTTTATATGAACTGTATATCACCACCTTCTCACTTCACAATCGGAGCCAGTTTTTAATCCATTGCCTTCCAGTACCTCAGTCCTGAGGGTACACTGAGGTCACGTTTCCTATATTTTCTTTTAAATCATAAAACCTACGAGGGAAGGGGGGGGGGTGTTGGGTAGAATATATTTTAAGACCTTCCATAACTCAAAACCTGGAGCTATGAGAAAGGACTGTGCATTGCAGCACTGATGATCAAATCATGAGTTGGCAAGACTGGGCTTTCATTCAACTGAACCACAAATGCACTTGAAACAGTGACTTGCTTTTCTCCTTTTGTTCCAGATCAGCCCAGCATCTTTTCTGACATAAAATAACCTGGGTCATTTCTGCTCTAAATCATCAGCAAAGAARGGAAAGGAAGAAAAGTGAAGATATCACACTCCACATCTTCATCCCGCAGCATATTCCAGAGGGCACAGCTTGATCATAACTTCTCTCATTCTCCCATGACCTCTTGCGAAATAATCCCTCCTCACATCCAAGTTATAAAGCAAAGCAGTTCCTTTCACACTTAAAGTGCACACTACCTGTGATAGCAAGATAAAAGTCATCCAGCAACACACAGAATTTCAACTTATCTTGAGAAAAATGGTACTCCAGCCACAAATGGCGAGGGCCATGCTGTGAATGCAACTTGCCCAAGGTTATCRGGGGATTCACATTAAGGAGAACTCGGACTCTCCACCCCTGCACCRCTTCAGCACACAAGTGAAGCAAAGAGACCGTTGCCATTAAATTGTGGATACTGAGGCTCCACCACAACCAAACCAAACAATAGCACTCATCCAAGGGAGCTGCCTTCCCCTCCCCAAACCTCAGGAAGCACTTGTAGGACATGGCTGCACAGTGCAGCTATCCCCAGACCAGTATCCCGATGATGCATCCACATGTGGCAGAAAGCCTAACATATGCCCTAAAGCAGGGTGACTATGTTATTAGTTCAGGTTTGAGGCTGCTTCTTACTGAAGCCCRTACAGGAAGGAATCCTACCTGTTTGGAACCATGCTTCCTCCTCTATTTTCAGTGACACACAGTACGTGGATGTAGGAGCTACAGCAGCCGGGACCATAGCCTCACTGGGAAGCGTGGAAACCCCCAGCCCTAGGAAGGGCAGGCACAGCATCATTTCCAGCCATGCTCCTCTTCATCCCCAGCCTCTGCTCCTGGGGAAGCAGCCTTCATTGCCCACCTTTCCCTCAAAAGGTTCACACCTATTTCACTGCACAGCAGAGAGGCAAACACTGAGCTGCAGATCACCAGCGGCATTTCAGGTTACTTTATGTATCAACAGCAATGCCTGAGCCAAGTCTGGATGCAGGTTTAGGCTCTCTTTGGTTGCAGTGTGTATCCAGCAGAGAAAGTACATCCTGATCCTCTACCAAGGACCTCTGCTAGCCGTCAGACTCGCACTGATTACAGCTAAGGAGTGAGAGAGGAGGAGAGGAGGAGTATGTTACATTTCTTTCCTTTAGACAATGCTTCAAAATTCCTGTGTTCAACTACAGAAAACACAAATGTTGTGGTTGTTTAAAGTGATCACCCTGGCAGTGATTTAAAAAGAAACAAAACAGAGCCAGGAAAACGCAGATTTATAGAGCTGCAGCCTATTTCTTATGAGCATGAAGGAGAAAACCTGCCTGTACACACATGTTTTTCCAGCCCCCAAATTTGTCATCTGTACTGGTCTTACATCCAGGGGTATTTCTGCAAGATACCTCCAGATAAGCGGGAATATAATCACAACCCTTTTTCGTACAAGCCAGGCGGCACTAAGGCAGCCAACCCTGCGGGCCTGACCTTCTGTTTGCTTTTAGAAACGAACATTAAGGTCACTGAGCAGGAGAAACACTGGGCCAGTCCCTCCTCAGGAAACCCCAGATACATTTCCAAATAGCAAATCACACATGTATAAAGACTTGGCAAATGGGACAGGCCTGCTCTGCTGCCGTATGCTTACCTTCCACATAGCCTTCATCTGTTCATTTTCATTATTAGCTGTTTTACTGCATAATCATGCTTTTAAAAAAGTGCAATGCCTTCTCCTGATAACATCACCTTTGGGAAGCCAAAGCACTTCAAATTCAACGGTTTGCATTAAACAASGAGAGTTATTGTTACGCTTCTTACCCCTACTTAAGCTCGATTTGGGCATAGATTAGAAGTGCAGAACAGACAGACAACTGCTGAAAGGAGAGAAAATACTGAGGTTTCTTGTCCAAGGTAGAAGAGGGGGAAGGAAACGGGCTGGAGGTGACTGTTCCTTAGCGAGCCTCTGCTAATTGAAGCGAGCCATCCTCATCAATATCACTTTGCTTTGGCAGCTTTTCAAGAAGAAAAAAAAAGAAAAAAAAAAAAAGAAAAAAAGAAAAATCACACTCCCCTTGTGCAACATGCTTTAATTGCTATGCGTACCACACACCAAAGAGGAAATCCAGGGGGTTAGCAGCAATGTGATGAGCTGCGTCGCCTTTAATGCTTTAAAGAGAAAATTCTTGCAGTTGGGGAGCAGGAAGGGGGAAGGCGCATCCCCCTCTGACCCACAGGGCACATTCTTTGCCACTCCATCTGCCACCCCCAGCTGCTAAATCCTCGGTCACCAGCACAAGGTGATCTCAGACCCAAGCACGCTGCTAACACATGAAAGGAAGCAACTTTGGCTGGTTGCCTCCTTACAAGCGCCGCTCTCCCCACCCCCTTCCTTCCCTCCCTCTCTGACATGTTTAAAGCATCTGAACGTCAAGGTACTGAGAGATCACAGAGCGAGTTTCCCTTCCCTATCCTGCTCAGATGGCTCTTGTCAGCAGCTCCCTCCAGCCCTACTCTCAGCCCCCTGTTTTCCATGAGGATTTCCCTCCCTCCTTCCTTCCCTCCTGCTCTGGAGCCACTGCTCTGGAGCTCACATTATTTCCTTTCTTGGAGCCTACAGTCTGGAGCCAGCGAGGTTTGTCTGCTTCCCTGGGTTCAGCTAATAAATTGGGATCAGGGGGTCACACAGCAGGGGACTTGGAAGCCTGAGAGCCTCTGACACCATTTTTATTAGTTTTTACTATACATACCATTTCAGGAGCCGGGATGCCATCCCAGTGGGGCCCTACCCATTGCTTAGTAACTAAGATTTTGTAATCTAAGTTTTGACAAGGTCATTTTTTACCTTGAGAGAGGGTGGGGGAGGGAGAACCCCCACGTGCATTAATTACACAAACACTGTGGGGACAATGCAAATAGGAACCCATTTCCCTTTTGCATCAGGGCAAAAGAATGAAAAATCTTTTTACTATCGGGCTATTACAAACCAAACAGGCCAGGATATTTTAAACAACACACTGATGCAGTCCCATCCTCTGCTTGCAGGTTGGATGAGTGCATTTCAGCCTTTCCCCTGTCTATCCCTAATAAAACATGCCGCCAACAACAGTGACCAAACCTGGAGGAAGCCACAGAGCCCTGATGCCCAGGTTATATTAAATGCCCCCACGCCTCTGCTGGCAGCACAGGGGTGACCCTGATCAAGCTAAAATTAAGTAACAAAACCTCCACTGGCTTCAGCGTCACCGTGCTGATTAACCCTGTGTTTAGTTAATCACTGCTGGCACATAGGGTATAAATTCCCTCTCGGCAAGCTCTAGTCCCAGCAGACAGAGGTGTGAAGAGCCCCAACACCCACTGGCCCTTCAGGTCAACCAGAGACAGTTTTTTTCCTGATATAATGTTTCTTAGGCTGACAAGCAAGACGTTTAGAAAGGACGGGAAACAAGGAAACACAGCCACTGAGAGCGAGTCAGCGCGGGGACAGTATTTCGTGAGAGCAGGTACGGATCAAAGCCGAAGCAGTGGAGGCCCTGTGGTGACAGCRCACTGCCATCGCCGTAGGGAATGGTGCTGATCCGGAGGAGCGAGCTGCCCGACCAGCCYGACCCAGCTGAAGCAAGGCAGAACAGTCATTTGGGCCCACAGCCACGCAAGAGAGGGCAGAGGAGGAGCCAGTCTGCCGAGCTGGGCCTTCTCTCGTGCGTTTAGTGCTGCTTTCTTCAGCTGCAGCTTTGCTGTGTTCAATAACCCTGAGCATTTTTTTTTTTTTATCTTCTGCTCTGCCCTGATAAATTAGTTCTGGAAGGAGGAAAAAGGTCCTTTGGTCACTGCTACCTTTCCCTCGCACCCTCTCCCCTGATCCAGAGCTGTGTGAGGTGTACGCCTCTGATGTGGTTAAAGTAGGACTGAGATTGAGTAACGCTTTGAGGTCCTTCGGTATGCTTTTTGCTGGCTGTCACCTCATCGGGCTCCAGCATATGCTTTGAGGTTAAGTCCCAGTGTTTGTGTTTTGGGCCTTTGTTGTGGTTGCTTGATTTGTTCATGATGGCCTTGGCTCTGCCACCCCACGAGCAAATGCAAAATTCACAAAGTGGTGACTCAGTCATTTTATCCACTGGCAGCAGCAGCAGCTGGCAGGGGCTCAAAACAGATCAGAGAACAAGGCAACAAGTGTCTCCAAGATGGATTTCAGACAAACAAGGAAAAATGAAAAGCCTGAAAAAGCAAGGAGAGAAAAAGCCTGATATTAAATAAAGAGACAGAAAAACATCTGGAATGTCAAGTAGAGACTGAAGAGATCAAAAGTAAATCAGCTCTGTGATAGACAAGGAACTGTGCTGTGCTTCTGAGCAGCAACACTCAAAATATGGCAACTCACTGGCTCATACGGCTTTTTCCATTGGTTAAACTCAGCTTGCACGTCAAAAGAAGTTGCTTTTTGCTGCCAGCACTGGAAGCTCAAAGCAGAACCTACAGATCAAGCTGTTTTCTTCCTGCTTCAGGCATCATCCCTAAAAATAAAATGACCCCAGAGGACTCAAAAGCTGGCTTGCTTGTTTGGCTGATAGGATATGAAGGAGGATAGCAAGGCTTGTGCTCGTTCTTCTGCAGTTATATGGGCTCTGTGGGTTTTCAAATAACAAAAATATGTCCCCAGACATGAAAGGGGAACTTCATCCTGACCTGGTTTTACATCATGGTAACACCTTCATCCCTGGAGGAGAAAAGAGTGATCCTTGCAACATACCCTCTTCTATCTCAGCATATAGTACTGAAGGCACTTATTCAGTGGACATACAGAACTGTGAATAACATCAGTGAGCAATCACAGTACCAAGCCATGCATCTGAACTGAAGCTGTGAATTTTCCAATAAAAGCAAGACATTATGAGCTATGACRCACATAAATAGGACGTTTCTACATTAACCATGTTTCAGGCTGAACACACAAGAAAGTATCAGATATGGACTTACATGATAAGGTACTCTATAATAAAATACCAAGTTGATAGARGGAGGAAAGATGGTCTTGTGCTTAAGCACAGTATTAGAGTCACGTGCCTGGATCCTGTCCTTGGTATGACCCACGGTCACCCTGTGAGACCTCAAGCAAGTCTTGTCTTAGCTATGTAGTACTTGTGAAATCACTACACAGTGTAGTGATTTTTTTTTTTTTAAAGAGTGCACAGCAGTTTACATTCAGAGCTTTATAACTCATTTCTGTCTGTTTGATCTCCAGCCCCAACTTTTCTGGCAAAATAGCAATTAGAGCACAAGTGCTGAGCCGGCTCTTTGTAGCTGCCCATGCCCTATCAGACTCAGAAAATGATTGTGACTCAGTCACCTAAGCTGCGTTCTGTTTATTCATGTGTAAACTGGGAATCATTATAATTGCTTTCTAAGCATTAATTGATTATTCCTCATAGCACTACTATAGAATTCCTAGAACAGAGAGGAAGAAAACCAACAAGAGGAGCAGGCAGCAGCAAAACTGCAAACCGCTAATAATTTTTAGTTTACTTTTTTTTCATCTTCTGAGCACTGAGATGCGGGAAGTTCTCTCCACTCATGTCCTGACTTCAACATGGTGTCCCATGGTTCGCTCTGTGACTTTAGTCCACCCATCTCAACTTTTCTTTGTTCAGACACAACTCCATCTCAGAAGACAATGAAGATATGTCCACTTATATCACTACTTAGCTTTGCTCAGATCAAGAAATCTTCTCTCTTTCCCTATCATTAGGGAGCCAGATAGATGGATATCAGGAGATGATTCATGAATTTCTAGGTGCAGTTACCTTCTTCTACAATTTCTCTATGCATTTTTGTATCTCCAGCCACTGCTCTCACATACATACGCATGTTTTCTCCAGTTGGCTGAAGTCCTTCTATAGCTCTGCATGTCTCCCTGCCTCTTAGAACAAGAGGCTGGAAAGCAATTGTGACCAACACGCTAATTTGTATAAAGAGAAATTAATCCTCTTCCTTCCTGGGCTGAACTGCCTCGAGTGCAGTATGGATGGATCAGCAACCAAAATGCCAGAGCAGGTAAGGAACCAAGTCAGAGTGGCAGTAGGTGTGTTACATGGGCAGATTAACTTCACACCCTTAATTTCCAGCAACAAAACAAACAAAATAAAACACAAGTCAGACTACAAAACTCAGGTCTGGTTCTCGCTCAGGAAAAAAAAAAAAAAAAAAACAAAACAAACAGAAAATATACAAGCCAAAAAAAGCAACCTTTGTAAATCACTTATACGGGAGAGGCAGGTATATACTATAGCTTGGTAATGCAGTCTCCTTTTCCCTAATGGAGTATATGCTCACCKTGTAACACATACTGCTTTACAGAGTCATGGGTTTAGTTTTTATTTTTATAGTGTTAGGCTAAAATTATTTTACTATTATATTTATTTAKTCACAAGTCAATTAGTTACACAATACCAAGTGCTATCACAGAAGATTAACTGGAAATACGGTCTGCACATTTTACTCCTAAAATATCAGTTTCCTCTCATTTCAGGTAACAATATGGAAACGTATTGAAAGGACAAAAGGAACACTCAAACACAATAAGCAGGGCTAGCTAGTAAAGATTCAAGCAGATATTCTCAGCTCTCTAAGACACTCACAGAATTGCCCCATCTGAAACCCACAAGTTTCTCATGGTGGAGGAGAAAGTTATTTGGGAAAAATACACAAGTGAAAAATCAGACATTTCTGCTAGCAGGCAGCCAGCTGAACACTCATTTCTCTCCTCAGAGAATGTTTTAGTGGAAAATCTGACTGATCTGGCAGAGATCGTTCCAAGGCAGTGATACTGAGTCATAGAGCAATGCCGTAGCTACCATACAGCCTGATCCAATGCCCCTGAAGTCAATAGGAAGGCTCTGGAACAGGCCCATACAAATTAAATAAAGTTTGCARCATGGCTGTTATTAGCTCAGACCCACTGGAGGAGCTAGCAATGAAAAGCTGCTGCTGCTGCTTTCATGAAGGCTCTTCTGACTGTTATCAATGTCATTTCTGTCCAAGGATGTTCTGCAAATTGAGACAGGCATCAAACTGAGGGGTGTTCTTTGGGCTTTGTTGTTCGAAGAGGGGGGAAAACAGTTTCACAGCTGTAGGTTGGGCATGAAAAATGTGGCAGGTGACAGAAAGAGGGTCACCACACTGTGAGAGTGTCTCTGTTTGACAGTGTATGGRCTTGGTTTTCTGTTATTTTGTGTGAATTTAGTGCTGGTAAAATAGGGGGGAAAAATGCTAGTCTATTTAAATCCTGGGATGAGGAGCAGCAGCAGCCATCACTTAATAGGAAAAAATATTCCTCTTCTATAGAAATGACAAGCAGTAACAGACATCAGATATGGAAGTGTAAGTCAGGATTTAAGAAAAAAGAAGCTCCAGAATGGACACCGAACAAGCCTAACTGATCTCCTGACGCAAGGCACAYCCCTTGAAGTCAGACATCTCTTTCAACAGGGGGTAGAGACCAAAAAATGTCAAAGCACAATAATCTGCCAATTCAGGAGGACAGAGAAGAGACAAAGACATGATTGTATGTTACAGGACAAAAGAAAAGCCACAAAGGGAGCCCTTGACCTCCATCTCTTCAGCTCTCAGTTTAGATGCAAGACAGGAATAGCAGAGGCGGTAGCATCTTCTTGTGTTGTAATGCTCARCTCTCACTTGGAAGGACCCCAGAGAGGCGAGGAGAGCACCCAACCATCATCTACAAACAACGGCATCAGTAAACCCCGCCCTTGATGGATTTCCATTGGAGACTATGGTCAGGAAGGCACTGAATGCAAAGAGAGGATGGGAAGAAGAAATTATTTAATTAACTATACACCAATGCCAAAAGCCTGGGTAATAAACAAGAGGAAATAGAGTTAGTCATTTATGAGCACTAATTTGACCTAGCTGCTATTACTGAGCCTCGTAGAATGATTTGCATGACTGAATGTTTAAATCAATGGTTKTAATCTACTCAGATAGGGCCCAGGTCTTAGAAGAAATTGAGGGGTGGAAAAGATGGCTTTACCTATAACCAAGTCACAAACAATTAAAAAAAAAAGCTATCCTGAACACTTCCTACTTGATGACCCTGATAAAGCAACAAGATGGCATATTAGCTGACATCCCCAACCATCATGCTAGAAAGCAGGGTGACGAATACAAAAATTGGTTGTTTATGAGGTGTAGGATGAAAAGATAATCTACTAACCTCAAGGTCTGCCATGAGAGATCGATGCTAACCCCTCTTAGTTATCCTAGCTGTAAACTAGGTGGCGGGGAGGTCACCAGGCTGGGGAAAACCTCTCCAACTTTCTCTTGACAAACAGAGGAACCGATCACCCAACAAACATCGGTAACATAAGTACGATTAATTATGAGTCAGTCACACTTGTCACAGGCAATAAGATCAAACTATCTAAACTAGTAATGATATATTCTTGGAGCCCTGAAAAGTTTTCAGCTTTGTGAAACTGTTATGGGCAATTCAGTTGAGGGAAAAAGTCTCACTGACCAAACATGGCTGGGAATTGTTTATGAACATCACACTAAAAGCCCCAGATGCCACAACCAAATAGTCAAGAGATGAGATGATACTTGTCAAATAACTAATCTATGCTAACAAATTGCAGAAACCTAATAAAAGCAAAGAAAATTATATAGCCAGTAGGATAAAGCATAAAACAGACTAAATCTGAAGTTTATTAGGAATCTTAAAACGGAATTTGTGCTTAGAGCTAATATTGAAACATCAAAGACTACTACCAGAAGAAGACATTTTTCAAGACAATACACCTAAGCAATTCCCATCTAAGAGTTCCCGAGGAGGGAAGCAAATGTTTTCAGCATGCCTTGGAAGAAGGAAGATTCTAGAAAATAAACCTGATGTTCTGCCAGTGTCTTAACAGACACTGAACAGATACATTACTCTGATACTAAGACTGATGAAAACAAACTAACCAAAGGAATAATGTGAACCTCAAAGCAGGGAAATGGACAAACCTATAAGCAATCAACATGAGTTTATGGAAACCACAGCCTACCAAACCTATTTGATTACTCTATGAGATTATAAATGGAGCTAATAAAATCACTACCTTATGATCAGATTTCTGGGAGGCATTTGAAATCAGATTTATACAGAATTAAGTGTTATACAATGGATCAAAATGCATAGGTCTGTTGTACTCTTTGGCTTTATAATATGTGGTAATAACAGGGCTGGGAACAGCAGTGCAGGGGAAAAGCTGACTGCCACCATCAACAAGGGAGTGCAGAGCAAGGCGTCCTGCTACTTCCACTACAGCAGCACCACTACCAAGGCTTTTTAAAGGCCTCAGTGTAGATGGATTTTTCAGACACAGGAGGAGCAAGAATTGTCTGGGCTTAACAAGATTTTACAAACATGATGAGGCATACTTACTAGCCTAGTTCATTGTCTCCACAATACCTCCTCCTGAGACATGGACAAACACCTGAGGAATGGCAACACAAAAAGAAAATGCCTTTCAAAGGCACTATACTTCTCTGAGGCCAATTAGTAACTATGCTGTCTTTTGGTAGATCCCAGTGGTGTCCCATATCCATATCAATACTACGTATCTCTGTTTGCTGATATAAAATGACCAAGTTTTTCCTTTGGTTTAAGCCATACCCATTATTTGCTGCCATATCTTGCTCATGTCCAAAACATGCTCTGAATGTAAAGCTCTAACAAGTTATAGGGCCAGTATCACTGGTATTAGATGATCTTCTAAAAAGCAAAACAAATTTGTAATGATACATACATTTCTTTGCTGAAAATCATGGAGAGCAAGAAGTGGCAATCGTCATTCACTGACCTTCTAGCATGCATGGCATGCAATGATCTTGACCTTATTTTTAACCTCTTACATACCATGCCTTGATGCCAGCCCTGCAGGGTTATGCTAGTTAAAGCTCCAGTGATTATTTTGAAGTGACAGATGGAGTGTCAAAGCAAACAGCATCTGTCCAAAGGGCCCCAGTAGGTGATGCTTCAGAGAGTATCTCCTGAACATCTGCAGTAATTAAATGATTAAGCTGAACAAAATTTAATTTTGCAGGCTGTGTTGAATCAGATATAGTTCACTGCACAGGGGCCCTTGATCTGCTCTGCGCTCCTAGAAAATTGCGTTGCTTCTCCCTAAGCCCTCTTCACCCTGAACTTCAGAACTATGGCAGCTTGTTTGTTCAAAAAATAGGCATTTAGTGGCTAAATACCCAATTTGGCATCCAATGAAGTTGTTTCCCGTATCTGAAAGGAGACCACAATAAGAATTTAAAAGCGTGCATCTCTTCTCAATTGTTTTATGGAAAGGGTAGGAAATTTTACCAGAGTGGAAGGCTTTTTGGGTTTGTTTGTTTCTTGCCAAACTCAGTAACGGTATCTTAATAAACTTGGGTTCTCTGTGAATCTCAGGCAAGCTGAAAAACATCAAGAGATGTTGTTACTCAAGAGACGCTACCCATGGGAAAAAGCATGAAGAAAGTGAGAAGTGGGAAAGGCCAAAAATGTTTCAAAGTGGGAAACTTTTGAGTTTGATAGTCAGCAATCTTAAAAAGCCCAGTGCAGGGATAAAACACGGTTCCTTCCCTCCCACGGAAGGGAGGCAAAGCTCAGCAAGTTGGTACCAAAGACACAATAGAGACCATTTAATTATTTGCATTTACACATCCCTGGGTGGGATCCACCGTTCACTCCTTCCTGCTCGTGGCATTCCCAGCAGCTTGAATTGACATGCCCTGTAGTTCACTCAACTCTCTCATTTTAGAAGTACAAGAAATATCTCATTTGCGAGAAAAGTGATGAGGATGTTAGCAATTTGAAGAAGAATCTGTGACCAATACAAGCCAAAAAAGCAGCCGTAGAGTCAAGCCAAGCAGTCAGGAGGCAAACAGGTCTGTAGAGAGGAGATAACACTTCTTAAAACAGATGATGGCTGTCAGACTGATATATCAAGCCTTACTGTAATACTCATGGACCTTACTGTAGCCACAGTTTCCTGGCTACAGAAAAAAAACATTGATATGTCCTTTCCAAGACCAAAAGGGGCAAGGAAATGAAAACCCTTTGTGCTGCACAGCAGGGAAATGTTATTATGGAGGGACAATTTTCTCAAGAGTCCCAAATATCTGGTAACCCTCATCGTTCTGAACAGGGAGCRGGTCATAAGATAAATGTTCAGCCTTCGGCACTTATTACTCAGAGTGCAAGGTTCTCATATGGAGGTTACCATATAATATTGGATTACGATAATATATTACATTGCATTGCTGATAGGGTATTTTCACAGGTTTTCGCATTCATTGCTTAACTCTCCATAGTTTATATTATTTTCTTCTATCTATCTAATCTGTCGTATTTCTTGGGCACCTATCACTTTGGGATCCTTTTTCTATAAGCAGTAATATATTTCTTACACATTGGACACTTGGTTTCACCAGTTACCTGCCAGCACTGGTTCTTTCCCTCTCATTCTGTTGGGGAACCCAAAAAAGATGTACTGTTGATTTCATCCTTTGCCAAAAGCTGAGGCTGTYGGTCTGGGAATTGCACGTATTAGGAAATCAATTTGTGCTCCCTCTYCTTACTCAATGGCTTTTCCTTTTCCAGCCACAGAGCAAAAGTCTGCAGGTCACACCAGAAGAGGGTAATTAATTATTTTTTAGTTGACAAAGTTGAGGGTGAGTAGGAAAAGAGCTGAAACAACGGAAATGCTGATCTCATTCTAAATCATGAACTACGTTTAATTCTCTGTTGGTGTTTTTTCATTGCTCACTAAACCTAAACTGTTCGCACATCTAGTGGGGCAAATTCAGAGCCAGAAACGTCAGCAGGGGTCGTAACTGGAGAATGGGCAGAAGATGAACTAATGGTTGGAGTCAAGGCTGGTATACGCCTACGAGTCACATTTGGATATAATCATCCAAGACCTTCAACTCTCCTTACAAAAGTGTGATCGCACTTCAAAACACCCAGCAAATTTGCTCTCCTAGATCTGAGCTCTGACTTACTGGCACCCATAATGTCATGGCCAGCTCAAGTTCGTCTTACCTTTGAAATCAAAAGCTTTTGATTCTGGACACAGTTTGCATAATTCTGTATTTTAAAAGATTATCAAGATAGACTTCTCCATGTGACAAACCCTGGACCCACTATTACAGAAGGCTTAAACCCTCTGATCAGGGTAAATCCTGCACCAAATGCCACTGTGGACAGACAGAAAAACTCAGGAAAGAGAAAAAAGAAAAAGGCTGTGAAGAGGAAAGGAAACTCACAACACGGCTAATATGTGAATGGGGGATGGGAAAAGAGAAGATGAAATAAAGGCCATGTCAAATGACTCTGCTTTCCCCTCTATTTCGTTTGGAGAGAAGATTAGGTTACTACAGTTCAACAGGACTCAGTTTGCTTATTGCTTTGGGCATTAAGAACTTAATGCAAAAGTAATGACGTTAAACCTGTGGCAGAGATAATGGTCATTAGCAGCCTTCTTTCCCTGTCATAAACCTGACCCTTGTTAACTCCTATTTTATCTTTCTATGCAGATGATTTTGAGTGGGGCAGGAAGTATTCTCTATTCTGTCCAATTTGGGGAAAAAGTCAGCTAGTGAGTATGCACTGATATTTCCCAAACTGAAGCCCCTCTCCCCCATATTACAGCCCAGGCTGCATTATAAACTGGAGGGAAACGCTAGGAAGGAAGAGCAGAATTGGAGCCCTTGGCAGAAAAAACATAACTTGTAGGGATGAGAGCTTCAAAAAATCAGCTGGGAATGAAATCTCCTAAGAGGAGGATGTCAGGGGAAAAAGCAAGGATTAAAAAGTTTTAGCACAAAATAAAGCCTATTTACTGCTTAACCCCTTTCATTTCTGTCCTCCACCTCCCAGATAATGGGGCTCTTTCCCCACTCATTAATTAAGTTCCTTTAGAGTTTATTGACTGAGGGCAAAATTGCCCCTGCAAACATATCCTTGATAGCTGTTGCAGCGTTTCTGTACCACTGCTCTGACAAAGGGAATCCTGTTACCCAGCTCTGTCAAGGAACATCTCCCCTCAATGAGAGCTATTTGAATAGACCAGTACAACCAAATATCCTAATTCTTCMGTAGTTATCCAAAACTCAAATTTTCTTTCACCAGGGACCCCAAAGGAGCACAAGTATAGCCAAAAGGAACCCATTTTTCATGACTGCATGGGGAAAACTCTGYCTCATTATCCTCCAGGTCTGAAAAGACGCTCTAGTTCATACGCTTTTAGGAGCAAGATGACAATTATTAACTTTCTTATATGTTTGCCTAATAACAATGATCAGCCTTTTTTTTCCTGGGTGTTATGGTGTGGCATGAAGAAACTTAATTTAAGGTTACAAACTGAGATGACCATGCCATTGTCTATCTACAAATGGAGAAGGTCTACAGAGCAACATTGTCCTTAAAGATAAATTAATCAATKTTGAGGTTTCATTGCCAAGTGAATCCAAACGTACCAAAAAGGCAGTAATAGAGCCCTCAAGCCAATTTCAAAATTGCATTACCTTCAAAGGAAGGATGATCTGGCCCTCAAAGTGAAAATGCTTCATAATAATATCAGTCATCACAGGAGTTACACCTACATTTGAGTAACAGGGAGTGGATTAGTCATCGCTTGATGAGCAAACAAAAAATGAATTTTTGGGTTACAGTCCCAGAGAATTATCTGTTTTCCTGTAAATTCACTAGAAGGGAGGAAAACCACAGACTAAAATCTCAGCTTGGGGTAATTCTGTATTTCATGCTGAAAAGGGGTCTGTACAGGACATTGCTGAATAGACAGATAAACCAGTCAAATTTTAAGGTGTAGAAGCCAATATGACTGCTTGAATCATCTCCCAATCTCCTGTTCAGCTTCTCATCTACTTTATTTACACAGACATATGTGATTTTGTTGCCAGCTGGTGATTTGGCAATAAAATGAAATCTGAGCCTAATGTGCCTGGAAGATTTGTTTGGAAAAAAATAAACCCAAGATAAAAAAAACCAAACTAAGTAGTACTTGTTTATAGAAACATTACGGTACCTTTGATCCTTTCTTCTGTTCTGCTTCAATATGCTTCAGTAAAAAGAAAATACGCTGTAAATTTCGGAGAGCAGCATGGGGGCTCCTATGTTTGTGTTGCAAAGACGGACTGAAGCCTTTAATCAAGACAAACTCCTGTAGGGCAAATTTCCCAATCCAGCATTAGTGTGGTGGTGTTGCTAGGTGGATCCCCACCCAACCAATCTACAGTTCTTGTAACTTGCCTGACCCATTTCTGTGGCAGGGCAGCCCTGCAAAATCATTTGGGCATGAGAGAAGGTGGAGAGACAAGGTGACACACAAGGAATGAAGACATAAGCTAATAAACACAGAAATACATGGAAAAATAATGCAGGATACTGAAGAATGGCTGAGACACTGAACTAGAAATACCAAAGCAGAGATATAAATATTATAGAAAATATAGCATCCATATGAAGAATGTTTCACATACCCACGGCCCTGAATAAAAAGACTAACAGTAAGTCCCTTGACCTTTTCTATACATACACGTCAGACAAATATGCTGCTCTTTAAAATCTGATATTTATTATATCTCACATCAAAGCCTAACTGCACATGGACAGATTGTCATAGAATTTGAGCATGCAATAAGCACAGGGGAAGAAAAAGAAGGCATTAAAGCTGCCTGTCTTTTAAAAGTCCCAGTCAGGTAATAATACCTAAAAATAGTGGATACTTTTGTATGTGAAATTGCTCTAATAATTACACTTAAAAATCATATGGGCAAATGCACTCTTAAGGTCTATTAGGACACCACCTTCATAATCTAGACTTTTTCATTGGGATTCAGAGTTAGTGTCTTCATAGGAAAACCAATGGCTTTTCAAATGTCTGTCCAAAGTGTTTAAGGTACATAGTACTATGCTGTGCTACAAATTGAAGTACGTTTGGAAATAAAATACAGTATTCAAGAATACATTTAAAAAATACAACAGTATCTCCTTTACAAACCCTGTTTTCAAGCAGTGTAATGTATTCCTTTCAATCAAAATCTTGTCCCTTTTCTCAGAACAGCTGTGTATATGCTCGGTTGATTCTGAATTCTCCTTGATCAGGTAAATACTTACAGTTACAAACTCTTAACAAAAAAGAACTGCAGAATGGCCAAGGGAAAGCATCATTTGCCTCTGCAAGGATCCTGTGCATAACTGACCAAAAGTAAATTAATTTTTAAAATAGAAGTTAGAAATCATTACCAGACCCCTGAGTTATGGAAAATAAGCAGCTGTACTGTAACCCAGCACCCCGTGTACGCAGGAGTCATGGAAGAACACATGGAGAAATGTATACTATTGGGGCTACTGCAAAGAGTTTAATTTAGCCACCTCCTCCAGACACGCTGGAGATGGTGTGGAGGCTCCAGCAGCGCATGTCAGGAAATCCCACAGCCATCACCTAATGTATCTATGTGGATATTTCCAAAGTCTTCCCTACGGTTCCACGTTTCTGCTAGGTCAAGCCTTTGAATGCAGATGGTGCTCCACGGATAGGTGAACTGATTTATGTTCTCTCAGTCAAGGGGCCACGGCGCAGAAGTGGCTGATTGCTATCAGTTTAGAGGGAGCAGGAATCTGGGACTTCTCCAGCTTTCTAATGACAAGTGGAAGCCATATGCAATTTCCTACAGCCATCCAAAGAGAGCAGGAGCTGAAAGGTAACTTCCCCACCCATGTGGAGGAGTTTAAAGCCTGCTGAGAACTTCCCTCAGCCAAATGTTCAGGCTCCCTGGGCTGTAGTGATTTCTGCAGCCTTCTCTTTGAAACATGAGCAAGTTATTGTTGGCATACAAAGAAGCTGGCAAAGTGTCATCCCATGATTCAGCATATCAAGAAGCAAGATAGCATAACGAATCATTGTGCAAAAGGGTTGCGCAACACAGACTCAAACAGTCCATATAAAAGCACTGTTGTATTGGAATGGAAATGGCTTTTTCGTGGAAGATACCCATCTGCCAAAAAAAACGTTGTATAACTAATGTTTTATGAGCAGAAGATCCAGAGGCTGATAGAGGCACTGATGCTAGGACCTCGCCTACTGTGACACAGACATATGAGAAGATACTTTGGTTTGCCAGATTGATTTCTTTACAATTGTAACATCTGCTACAGAAGGTTTTGAAAGAGATTCATGAATTGGAAAGAGGAGAAAAGAAGTCCTGCAACTGATTTAAACTGTAATATGAATAATCCATTGGAGTCAATGGAGATAACCTGGCATAAAACCATCCTCAGTCCTAGGAGGACCAGAGCCAAAAGAGTGTCAATGTACAGAGCTTTACTGCCCATGGGAAAGTCTGCAATACCTCAGGCTACTTCAGCTATTTCCAACATACAACTGTCTTTTCACCTCTATGGCATTGCCCAACAGCCCCCATCCCCATTAATTCCTCTCCGAGTGCTCTGACAGGATCAGACACCGGCATCCTGGAGGACGCCAACACTGCACCCCAAAAGGGGCCATGTTTTTTGTCTGTTACTGCCCCTTCATCTGCCTTGGGGACGGCTCTCCATTTTGCTAGCTGGACTCCATCGGAAGAGCACCCTCACACCCTTTTTCCCAGCCTTTCTTCCTTTCTGGCAAAGAGAGAGCACCATTCCTAGACGAAAGGCTCCAAACACTTTTATTTTAAGATTTAAAAAACCATCCAGCCTTCAAAAAGACAACTCAATAGGGTCTTTTTGTTGAAAGAACTGATATTCTTAGAAAGGAAAACCTTCCMTTTCAGGATTTTTCAGCTTGCCTTAGATTCATGGACTTCTACTAAGAAATCTTGCAAACATGACTAAGAAAAGCAAGTCCACACATCCCATAAGGCTGCTCGTTTGAGTGGTGCTTCTAAAGGGGGGCAGCGCGGCCTCTRGAAAAATTGTAGAGGTACACATCACAAAAAACCAAAAGGCACTGGGCTTTCTTTGTAATCATGATTAGTGAACTGATACYGCACGACCACCAAGCAGCATGCCTCTGTCCTGGTGCCCGGGACGAGGCCTGCCCGCGCCGGCAGCCGTGCACCGCGTGGACTGAGACCAGCAGCTCATTGTGCGGAAAAGCCACTGCGCTGTCCTCAGATGGCAACGGTGACTGACCCTGGCCAGGCTTGCCGTGATAAGCCAAAGAGAAAAAGCTCTGCAGATCATTAGCTGTATCCCTCTGCATCCTTCAGGCATCCAGTCCCCATCCTCTACTTCTTTTAATTTAGATAATTGGTTTCAATGCCCTGTTTAACTTCTGTTTTCCCTGCCTGTGTTCCCTCTTTGCTTCAGCTTCCTCCCTGCTGGCTTGCCCAAAGAGCTGTTTTGTCACCATTTTTCATACTTTATTTTCCTTTTATATATGTTGACTGGCTCAGATGCTATTAATTCTATGTAATAAAGATGGGAGACACAGGCAGTGAGGGAGGGAGGGCACACTGTTAGAAATAACGTAAATAGATCAAACTTTCACCCTACACACCTCAAATTATGGGAACCTAGAAGTAAGGCAGTAGTTAAGGGCCTCAGCTACTTATATTGGCAAACCCGTCTTTCATAAGCATGCAATTTAGATTTAATAATATGCTTAATGAATGGTAATTAAAAACAAATTGCAATTAAAACACTATTTAATGAGGTTTAACAGTGATGTGATAGATATGTATCTATCACCAAGTTCAACTTCAATAAATATTTTCTTAAAAACAAACTGGCCTTTAATTAGTATGGGAAAAATGTTGCTGTTAAATCTAAATTAAATTAAAATATACTTAGGGCACTTACCCACTTAATAGTATGTGTTAATGAAAAATATTTAAAAGGCTTTTTCTTTCTTTTTTTTTTAAAGGGTAACGGTTACAAGAATTAAATAAAAGGRAATTAATTGATTGCAGTATATGAAGGCATGATCCAGCCCTACATGTAAACACTTCATTGATTTAAGCGTTTCCTAATCCACAATATCTACACTATGACACATGTAAATGAACAAACAACCTGGCTAGAATTTGAAGTTTAAGATTTAACAAATGCGACAGTTACAAAGTCATACTCAAAATTCCCACCGCACCTTTCCCGCTAACCTTTCCATGTCGTTTTATGATCCTATTATCATAAATATCTGAGCACCTGCCAAAAATTTTAAAATAAAGTATTTTCTTTCTTCCTGAAGATATAAAGTTTGAATATTTAATAGATCTTTATTTGTTCAGTGGGAGAGGGCGGGAGAAGAAGTTTAGTATTTTGAGCTTAGCATATGTCAACTATTTTGTTTGAAACCGAGGTATGTGAAGTCTTTATTTCTCATAAAAGGTATTTCAGTAGCTTAAGCCCTGATCCTATCCGTCTCCTGTGCTCCCAAGTCTCCTTATAGTGGCTGAGACTTTAATTGCTCCAGCACTCATTATGACTTGGACTAAATTCAAATAAAACATTTTATAGTGAAAAATAGCTTTTAGGAGAACACACAATTTTTGCAGAAAACATGGATCCTTAAAACATTTAGTAKTTTTGATGAAATGGTTGGAACTGGGAAGGATTCATTTTGATAAAGCCTATGGAAATGCAAAATAAAATCTCAAGAAATATTTTATAATTCCCTTTTTACACCTTTCTTTACTGAGTATTTCAGGACAGAAACTGTGAAAAACCCCAAACCAAAATGTTTTCCTCACAGATATGATGAGATCTCCTTCTGTGTCTTCACAGTACCTACCACAAGGGGTCTGGTTCACAAGAAGGACACAACAGTAAGACAGATTTACAACATACATGCAAGTGGTTCCCTATGGCAAAAAAATGACTTTTCAGCGTTTCACTCTGTAGAAATTTTGTACATAATGACAATTATGTACAAAATGCCGTATAGCAACATATGTTTGCATATACAGGTTTGTTTTCTATTATTGCTAACAGTACGTAACATATCTATTTGCAGACAGAAACAAAGTTATAAGAAAAAATGKCACAACTTTAAATGTAATTTAAATAAAGAAGGAAAATGCATTGGGACAATATTTGCCACGAGTTCACTGTGACTTCCTTTTCTTCTTTGCAAATGGAAAAGACTTCCAGGAACTAGATATTAAAAATACAATTTTAGCCCTTAGCTCTGTTCCTCTTGAAGACAACATCAAGAAGAGGAGATGATAATCACAAACCTGGTCTCTCTGAATAGCTTCCCGCTTAATCCCACCAGCAGCTGCTTGGCTCAAACCTCTTCTTTCTCCTTACATATCACAAACAGACTAGAATGAGGACTACTAGTTTTAGATTTCAGTTATTTTATGTTGGATTTAAAGTGCCAATCCTGGTTTAAAGTGATTGGTCCAATGTTGCACTGTGTTATTTTATAAAGCAAAAGAACTAGCCATAGAAAATAGGTAACAGATAAGCAACACGAGAATGAGTTCCCGAATATGGCACATAATATTATGCTACACGTAAACAGAGAGAAATAGTGTACGTACCCAGCCAATTCACAATTGATCCTGAAAGCTCGGATATATTAGTTGCAGAATGTGAAGGATGTTTTCCTGGCATGTTCCAGCTTCAGATATGATGCGGATAACACTTGGCATTAAATAACGCTCCTATGATTCCAGTTTTCAAGCATTTCACAATCCACTGCTAAATGCAACATCCTGGATGAAACAAATGACTTGATTAAGGACTTATTAACATTGAAACAGAACTGACTTCATGAATTATGACAGGTTCTACTGTACATGTCACACTGCATCAGAGCTGAAAGCAAAGATATTGTCCTTACTTCAGAAAAAAGCAACTATTTAGTTAGGGAAATACGCACTCCACAGCAGTAGGCACAGAGAGAGCATGGTTCCAGCAGGCAGAACAGAAATTCACATCCAGTTTTTCAGTCCAGTATCTCCTATCTTACCATGCTCCTACTTGGATGGAACAAAAAACATTTAACTTGGATAAAATATGTGGGCATTCTATGAAATTAATAGTTAAACTGTTTTGCTTTGAAGAGGACAATCTTCCTCCACTTTCTCCATTTAAACTACTTTCTTAGAAGTCAGAAAGACCCAACAGGGACCCTGGAAAGATGTTTTATGATACGGATTATTAGATAATGGTGGAAATGCCCCGGTATTGCACCCAGTTTTGATGCCCAGACCCCAGCTGGAATACAACCCACAGCTCAGTGTCACCTTGTCCACAGCATACYCAGTCATTTCATGAAAGCTCCCAGTCACAGACAAACTGTAGAGTTGCCCTCTGAAAAGTCCCAGGGAAATCCATGGGGTTTTGGCTATGTTGGTACCTGCTGCAGTAACTATGGTACTTCAGATGAAATTTTAAGTCAATCAGATTTGTCTTCCTAATCACTCGGGGGCTTTCAAAAATTCCGCTTAAAATGCAAGAAAAGAAAAAGAAGATGGGAAGCACAGAATCAGAAGCTCTGAAAAATAATTGTTTAGGGTTGGCTAGGCTGTGCCAAGCTTGCCAGTCATTCTGAGCCAGGACAGCTAATGCTCTTACCAAGGGGAGAGCAAAGTGCCATTGCTGATGACACCAAAGATCTAAACAGTCAGGAACTATTCCTCCTCCCTTGAGTATTTTCCACCAAAAATTGTAGAGAGGTGCTGATTAAAGAAAGACAGTGCTTTAACACTCTCAGCTTGTGGCTAGCAGCCTGGCATCTCTGGTGATGCTCAGCTCAGGCTGAGACAAACAGGAGGCCCATGCCAAGTTGTTTTGCAGTCAGTGGCCTGTTGCCAGTGTCATTTTTCACAGAAAGGACACAATACCAGGCAATCTGGCTGAGAATGAATAAAAATGTCATCTGTGCTCACTCCACTTCAAGGGCTTGTGCAGTATTGTTCTCCTCCTGTGCAATACAATGCCAATTGATCCAACAGACACATCAAACGATGCTTCTCAGGGACCTATTGGTCAGTCTTCCAACCTTGACAAGGAACTCACATCAAACTATTACATTTTATAGCAGTGATTAAAACAGGATAGTTTCTTTCATGAGCTGGRGATGGTTTATTTTTTGCCTACTGGAAATTTGTCTCTTCTTTCACCCAGCAAAAAAGCACAAGCATTAGACAATGAGACTGCATGGAAAAGAAACATGCTTAGCAGAAATAGCAAACCACCAGATTTGCACATTGCTGGAAATACAAAAGGAAAGATGATTGAGAAAAGGCTGCAAAGCCAAAAAAGCACTGACAAGATTTATCCGCCACCTGCAAAAAAGAAAGGAGCGAACAGAAATAAACACGCACATGAGAAGGCAAGAGGAATGAATGGTGGTTTATTACCATGGGGGACCTTTCACTGGCTGAACTCTAAAGGCTTTACCAATACAGAGACATGGGTTTTGAAACAGACTATATGTAATTTCTGTCCTCAGTAACCGTGGCTGAATACACACAGTGAGACAGCCTCATCTTGGGCCCTAGCCCACGAAAAGCACACAAAAGGCAACCAAGGGGCATAAGAATCACGGCTGGCTTTTGTGCGTTTCCCTAGAGAGGAGTCTCCGTGTTTGACTGGCCATTTGCACACCATCTGCACGTGCTGTTAGGACATAAAGTTAGAATAGTCAGTTGTGGAAGGTAAAGAGGATCTTTTTTTTTTCCTGGTTAGACTGAATTCAAGATGCTAAGCACTTCTTGAGAGTTGTTCAGCCTCCTCATCTCCTAAAGACAGCAATGGATGTTGGCTGTATCAAGTAACATGCAGAAAATCCAAGACAAATGGGTTGAACCAGCTGGTACTAATGGGAAATAGTGGTAGGGAGCTGGGGAAAGAGTCCCTTTGCCATCTCAGTGCATTCCTGCCAACAGCTACTGATATGATCTGATTCTAAACACAACCCTCAAGACTAGATTTTCATGCTTGGAGAGAGATGAGGAACAGCTTGCAACAAGTCTCCATGAACCACCATAATGAAGAAACTGTAAATATCAGATACAGCAAAACACAAGCTGGCAACAGAGGAGAGCATGCATTCCTCACCTGTTGTTGTGCAGGGAACAGAGGCGCTTTGGGAGCTTTTTTCTCATTTCCCATAGAAGGTTCTGCATCCTCACTGGTGAGTCAAACATGCTCTGACAGGCAACTCCTTGAGCAATAAATGAATTTATGTCTTGAAAGAAAAAAGAAAAAAAAATCAGAAAATCCCATAGAAGACCTCTGTGTTTTGAAAGCTGAAGAATGACCCAAAGAATAAGAACAAACAGCACTGGAAGAAGTCATGCCCCTTTTCTCCCATCCCCCAAGCCAGGATCTACTCTCCATAAGCCATCCCTGAACATGATTTGGTAACCCCTGACTTAAAAAAAATTGCTAGTAGAGATTCCTCCACCTGCCTTAGCCATTAGCATCAGAAGCCATTTGAATGGGAGCTGCAGGGAAGATATCCCCAGTCATAATTGTATTCAACACCAGCTTGCTCTGTGACCTGAAGGTACACCTGGCTCCAACCTGTGAGAGGAAGGCCACGGTTTTATATAGCCTGGGCTGACGTTGCCCTACCCAGAGAGAAAGGGTAGGACTGACAGCACAACGGCAGAGCTGGCTTCAGAATCCAAGGTGGCTGCACAAACCATACATGTGATACATCACTTAAAAAGGGGCTGCAGAAAGAAGTTACCATAAAGTTTCCATTCCAAAGCACTAAAATCTTACATTTGCTTATTAAATTTCAGTTGGGGCCCCAGGCAATTGAACAGAACACAGGTCTAGCTACTGCATTTTGCTTTGCTTACTGCTACTGACATACAGCCATAACTTACATAAAGAAATTGCAAAGCCTAGGACTTTAATCTTGGCTAACCATCCCTTCCACCTCTGGCTTTCAGGGTAAAACTGACATCACGTTTCAGGTTTGGTTTTTTTTTTTTTCTTCTTTTCTTTTAAAAGTGTTATGRGAATGTGGAACAAAAGAAGAATAGCATATCCTCTGTTTAAGAGCCCCTGATTCAAAGACCAGTTGAGACAATGGCAGGATTCTCGTGTATTTTGTAGGCATTTAATAATAACCCAATGAATCCAATTGGAAAGTCRGTACTCTCAGGGGTGTGCTGGGAATCTGTGCTCCCCCTGCTCGCCGGGGCTTTCACATGGCTGCAGGCACAGACGTGTGGCATCCCTGCGTGTGCTGGCACCGTGGCAGCCCCGAGAARTCCCCTGCCAGCCTGGAGCTCAGACCCGCAGCCTCACTCAGCCGTGCACGCAAGGAGCTGGGGCTCTGCTCCTATGTGAATGCAGCAAAATGGGGTCTGAGATGACGAAACTKGTTGCAGCTGTAGTTCCTACTCTTTGGCAATCATTTGAGATGGTTACAGACTTTAAAGCCCCGACCCTCTCTCATGTGGTGTTTCTATAATGCTTGGCACAGCAAGGAAGGTTGAATTTTCTAAAAAGTTCAGTAAAAATCTGATTTCCCATAAGCTAGGTTTCAGGGTCTCAAGGAATTGCCAGCACTAAGTGCTCAAAACCTGTCAGGTCTCAGAAAGGCTTGAAATCAGCTTGAAAATAATGAAAAAATAGTAAGAAACGTGGGGGACTTTTTATTTGCTTTTTGATTTTGGAGCCTAGAACAGAATAACCACATCATGTTTCAAGGTCTCTTCCAACACACCATGAAGACTAGAAATGTGGGGGTTTGCACCTCTAGAAAGAAGAAATGTGCTGGGTTTATTTTTTATATATTAAAGGTGAGAGTTCAATGAAATAGCAAGATTACAAGAGCTCAGRCTTTAAGAGAACCCCTAAGCATTACTGGAAAGATTCACAAGAACGTTACCAAGCCTGGTACCTTCGTACTCTTCCTCCAGGGCCAACAGTCTCCACTCACAGCTGAGGATCCCCTTCCCTCAGGTAGCACTACAGAAAAAGGGTTAAACAGTGGCAAGGAGAAACCAACAAGCTTGTAAAATATGTAGCAAACAAGCAGGCTAAAACCACTCAGCTGTTGTTGCAACCCCCCAAAATTATACTGGATAATTAATATATTATCCAGTCTTCAGCATTTGCTAATTTCAAAGGTTTGTTCCAGCCAGTGAAAACCAGAAATAGCACATCTCAAACAAACAACAGGAGCGGCACATGCTGGAATCAAGCAGCAGTAGAGCAAAGAGCTAAAGCATATGCTTAACTCTGATGAACAGGAACGCACATGTGCTTAAAAAGTTAAGCATGGGATTAAATATTTTTCTGGATTGAGACCAGATGAATTCCATAGTTAGCTTATTGTTATCACTGCTACTATCATCATTACTACTGAACAGAGAACAGTCCATGTTAAAGCTGGCTAACCTTTTTCAGAATAATGTTTTCATGCAATTTATCCAGAATATACTGGTATTTACATATTTCAAGTTAATGATTCAAAAGAGCAAGATCAGTGACTGTCCAATTTGTTATGACAAAGCTGAGCAGGTCTAGCTAGTACTTTGCACCCCAGGAATGTTTTTGATCATCTACGGTACCTTCAGAAAATGGTGCTAAACACTAAATGATGGAGCAGAATGTGCAACAAGTAAACACTAGCAGGAATATTTGGATATGCAGAGCAGCAGAATGAGGGGAGTTTAGGCATTCCTATCTTGTTTGTTTTTAAACACAATGTTCCTGCTGTAAAGAGATGGCTAAGAGCAGATGTTGACATTCGAAACTCTCTCTTTTTTTTTTTTTTTCTTTAATTTAAAATACTAATACTGGATAATATTACAAAAGACGAGAAGATAGTGCTCCTTTAGAGAGATTTATTCTTTACTTTTTTTTAAACCGACGGGCATTTCAGATGTTCAGGAACTGTGACTGTAACACATCTGTATTTTTATTTAATTACCTTTTTCCTAAATGAGATTACAACACGGCATGTGGTGTCTTTCAAACGAAACACCTGTAGTCAGAATTAGAAGCRTCACAACTACCACCGCTTAAGTTCCCAGGGGTTGGGGAGGTGGTGGGGAATTGTTCAGCTCAGACTCAGGGAAAGCTGGCAACCTCATCAGCAGCGTTATCAAGGCCTCTCCAGATCTGAATAGCTTTCCTGTCTGCATATTTTTATATGTATGTATATATATTTATTTATTCATTTTATTTTAAGGCTAGTTCCAACAGGAAAAAAGTAATAGAACAGTGAGAATTTCCTGTGACAGTATAACCAGAAAAAAAAAAAAGCCCATTAAATAAAATAAACCTAGACAAAGCCTTATGTGAAACTGAAATAAGGCCGAGATGCCCCAGGTGCAACATGGGTCAACTGTCCCTCTTACAGCTCAGTGCTGGAAACGTGCCCAGCTTTTGTCAAAGGTCCCAAAGCCACGGTAGAAGGCTCAAGATGTTGCCTGGCCTTGGGCTACACACTTGGCTGTTGCAGAGGCAGCGACCTTTGTCCACCCTGACACCGGATTTTTTTTTTTTGGGTTTTCACCAGAGTTCTTCCTTCTCACAGGAAAAACTGCTCGGCAGCTGGGGTTTGCAGCCTAACATTTTGGCATCCGATTTTTTCTCGCAGGCAAAACTTTATTTCGAAAATGGACTTAAGCCCATTGTTCGTACTGGTTTCATGCGGCTGGCAGCTTCAGGAGACTGTGGGCTGAAGTATAGCTGCAGAGCGTGCTSCAAAGCCCCTTCAGTATGCATTTGATCCGATCCTGCACAGGCCAGGACCGGAGAGAGGGCACCGTGGACTCCACGTACAATGACAGGCTTCTCCAATGAACATCCCAACAAGAATAAAGAGTGGAATCGATGTGGACCCATGACATTACTCTGTCTCTTCTCATAGACGAACTCCAGCTCATTTCCTGCAAGTCCCCCAAACTGTCAACCAGCTGGCAATAATTTCTGATCAGAGTGGACAGAAGACCTAAAAGAGGAATTGCATAATGCTGGTCCCACCACTTGCCATCCTGCTTTCTAAGCCTTTTACCTTCATTTTAATGGGCAATGGAGCAGTGAAAGGGCCCTGTGCGAGAGGCACTAAGTAGGGAGGGGAAACCACTCCTCCATGTTTTTCCARAAGCAAGTAAAACCCGTCAACTTTCTCCAGGATTGGTGCTTGTTCAGTGTCATATGCGTAACAACAGACCAGTGACAASAGACACATGGTGCTACTGATGCTTGCTTTTTAAATTACTGCTATTATTTTGAATTACCATAGCACCTGCGGAGTCCCTTCATGGGACAGTAACCCACAGTGACAGACACAGTGCAAAGCCAGCACAAACAGATGGTTCTTGAACCAAGGAGTCTTCACTCCAAGCCAAAAGCCAACAGATGATGTTACAGACAAGGGGAGTCCATGGAAATCACCAAATTTTGCATAGTCATCACAGAGCTCAGCACACCAACAACTTCACTGCTGTGAAGGTTTTATAGCCATCTTAGAAAAGGAGTTTTAAAGAGAAGCTGGGAAGACAGTCATGAAGCTGCCTTAAAAGCACAGGAAAACACGTGAGAGTGCTTTCAAATTTTAAAAACTGGGCAATAGAGTGGCACAATGGGCAGATCAGAGGCCAAAACTGACATCWTAAACACAAAAGAAATATATTGGGTGAAGAAAGGCCATGAAAGACCTTGGGAAAAAAGACAAGCAGATTATGCTTGATATGATCAAGAGCAGAGACTTGCAAGAGAGATGCAGTTGAGGGGTGATGGGCAGGTGAGGCAAATGATCTTTTTTTGCAGCATAAAACACATGCATGAACAGGGTGAGATTGGATTTTCCAAGGCCAGAAGTAGCAATGATGTAATAGTGATTGAGGAGCATGRTAATGACAGCCTGAGCAACCATGTGAGCCATGATGGGGGGACAAAAGTGGCAGTATTTTAGAGAGGCTATGCAGAAACAAGTGGCAAGAGCTCAACATCGCCTGCAGGCATGGRCCAAGAGAGACATCTGAGTCAAAGATAATGTCCACAGGTCTGAGTGACAGGCAGGATCGTAATTGTCRATGGTGCTTAAGAAAGAGCAGGTCTATGGGGAAGAGCTTTGTTTTAGGCGTGTTGAGTATTAGCTGCCAGCTGGTCATCTGCAAGGGAACATCAGGGGGACGGGAACATCGGGGGGACAGGAACACCACTGAAATGGGAGACACATGTGGTGTAAGCAGGTAGGTCTCCGTGGCATCAGCACAGGGACAGAAGCTGAATTTGGGTTTGCAGAGAAAATTACCAAGAGATATGGCGTAGAAAATTAAAGGACAATRACCCAAAGTGAGTCCCTTTGAGCCTCAAAGGAACGCTGGGGAATGCCTGTTTCTACCTCTGCTTTATTTACATACTGCTAAATTTCTCCCTCCTGAGAGGGCTCGTCTCTAAGRCTCATAAAAATACTCCCAAGAAAGTACCTGTGTTCTCTCCAACCTTCATGCCCTTTTCAGCTGAAATTAAGCAATGGAAAACAGGACAACTTTTCCAGCAAACATGATTTTACAGCACAAACCTCATCACTCCTCCCTTCTTCTTTTATTATGAGTATTTTTGTTTGTTTAAATGGGAAAAAAAAMMAAAGGAATATATTCCACAATACATGCCCCTATCCCTCGGCCACAGAAACACTCCTAAAACCCGAGGTTTACAGCGCGCTGCTTGAGAACTCCCTTTCATGTCAGAACCCACATTGGCAGGGCAAAGCGCCTGAACGGGTGCCCGCTTTCTGCTGCCACCCCAAACTTCCTCCTCCTTCCCTCTTCCTAAACACTGCCCCACCCTCCAAAAGTCCCCCACAAAGAAACAAACCAAAGGTCGGCTTTGGCTTTACGTAAATTAAAAAGCAGAGCATTTTACACGACCCTTCACCCGCCACCAACCTGCTCCTTTTGCGAGTTGCAAAAGTCTCACTGACATACAAGAAGCGATTATAAGGTTGGTCCCGAAGGCAGATATTGCATGTGCCAAAATAGACATGTTATCCTACGTACAATTACCAACGACCTGCTGCACAGCGCTCCGAACTCTCGCAATGTTTTGGCAGCAGTCACTGTGTCCAGTTCCACTTCAAAGCTACCTCTGTGCTTTCAGAATCACGGTAAGTGCTCTCTCTAATTACTACATGTTTCCAGTATGTTTTTAATCATCATCGTTAAGGGAATGAACATAACCCACTGAGATGCAGAAGCGTAAACATGAGCAATAATTATTCCAACCTCTTCATTGGTTTCAGGTAATGATCACACTATATATTTAAAGCTGCTGCTTGGTTTATGATGGTCTGTTTTAGAATCACATTATCTTGGGTGTTTCTGGTTAAGGCCAACTAAAGGTTAATGTCTGTAGAGGAGGGGAAAGCATGTTTTWAAATTATTTTAAAGGCTTTTAGTTATTTAAAGTCAATGCCTGTGACCTGTTAAGAATCAGTAAAGATGAAGACATTTGCCTTATGCTATTCCAGAGTAAACAGATCTGCTGCAGAACTRTAAGACAACTTAAAGTTGGAATTTCAGTTTAATTTATGGTAGACATGCCACTGGCACTTCTCAGTGTAGAAATGGTCATGTTAGTTTTAATCAAGATAACACGGGTGCTAGAAGCACTCTAAACACAGCAGCCCGACACTCACAGATGTGCTAATATTTGCCCTATTTTTCAAGAAACGAGTGGGAGAGGAAGGGAGAGCTTGTCATTAAGGCATGACTTTGAAAGGGCCTCTAAGGCCATGGGTCAGTGGCACGCTCACCAAACGTCCCATGTAATACAGAGCGTCCTTCATTATACTCTTCAACTCCATCTCCCATAAGCAAAGCATATGGGGAACACTTTTTCCCATAGAATTTTSTAGTTACTGGTCACTTCTCTGGCCACTCAGCTGACACGGCTAGGCTATGTGCAGATAAGTAATATATGCTCAGAGCCCACCTCTTGCTCGCCTGCGTGCCTGACCGCAATCACAGCATAGCGTGCAGTCACCCCGCGCACGCATGATTTCTTGTTCTGGGACTGTCCCAAATTTAACCATTTCAAATCCGACTCATCTACCATATAACAGGGACCTACAGCCTCCCAAATCCTTAAAATAAGCTTGAGGGCTTAAACACATGACAAGGCTACCCAAGTGCTTGCTGATGTGCGGTAAATATCCGTATACACCACTTAATGCACAGCAAGTATGAATTTGAGCCAGTGTAGCTGTTTTTCSTTGAAAGTTTAAGTGACGTAAAAGACCTCACATTTGCCATGGACGCAACCCTGAATGTCTGATTTTGTGTGTCTAACCCTAAGCTACAATCTTTCCTGAGCAAAACTGTTTGAATTGTTTTCATCAGGAGGTATGTTTTGTTTGGGGTTTTGTTGTTTGACTACAATCTTGTTTGTGTTTTAAAAAATATTTTTCCTTGTTTTTCAGTGAAATACCRGAAATGGAAAATTATTGTTGACATGGTTTTAAAACCTCATGATTTTTTTATTATTCTTGGTAAAATATAAAGGAACTATCTGGCCACTGGAAAGTTTGAAATAAATACAATATTTGCAAAATACCTTCCAAAAACTTTTTAATGACCTTCCACTAGACCCATCCCAGTTTATCCTGGGCTCTGACGTGGAGCTCCTGGGTGACCTTGTGACACAATTTTCTGTGACACTATTCCCTATTTGTTGAGATAATAGGAATTCTAGTCTCCAAATAAGTGATTTTTCATCAGAAAAATGACAGTTCATCAGATTGAAGGTTACTGCAGAAATATATCGGCTTTGAATAATTACAGCTTTTGTGGGAAATATTTCTCCAGTTCAAGATGGAGATTCCAGTGAAAAACAAACAAAAAAACACTCARTCATCATAATAGCAATAATAAAAGCCCCAAAACAGGCTATTTCAAACTATACAAAGGCTTTGTTTTTTCACAAGCTATCTGGCATAAATAATAGGCCAAGCTTTGATCACAGCCGCAAAGGTGGATTTTCACTGAAAGTGCGCTAACACCACCCACCATTCATGCCCAAACATCTAATATGTAAACGAAAATCGTTAGGCATGTACTCCAAACAGGCTGACACCCACTTTCATGGGTGCAGTCCAAGGCATGTCCCAAACTGCTGCACGAAGTTGGCAGAGGCACAGAGGGCTCCCATCACCCCACTGCCCATCAGCCATCTGTGCCCACAGGTGGAGATGGGAAGAAAGGCAGGCTCCACCCTGTTCCCAGAGGATGGGTTCAACCTCTTCCCCCAAGTGAAAAAAGCTGAGCCAGGCTCACAGTCGTCAATTCATAAGTGTTCATCTATGAAATCGGATTCCCACCCCTCTCCACTAAGAATCTGCTATTTCAACGAAGCACAAGATGTCAGGATTTTTGCCAACATGAGCACAGCTGTCAAAATCTCATCCTTGGAAAGAATCCCAGATAGACACATGTTTTACCCCAGCCAAAATGGTCAAACTTTGCAGAGAAACATTCAGAGAGGAAAAAGGTTCCATATTGTCACTGCAATAGCTTGGGATTGCTCACAGCCAGACAACTGGGATGCACTGTTTTAATAGCTGAACCATTAAAAGCAACAGGCATCTTGCTATTGACAGCAATAAGAACAGATTCAGAGCCTTTGGCACAAGATTATCAAAAGCAGCATTGCAGGAAAGGAAATGAGCTTGTTTGGATTTGGGAGACAACAAATAAAGGGGAAAATATGCTTGCAATTTTCTTTTTCTATAGTATGTTTTTCTAAATATCTTCAGCACTTTTGCCTGGTATTTCCAATGGAAGTCTGAGAAGTCTTGGGTTTATATTGTCCTTGGGTTCATGTTCTTTCAAGTCTGCCTGGAAATCCAAGCCTAAGAGCCTTGGCTGGACTTGGCATCGGTGCATCGGGGAGGATGCAGAAAGCTTTCTCTCTGGATTATCCCAGGGACTAGAGACAACCACAGCTCTGCAGCCCTCCTGGGCACCGCCACAAGCAAGCTTGCGTGGAGGGCAGGGAGCAGCAGGCACCGAGGCTGTGGCCCTGCCGACAGCGCAGACCTCTCATGTTCTGCGTTCGGTGAGGACTTTGGGAGGAGGATCCCRAGCCTGGAGTTTTGCAGCTTCCCATTGCGAACACATGCTCTCCAGCCTGAATCGAGCAAGATTCCCAAMGCCCTGAGGAGGCGAGCATCAACCTATTTCTTCTGATCTGAGACGTGAAGAGGAAAATGATTTTGCTCGGGTCTCATATAGGGGCAGTGGCAAAGCTAGCAGAGRTCCAGCAGCTCCTCGATCCTTCGTGCAAATGGGACCTCTATGTGTTGCCTTTCTTAGCATGGCCCATTTTGCGTGCAAGCAGCCGTCAGCCGGCAAGAGGTGAACTCCTACAGCTGAGGGGGTGGGTAGAGGAGGTGGCATCAGAAACAGCAATCATTATCCTCTTTACTGGAAAACGTGTATCTGAATGGCCAAATTTACTAGCTGTTCCAGATCTTTATGAGATTTATGAGGCTTAAGAAAAAAATTTACTAGAAGACATAAAACTTCAGTGGTTTGAAATGGAAATGTTTGCAAGGGACTTGGGATCAGCTGGYTTCAATTGCAGCCCTGTCTGAAGCAGGGAGGGCTTCACTTCGGGGCTGAGGACCTCAAACCTCTCCTGACCTGACCCTCCAAAGACAGCTAGAGATTAAAGCTGACTAGAGAACCAATACTCCATCATTGGGAGGAGCTGTGGTACTCCAGATAAAGGAAAAACACAGATAATGGAGATGATCAGGAGCACGTGACGCAGACACTCAAGTCTTCTCGTGCGAACTAGCCCAGTTCCTGCAGGGCCAGTCCTGAGCTCAAGCTAATAATATCTGGTGAATCTAAACTGCTTCCTGATCCTGCACCACCCGCCCTGGCACTCCTGGTTCTGCAGGGCTTATTAAATTGCATGGAAAGCTAAACCCGACCAGCTTTCGGCATTTACACCCTGCCGGGAGCAATACAACCTGATCTCCTGGCACGCAGAGCTCCAGGGAGCACGGGGCAGGGACACCTGCGTGCCTCTGCGTTTTAGCCCCAGTGCTCTCKGCGCAGGACTGGTTCCCAGCAGAGGCACGTGAACATCTCTCTACCTTGCTCCTTGTTTTCCCTCTGTTCACAGGGAAACCCCTCCTGGTTCTGACAAAGCACATTGCCYCAGACTCAGCCTCTGCCTTCACAGAGGCAATCCCAAACTTTGTAAAGAAATCTTATCTCCAGGCTGAATTTGACCCAGTGCAAAACAGAAACTGAATTCCCCTCCAAGCATAACAGACAGGACAACAAAACACTTGGAAAATGTTGTTTTTCCCATATCAGGAGCCCAAAACCACATTACACACATCTCTTAATGAGGGTAATAAGCTTTAACTTAACAGCCTCTGAACTGAGCTCATCATCCACTTAGAGTAATATTCCCTTCAGTGCCTTGTAGGGCATGTTGGGATAGGTTGGCCAACATTTAACACCTTTGCATTTGCCAGCATTTGTTCCTGGCTCTGAAACAAACACAAAACATGCTGAAGATTTCCAAAGGGTATCCGAGGGGGGCGGGGAGCTGATGCAGACACTGCTGATGAGCTTATCGCGGCGCTCACACCCCTCCTCACCTTACAGGATGCTTAATTACAGCGGGCTCCTCTGGGATTCGCACCTAGCAGCTCACAACTGCTCCGCTGGCAATTAGATTCGGTGCGAGCTGGAAGGTGTGTGGGGCTCCTTCCACCTCTCTCCTCCCCCCAAACTATGGGAGAATATTTCCCTTCCTTCTTCCTCTTATTTTATCTTRTGTCCCACAGACCAGGCGTATAGCTGCCTGGCTCGCCTGGCTGGCAGATACTCACTGAAAACAGCCAGGCAGTTCCCGGGTCATAATCCTTTTCACTGGGACTGCCTTTAATCCTGTGTAATTGAAAATACCAAACGCTGCATTCTAACGTAGGAAACTCCTTTTATGTAAAGCCCTAGAGACTAGGACGGGAGCACCGCTGTGGGCACAGGATCTCCCATGGCGGGTCAGCTCACCTGCCCCAGCTCCTGCCTCCCTACGCTCGGCAGTGCCGCAGCACGAAATGCACTCGTCAGTATTCAGCCTTGCTCTCTGAGGAGACAGAGTTTTACCTAATTCTGCTCAGGCATCGTTTATGTCTTGAAATGTGATTTTTGGCTCACTTTCCCTAGCTTGCAAATTACTTACAGGGCTTACTTGTGTACCGATGTTCAGAAAACCATTTTGATCTGTTTCAGACACCAAACCTCATGGCTTGTCCTGATAGCATCTTGCAGGAGGGAAGTCCACAAATTCAYCTTGCTCTGTATAAAGACATATTTACTTGTTAGAATTAACATCAGCATTATCTTTGTAAGATCTCTTACCAAGCATGATTATGAACCTTTTCTGGCCCTGAAACCTGTTTACTCAGGTAGTTTCACTTAGCARTTATGTTTTGAAACACAGAAACAGAATTCTCAGTCTACTTATAGCAGAAGTTAGGAGCATCTCACAGGTCGAGACGGTGCTTTGATCAAGATTTCTATAGAACTGGTCAAACATATTGCCTCAAAATCYGTAAGTGCAGGTTTTGACAAAGAAATGCAAATTTGGGTCTAGCTTGGGATACACTGAATTATGTTTTCTTCATCTGCAGCATCARTGTGAACTGCTGTCTGGAAGGAAAGACAATTCTGGCTCTTATCTCCTAGCTCGTTGCATGACATGAAGCTTATGTGGTTTACTCCCAAGCAATGCACTTCAGCGCACATCAAGTTGTAGCTGTGGTCCTGCTGTAGTTTCTCCAAGAAAGTAAATGACTAAGGGGTGTTTGCCAAGCCTCGATACTTCAAGATTCTCTGTCCCCAGGACTCCCATTCCCTTCTCCCTGCCTGTGATTTCAAAAAGAAAGTTTACTGTTACTGACACAGTATTAGAATTAGCGAAATCATCTGCAATGCAGTGAACTGTTGACTGCTTTTCATTACATGAAGCCCCAAATCAATCAAGGTCCATTTTCTTCACTGTGTAACAGGGCACCCCATRGTCCGAGACACTTATCACCAAAATTTTTTTCATTTCCCAAGTAATATGGAAACAGGTTTTGATTTTTTCCCTACATTTGACTATATTCAAATTTCTTAGATAAATGCTTTACACAAACATATTTCAGCCAGCAGATTGCTTGCAAACTCTTCACATTGATTATCGACCGAAGCGCCAGTTGTGATCCATGACCTGCGCTGCACGACTGCTCACGTAAGTCACACAGAGCTGTTTCTGTTCCTGGCTTTCAAGAGGGATAGCATGTACTTGAAAGGAAGGTTTCAGTAGTGCACTGGCAACTAATTTTCATTAGTATTGCTGATTAATTTATCCTCTTTTCCATGAATTTCCATAAAAAGAAAACTAATGGTGATATGAATAAACTGGATAAGGAATAAATGTGAGTCTAGAAGTTTTTGTCCTTAATCTCACTAATATTTTCCAGTRAAAACACTCACACTATTTTCGCTGGCATTCCTCACCAGGTGAAGTACTATCCAGCCTAACAAAAGAGAGCTCAATGTGAATTTCTGGTTTTTAGTCAAATATGGTTTTATTTATATTGTTTCCACATTCACAAATTAGAGAGCTATTCCCTGATAAAGCATTTATGCATATTTATGTCTACCTGACTATAAACTACTGATAACTTCTTTATCTGTCAAATACTGCATTCATGAATAGTGATGTATTCAGCTATATGAAAGACTTTGGAGTTTAGATTTTTAAAAATTAAACACACTTTTATAACCAAATTTAGCCTTTTTTAACTGTTCTGTGTTTACCTGTATATTTTTCAGACCATTAACTAAATGCCCATGCATCAACCAATTAGTTAATGAGCAATGCTATTAGGAAGGAAATGCAATTTTCCAGAAACCTGAGAAACTGTGAACACTGAAATAACAAATCAAAATAAATCAACCAACTTCAAACCTCCCTTTTAGTATTTGTTAATACACAGGATTGTAAACATTTTCTCCAGTATTATTCTTTCTCCCTCTATCTCCAGCTCAAATGGWTTTGTAGCTCAGGTCACTGTAATATACTGCACTCTAACACGTTTCGCCTGAAATTTTCCAGTTCTTTTTGGCTTTCTACAGGCATCAACTACTAAGTCTTTCAAGCCTCTCTTTAAATCTCAGCCTTTAATACTGCTGGATATCACAGCACATATATAGATTTACTACTATAGYTCTCTTTAACCAACCAAAAATAAAGCATGACAATATGGCGTTGCTACTCTGGGGAGTAGGCTGCTGCAAAGAAGATATACTTGGCCTTGAAATTAATTGTTGATATTTTCCAAATTTTTCAAGATCACCAGGACATACATAGAAGGGAAAAAAATAAGACGAGAAGAGAAAGAGGGACTGTTCGTAAATGTAGACAGATCCTTCTTCAGACGTCATTCAGGGGATATCTGGTTTCACTGGTCAAGTACAGTTTGTCTAATCTGACTTCGAAATCGTTGTTCGCCCCTTAAAATACCTTGGTTGTATGAGACAAGATATGAGTCTTTAGGAGGCTGGCAGGGTGAAGAGAGGAAGAGAAGGAGGGAGACAGAAAGTCAACAGATCAATAAAAGCACTTTAGGATAATGGCTCTACCTCGAGCAGACCAGGTCTGGATTCCAGGCCAGCCCCAGCACTGCCAGGAAATGTGCATTTGCATGAATGAAACGTTAAATACGCAGCATCGCGGCAGAAGGTGAGGTTCTGGTTCTGTCCCCATCCTGTTTCAGGGGCGCGTTTCCCTTCCTGCTCATCCTTGATCACACCCGGTGTCCTGGCCGTAGTCAGCAGGACCAGAGTCAGGGAGCCTGGGCAAACTGAAGATGTGGGTTTGCAGCTTTTTGGAAACACAGACTGTAAAAGAAAGCATTAGGCCAGAGTGGAGTGAGAAGATAGGGGTACAGAGGTGTTTGTACATTGACTCCCTCCTCCCCTGCTTTTTTTTTTTTTTTCATGCTGGGCAGTTATATGGAAACAACAAAGTGCCTGAGTCAAGTCAGAGCTGATCTTCCAGGAGTCAGCGCCAATATACTGCATCTGGGCACCATCTCCAAAAGACTTCCCAACTTGATAGAATTTTATTACAGTAAGGGCCCCCTCTACTGCCAAAAATTTGCAGCGAAACAAACCACATATTTAAATATCTYTTGTTTCATTAAAACACTTTCATTAAATAACTCCCAACCATTCCATTCCACTTTCCATCTCTCACCCTCAGCCCCACACAAGAGACCATCCACGAGCAAGAGCCAGCTTCACCAACCGCACTCACGATGCGCAAGTCAGAAAAGGTATCCCTGCTTTTTATGTTGCTTCAGAGGGTCTACCCACCATGGTGACCCACAAAAAAAAAGACTGTCCCCCCTGCTCCATCCCAGACATACGAGATGAAGAACTAGTAAGCGGCAAACAAGAAGTGGGTTTCCCGATCCATGCTGTGTAGCCAACCAGTCAGGCAAGGCTGCCCATGGACGAGGAAACATGAAAAGTCATGCACAAAATTTACCTTCTTATTGTACATGTACAACCTACAGTTAAAAGGGCTAGAGCCTGCTTCCATATAGCCCAAAGCTTTGGGTTGCTCAGGAGTTTTTAAGAACATATTTGAAATCCATAATCTTATGACTGTGGCACAAAATCAAGTGTTGGAAGCGGACGAACTGGGATCTGAGTAGACAAAATAGTTAATCCAAATGGAACACAATATTTATACTAAAATAAGGTGGTTAATTATGGGGTGTGGGACACTCTCAAGGTGTAACTTATACAGTTGAAGTTACTCTTGGGCTGGGGGGTTATTTTAGAASTTATCAATATTTTTCAGGGGAATTTCTTTTCCCCCATTAAGACAATAAAAATAGTCACAYGAGTGGATGGCCCTATAGCCTGATACCTAGAAGCTCTGCTAGGTGCCAGCACTTCTGTACAAAGGACCTTAATTCACCKCAAGGTGCAAGAGCAACAAATTCCTGCGACAGAACTGCCCGTGCAGCCACCCACGCACCGCCCTCCCGAAAAGAAAGCAGCAGCTCTGTTTCTCAAGACCCGGTAAGGGSAGCACAACAAAATGAGGAGAAACTGTAATAAGACAAACATCAAAGATTGTTTCTCTTTAATTACCCTCTCTCAGTATCTTTACTCATCAGCTGGAACACCCTGTTGCTTTGTTAAAGTAAACAAAACGGTGGGGTTTTAATACTGACCCACCTCACTTCTTCGGTCTGACTAATTGCTGAAACTGGCCATAAATTGTCCATTTTGTGACATTCTGAATAGTCTCATTTATTCTGGACAGCACACATCTGGTTTTGTGCGCGCGCGCACGCACGTGCATGCTTACACAAACACARCCCTCTCTCCTGCTGCAGGGAYGGCCGGGGATGGGGACGGCCAGTGTACAATTTCAGCCCCATATTGAGTTTTGGCTGCTGTTGAGGTCCCTGAGGCTGAAGAGAAATAAAGCTCTCAGAGGGGAAACGGCATGTAAACATGGCTCTTATGTTCGCCTGCATGGAAAATGTTCCCTTCAGATGAGGCTGGTGAATGAATCACATGAGAAAGGGCCTGCTAGCATGCAGGTTGGGAGCAAACTTGCTTGCAACCAGGAGGAGGGAAACATTGCAAAATGCATCTGTACTTTCTCCTCCCTGAGCAAACAGAGCCAGTTTCCYATCAGCCAGCAGAGGAGAGCGCAGCCAGCCAGGGGAACGCACGCTGCTGAACCACGCGATGCCATTTCAGACCCTTGTCGGTGTTTCAGACATGAAAGAAATCTCACTTCACACGTATCATGTGAACCTGACATAAGACTAAATGAAGGAAAGATCTAACCAGCCAATCTAGCTTCTTTTCTTTCTCTCATAAAACTGAATAACATGTAAGTAATGCTTTCATCATGGTTACTGCAACTGCTTCAGATGTAACATTCAATAAGTAGGCTATTTAATTTTAATCAGTGATCTATCTCATATGCATAGGTCCCAACTTGTTGCTCACCTAACACCTATGCTATTTTCTTTAAATCTAACTCCACTATTTTTCATCAACACATTGATGACAGACATGGAAGAGGGGGAGAAACTCCTCTCTCTGTGCAAMACGCACGTTTCTGATGAGTGCCAAGACGAGGAGCGCTCGTCCGAGGCGATGGCCTTGGCTCTGGTGGCACAAGCAGCCTAAGCCCCTGCTTTGGCCAGGGGTGTCTGCCCGGGGCAATTTGGAGCCTCCTCCCCACCTCCACCCTTGCCTGTCCGACTGTGCTCCTGCAGAAGGCGGCGCAAACGGCTGGGAAAACAAGAAGGGCTCTCTGGGCAAGTGCAAAAATTCATCTTACTCATCGGGGAAGATGTTCAGACGCACAATTCACACACAACCATCCATCAACACGAAAAGGAGAATTTCTCAAGAACTCTGATAGCACAAAACGTTCAGGGGGTTTTAAGGGTTTTGCCTTTGGTTTTTGAGCGGATTCTTTTTCTTCATTCCTGGTGGGAAAGCTTATGCCTTTAATTCTAGAACTATAAACTAAATAATATATCAGTTTTTTTCTGTCAGGCATGGCAATGGTACTGAACGTATGCAAAGTTTCCACTAAAGGTTTTTGTAACTTAATTTTCCTCTAGAGATTAGAGGAAGCCAGATATTCTGTTTCTTGCTGGAACTTGGCTGGTAGCCACACTGTGCTCCCTTTCCCTGTCATCCATCCCCGACCCCCCCCAGCCCCCGGCACTGTTAATCAGATGGCTGTATCTTCCCTATATTTCTCCTGTCAAGCTATTAAGGGGATACAGAAGAGAGAAAGAAGAGAATCAGCTGAGATATAAACCAGCCCAGCTCCCAGAGTGCCTCTCCCCCTTCTCAAGGTTGAGCTTGCTGTATTACTGCACGCAGCCCTGTCAAAGCGAAGGAGAAGTGTGCTTTCCCATGCCGAGAGTAAATGGCTGAAGCTTATTTCCCAAACGAAGAGGGGCAGGCAGAAATTCTTCTGCATAGAGCCATCACGGACCTGTAAAAACAGGAAACTGCAGCACGGAGAGGGACCAAAATCACTGAGCCTGGGCTACACGCTCCGGATATTCCAGTTTGGCCACGCCATGCCCCTGCCTGCACGGGGAAAGCGCCGCGCTGACGGGGAGCTTTAYGCCGTTCAATAGCAGAGGGTTATCACAGCTCCGTGAGTTTTGGCAGCTTCCTTCAACAGGGAATTCCTGGCATGTGCTTAGCGGCGAGTAGAGGTGGTTGGTTGGAGAAAAAGCTTTATGAGGTTCACAAAGAACCCCCAGATCCAAGTCAGACTTAGGGCTGAAAACACTGATTTTATCGTATCCCTCCCTCCTCCTTTGCCTTTGGAGCGCAACAGAAATCCTCAGTCCAGCACACCCGACATCTATGGAGAGCTTTGCCTCCCATGGAAATGTTCCTAGGGGACCCTTTCTGCACTAGGMGACAAAATGAACTCCCACCTCTGGATGTCTTAGGACTTTGAAAATAGTTGGATCCCAATGTTTTTGGCTGGGTCTACCTCCCATTCTTGTACATATCAATAAATGAGGAAAAAAACTAGCTAACATGGCTCCAACACATCAGAAACAAGAACTGTTGCACAATTTTGGCCTAAGCTTTCTTCTTGTAACCAACCAGGTAGGAAACTAATCAAGAACACCATAAAAATGCTTCATTTTTCTAGTAATTGGAGAGTTTCTGACTGCTTCAGAGACCAGGCCCACTTTGCTGTCCAGTGCTCCAATTTTAAAAAGTACTTAGAGAGATTTTTAAGAGACACTCAGTGAGCTGTGAGCTCTYGAGCACCTCAGCTGTTTTGGAAAATGGAATTTAGCTATTAAAAAAAAAGACTGACTTGGGTAATCCCTAAGTTCCTTTGAAAATAAAATGTTCACGTACTAGATAAACATCTGTGGATAAGCATGATGGCACAGTGGGTCACTGGACAAATTTTTTCCAAACCTATGTTAAACAGAGAGAGAGGAAAAACAAATTAATTTACCAATGCCCAAGTTCCTTATTCAGGCAAAACATTTGCTCACTTCAAAAAGACTCTCGGACTAAGGAAGGAGCTGACGACTTCTGAATGCAACTTAATGAAGTGTTTGCTCTAGCCATCCCCTCTCTGGGTAAGTTTGAACTGATTTCTTGGTTTTAGACATGCTAATAAAATATCAGTCCCTTATCTTTGGGATTTTTGTTTGCTTTTGTACTTAGAAAGGGAAAACAAAAGACATTTCTATAAGTAACACTTCTAGAGAATATTTAACAGATATGCAGCTCGTATTTCTAGATAAATGTTTGACTGCAAAAAGTCCACGTGAGAAGGAGCGCAGGAGCGCGTGTGTGTGCCTGAAACAGCGAGCACACCTCCACGCCAGCCGTGCCAGTAGGTAAGGTGCAACTGAGTTCTTATCRCGCCCTTCTATATTCCACAGGGACAGAGCTTTCCCCCGCTCAAACACGCCTACTTGAGAATCSTCCCCAGCCATGCTGCCCTTGCTGCAACCTTTTGTCTTTCACTCGCCTTTCCTTCCTTTATCTCTGTTCTATAACCATTATCTCCATCAGCATAACTCCTTAAGATACACCTAGACATCATTTCGCCAATGAATGCATTTCACACAACATTAGTCATATTGTACTGTGGATAATTTTTATGATATTGCTGTGCCTCTCCTTGGTACATTGTTACAGTTTAATTTGTACATATTCTGCTGCTGATGTAGTGTCACTCAGCTGTAACCAGAGAGAACGTGATGGTTCTGTATTATTGCAACACATTTTCCCTTAAAAAAAAAAAAAAAAGAAAAGAAAAGAGAGAGAGAAAAAAAAAAACAAAACAGAGAGAGACTTTCTTAAGAGTAAGTCTGTTTGCTTTCTAGGATTAGTTAACTGTAGATAGGCCTGCCTGCAGGGTCAGTGAAGAGTCAGACCCCAACTTTGCCCAGCGGAGAAGGATTTAGATTCAGGGTTACATCTCAGGYCCATTACATAAATAAGTATATGCTGCAATTTTGTGTTTTGAACCAATTCTTCACAAAGTTCAGGGTAAGGGTTTCATATCTGCAACAGTCCTTCAGACCCTTTCTAGCTACTCGTCTTCACCAGACGAGCTAATACCAGCTATCTTCTTCCCTTCCAAATGGTGATACCCATTTTGTGGTTAGAGTTTAATGCTAYAGATCAATTTTCAGCCCCAGGCATCAGTTTTACATTTAGACATGCAGAGCAGCGCTGCTAAAGCCTGTCAACTGTTGTAGGTATTCAACAGCCAATATCAGTATCTACACAAAGAACTGGCCACACTATTTTCAGTGCTTCTGCTCAGTGATCAAGTTTCCCATATGGAAATGTTTTGCAAAAATAAGGGATTACTTGGAAAGACACTGGGCTAACCCTGCTGAGTATCTGCTTTTCTTCTTCTTAGTTCTACAGCGTGGAACGTTACCGCTGGTATTTTGGACAGTGACCATAAGGTCATAAGACTGACTGAGTGATTGAGACTCCCTCAGCTCTTTGTTTACCTCTGGGAGACAAAACAATTGATAATTTCATCTAATAAACAAGAGTTTTGTTTTAATTCTTCAAAAATACTGATTTATTTTTAAAGGAGCTAAGTTTGTCCCACATATTTGAACACTGCCTGACAGAATACGTTCCCTTGAGTAATGACATCTCACTCTTGTTTCCAGCCAATCATAGTGGTAAACCTTTTTTTTTTCTCCCCTATTGATCTTAATCTAAGACTTATAAAAATATTTCTTGCCCTACAGATTTACTCYTCCAAGTTGAGTACATTAAGCAGACATGACTGGCTTGTTATACTGTACCATAAGTAGAGTTATTTGGCTCTGAAGATAAAATAATCTGAGTTGCTAAAGAAGAGCTAATCTCTTGGGCTGAGATCCCTGAAAGCATTTTGGTACCTTGAAGGTCTTGGGTGTTCACCTCCCCGAGTTGTTATGAAATAGTCATGTTCCTGTGGGTTGAGAGAATGCCAGTGCAAGGAGTGCCCTCTGTTCTATTTCAGGTTCCTATTCTGAAAGAGTAATTCAGTATCTTAAGCCTCCACCATTTCCTTTAAGGAAAAGGGGTTTTTTCATCTTCTCTGTGGACCAGTCACGATAAAAGACCTTGGCATACTTAATATGCTTTGCATGCCCTAATCCTGTAACATGGGCAGATGCAAGGAGAAACTATGATGGAACAATCTTCTAATTTTATTCCTCCTCAGATCCTCTAAACACATTCATTCACAAAAATTGCCCTGAGAGGAGGGGAAACATCGTCGCCTTCTAAGTCTTCCCCAAATCTCTCACATCAAACAGATATTTAGAAAGGGATTTAAAGAAGGCAGAGAGATTAAGCTCTGTAGCTGCAACACCTGTAGCACCAGCCTGCACAGGGCTCACTACGCAACTATGACATCCCCCGCTTGATCTGTTCGTATCGGGGCTATGTTCACCTCAGTCAGATTTGCCTAGATTCATTTATATATTTGTTCAGACATGGACTTTGCAAAATACTCTACCTGTTTATGCTATTTTATAACTGAAGGACCTATTTAATGAACTGTAAATCAGTTAACATCAGAAAAGTTTTGGCATGAGACAGCAGGTAAGCTAGAGCTAAGAGGCTGACATACAGACTAACAGGGTCATCTCATACGGTTAAAAGGTGTAGACAGTGATTMTGCAGACTGCATGGTTTTCAGGCCTGAACCTGAAATATTATAGAATATAATGGGTAATTCTGGAATACAGCAGTTTGATGCTGTGAAGAAAATTACCTGACATTATCCTACTCTACATTGTACCAAGAGAAAACAACACTGTAAGGTTAAAGTCTCGAATTCTATCTATGGGGAGACGAYTGAAAGAAAAACAGTTTGTGAAGATGAAAATAATTAATCCACTTCRGACTAGAAAGTTGATGCATAGTCATAATATTATTTGTCCTACGCTTATAGGAACCCATTACGTTAGTACTTTCGCACAACTAGAGCACATATCCTTGACACGTTGATATAAATGTGGCTTCTCTAGACACTTGTGCCATCTGGGAGACCAAGCCTGCTGCCTACAGAGTCCTAGGTAGGTCCYCTGCCTTATTTTAAGTGGAGCCCAAAAAACGAGGTCAGAAATTAGAAAAGTGAAGGTTTTTCCCCAATGCCTATGACATTCTTCCACACAAGAACGAACCCAGGCCATGCCAAAATGATGGKGTTAAAATGTCCATAAGCACTTGGCCCATGTAGAAGTTCTTATCATGCTTCGCTCCTGTGAATCAATCCTTTCAATTAAGGTAGCTGGGGGATATAATGATGTTTTTATTTGCAATTACAGCTTTAAATTAGGATCAATAGAGGCAGCTACAGCCCTACCATACCAACAGTCCTGAGAGATTCATAGGTTTTCAGAGAACACACTTCTGAAATAAACCCATCTGTTTTCTATTAAAAATATAATAAAATATCATAGGAAAAAGACTTAGACCTTAATACAAGAAAAAGACTCAAGGAATCTTACTATTTGTTTTTTTGTTTTGTTTTTAGGCATCAAGCCAGCGAGGCCTTCTTCCCTATGGTTGCCTTCCCTATGGACTTTCCATGGTCACATCTGGAATAAAGTGGGTGGGCACCAGGCCAGGTCAAAACTGACTGTCAGAAGAGGAAAGGAAAATACTCATCTACTTAGTTACCATCCTGCATTTCTGACTTCTTGTTCAGTGTAAAATTTGCTCAATATGAAGCTTGTGCCATAGAGAAATTTTGTTTGGCTTTTTTTGATCGATTCTTCCAAGAAAGGATGCTGTGTACCAAAATATGCAATGCTTTCAGTTTGCACAAATYGTGATTATAAAAAACAAAACAGTCATTACTAAATGGAAATTTTAACACAGTTTTCTAGGGAATTGGGGCTGTTTACCCTATTTTTAAGTAACCCCTCAAAAAAATGCATGAGCTTGTGTCAAATTAGATCTTTTCTGAGAATGAAATCACAACAGAAGAACCTATTTCATGAGTTTCACATTTCATAGCATATTTCATAGTTGTTGTACAAGTTGGGGTAATATCTGCTATGATTTATAGAGGAACAGTGCTGTAAGAAGCCTCCCTTCTAATTATAACTGGTTATGAGGTACATCACTCATATCAGACTGAAATTTACTTCCATCTCAAACATGATCTTCTTTCGCCTGTTTATTATCATAAACTGGCCACAGAAACGCTGATAAAGAGATTACAGAAAATGTTATTAACTTAATCCCTTCCCAGCTGGAGTTCCTTCTTTTAATAGAGACTTATTTTGAGTCTTTGTTTACACGTTGCAATGTGTCAGACAGTAAACACTATCTCTCTTATGGAAAGTTGTGCAATGAAAGCCTTTCKATTCCATGTGCAACATTAGGCAGAAAGGCTTACTTTGACAGAATGTGCAAAAGAACCTATAAATCCAATGATTCCCTCCACTTTCACAGGCACTGCATGCAAGGGCTTCAAACGTATAGTGGATGTTTCATTTGAATGCAAAATATGCTAAAATTTTTCCTGAAAAGCACTTACACTTTAAAAACCTACACGTAATTCTAAGAAGAAAAATGCCTGACATATATTTTGGCTGATTTCAAATTCATATATATTTTAAATGATCTAYATACCCTAAGCTGTGCATTTTATACAACAGAATGATAACCATTACCATTCCACTCCATGTAATCCACTGATGGTCTTGATTTATTGGCTAGTCGTGTATAGTGCCCCTCCTGAAATTCATGCTGTAATTTTAATTTTTGTTGTTGCTGCTGCTGCTGTTATCTGGATGCAGCGCTTGCCATGAAGATACCATACCTGTAAACATAATTGATGCTATTGAAGATAATGATTTAGGATATCATCCATCTCCAGTACAGCTTGCCATTACGTGACTTGTTCTTGCAGGTATCTGATTTGTATCATAGACGAGTTGGCTTGATTGTTGTTTTGCCATAGAGTAATAGTTTCCTGGTTTCCACTGACATACTGAGTCTCCCTTGATCACTCAGGTGATCAGTCAACACACAAGTTAATTATGGGTAAAGGGGTGTCTGAAGCCCAAAGATCAAAAGATACGCACAAGGTCTTCTCCAAGTCGTTATTCACCTTCTTAAGCATCAGGCAGTCAGTTCAGATTCCTGTCTCCTGCACTGTCCCTAAATAAAGTGATATTACAGTAGGAAACCTGAATTAGAGCAGCTAAAAGACAAAAGATGAAACTTCCGATTTCTCCAAAAGAGGAATAAAAAAAAATCCATGTGGGCATGATTGTCTGCATGGGGGAAATCAGGAGTACTCTCAGTTACTTTTTTTTTTTTTTTAAATTTAAATAATCAACGGTAGCTGTTTAGAGGTGGACAACCTGACAGTTTGCCACAAGGCTCTCACCTGCTTCCCTGGTAAAATTTCTTAGGTTTTAACTGACATTGCAAGGAAATGCTTTCAAATATTGCCATAATCTTTACTTTCATGCACAAGGAACAGAATTTATTGGCAGCAATTAGGAGCTACTGGACAGAAACATTAGAAGCCTTCCCAAAATGTAAAGGAAAAGCAGTTCTCCCCAGAACTTTTACTATCCTGAATCACCTGCACGAGACTCACTCCTTTGGGCCACGTCCCGCACTCCTCCGGGGAACGGGCACCACAGCACCGCAGTCCCCCTCCTGCTCCGTGAGCTAAATACAACTTGTTGGACAAGTCCGTTGAACAGAYGGGACCTACAACACTAAAGAGGTGGTGGTGTCGTGCTGCAGCCACAGGGTTATGCTTTTTGTGGGTAGAAAGAACAATCTCCCTGGCGGTAACGGGTTGTGCTTACTGGAGGMTTGGGTATCAGCTTGATACCTGCASCACTGAGCTACACCTGTTTTCGTCCACCAAAACTGGTTTCTCCATCTCTGTGGTTTTCATGTTACTAGATTAAAGGAGACGTAACCTGGCAATATGCCTCAAAGGTTTATTTCCTAAAATAATATCATTATTACTCCACCCAAAGTCACCCTGCCTTTATTTTTAAGGCAAAAGGAACTGAATCACTGAGTTGCAGATTTGAAGAGATACTACGTAAGGTCAAACGTTCAAAGGACTTCGGTGCAAGCATAACTCAGTGCACACAACTCCACATATGCTTTCTCCCATATGCAAATAAATGCTACAGATGCACAACCCACTTGCACGTATCTGCACATGCCAAAGGGATTTACACATGTTAATACTTGGAAAGCAAAGTGAGAATGTATATAAAATGGCATGCACAAAGTACATTCATCCATGTGCATATCCCTCTGGAGGCATCACTACTTGGATGTATTTCTAAGTGGAAAAGCAGTTAAAAAATGGATATGTCCCCCTCTCTCCAAAACCTAATGATTACAGTCTGTTAATTACACCGCATCTGTTGGAACCTTTAGCAAATAAATTGTGGACCTGATCTATTATTTGTAATACCRGTAGAAATCACAAGTAATGTCTTAAAGTCACGCTTAYGCAAAGTGGCAGAAGCAGCAAACCRTGCCATGTTATCGCTACCCYGCAACTKCCCCATGCAAGTACTACATATTCTGACAAAGCAGCTAGAATAATCATTTCTAAATTTTACTTTATGCAGATGGAGAGAAAGCAGTGAGAGAATATAAAGAATCACATAGAGGAAGCAACAGAACATTAAAAAAACTTTTAAAATATCATTTACAATTAGTCCCAGAGTAGCTCTGAAATACTGCAGGCCACGTATTGTCATTGCTTTTAGCCAAGTTTCGCACAGCCTGGTATTCACTGATAGCTTCTGAATGCCCAACAAATAAGTGTATGGCAGGGTCTGCTAGGGAGACAGTCATCTTAGCACAGCTATGCCTTGAATTTAGGCTCTAATTGCGGCATCTCTACTCCTGGTGTGAAATCCATATGGATTTGCCAAATCCCCATGCTTCTTAAGGCACTTTAGCACTAGTACAAATTTACAGAGCTGCTGATCTGCTAATGTGTCAGGGAGCCGCTCTCTGTCCTGTCTCGCACAGAGCTCTGAACCACAGCCCTGCTTTTTCCCCACCTCCTGTACTCTACAAGCACTACCTAGCTTTATTAKGGCTATGGTTTCTCCAATATAACAATTCAGCTTTCAAGCAAAATACAGAGATTTTTTTTTTTTTTCCCAACAGCTGGCCCAACAAACAATATAAGATTTGAAAGTCAAGCTGGATCCCTTCTTCCTTGGTTTTCTCAAACCAGTAACAAGAGTTCCCCAGAGCAAATGGCAGTTGCCTGGTGTAAACTGGAGCAGAATCGCCACCCTCTTCTGTGTAACAGAAACAAGAGCCTTTGCATCTCATTATTATTACTATGGGACCTGAGCATAGTTAGCCATTCTTTTTATACCACTTTAGCCAGCCCACTTATTCACCAGAAAGCAAATAATCACTCAGGCTAAAGTTTATGAAACTTCTGGGATTCACAAATGTGTTTCATGAATTTCTGGCAGTTGTCTGAATGTTCACAAATAATGTGATGCCAGTAATCAGAACAAGTCAAAACTTGACACTTCTATTCATAAATCAGGAGATGTTTTATTTTTACTGCTTGAACAGTTCTGTTCCCAAGCACGACTGGATTTGAACCACCAACCTGGAGGTGAAAGGACCATTATTTAATGTATTTGTTTAGGTTTATATGAAATATAAAAAAGTGTCTATCCAGGACTCTAGCCATCTTTGCCATATATTAAAAAAACAGGCCAACTCACACAGACAAAAATAAACTCAGCAACTTCCAAAAGCCAAAGAAGGCACAAAAAAGCCTCTTGGCCAGAGACCTCAAATCTTTCTACATAAACTGAAAACTTTTGCACACACTATTTCTCTCTTCTCCAGAGCCTGGGACATGAGGAGATGTATTCCTCAGGTCAGCAGAATTAGACTCTCCCAGGCCGGAGTGGAAAGAGAGCATTCAGTCATGCTCCTGCTGAGGAGATCTATCCAGTATTCTCTCCTTTAAACCGAGAGGACTTCAGCCAAAATGCCTCTGTGGCTTGCAGCTGCAGTGGTATCACTAGGGAGACAGAGCAATCTATTAAGCAAAGAGGATCCAAGATCCAAGACCTTACGCCAAGAATCTATTTTAGCCTCCCCCGCAAGCCCGCAGACACAGCGCAGGTCCTGGAGCACCGCTGTTAAGTGCCGATGGTGAAAACTCCCACTCATCACTCCACGCACGCGGACAGCGCTCTGCAGACCCACGTCCCACCGCTGCCCGACGTTCCCCTCCACACCCTGCACCTGCACCCCGCCGTCCCCCCCGGCCCAGGGAGGTCTCCCACTCTCGTACGTTWCAGAGTGGTTGCATTCAACCAGTTCCTCCTCCCATGGTCAGAAAATAGTAAATTTATGACTCCAAAAATAGAAGAGGGAAAAGAAAACCAACCTATTGACTTCAGAGTATAAAACAAAACAAATCCCTATTAGGATTGTCTACTGCAAGGTAGAAGGGCYCTGCAGACCAAGTTCTGTCCTTCTGCTGCTGGCACAGTCCCTTCTGGTGCCAGCCAAGAGCACTATGCACTGTCCCACTCGCCATCCTCTTCCCTTTCAACCTCCTTTTGGAGCAGGGACAGGTTGATGTGGGAAGGCAAGGGCAGAGAAGGGAGGCGTATCTTTATAAAATTGGCTTTTCTCCTCATATAGTCAGAATACAGGAGACTCTTAGTTACAGCTTGGTCTCTTAGAGACAATCCCAGTTCTGCTATAGAAAGATCCCTTCCAAAGTAAACACAAAAGTAAGAGAGGATCAGCTCTTTGCTCTTTTGAATTCTGCAGAAAGGAAGTGCCCATAAAAAAGGTTGCAAGAGATTGTCATTCTCTGACACGCTGTAGGTTACATTCTCCAAACCCTCTATGCAAACACAAAACACCATGTTCATTTTTCTTCACTGGAGGCTGACAATGTTAGGAAAGGTTTCCATTTAAAATATCGAGCTGAGGTTTCTCTTGGGCAAGAAGTGCCAGTAGGAGAAAGATTGAGCAAAGACCAAGGACCCTGTCCCATCCATCCGCCCTGCCTCTCAGCGAGGCGTGCATCCCATCAGCAGCTGCCAGTGGTTCGGGGAGGTTGCATGCAGGAAAGTGAAGTCTCTCCCCGAGTTTCTGCTCTAGCCAGATTGGATMTGGATAAGGAGCAGGATCCATTGCAACCAGGCACGTGGAGCACAGTCAAGCTTCCTCCCCTTCAAGTGTCTAAAAAGCAACCTGACCGGATTTTCTCCTGGACAGCTCAGCATTTAAACGGGCCGATTAATCAAAAGCACCTCCCAATCGAAATTACATCCTGCTTGCCTTCGGACACTTACCACTTCAATAACATCATTTATAGCTCCATTGTTGCAATAYGAAGCCCTAAGGAGAACTGGCTCCTACAACATGTTGCCATTACATTTTAGCCAAGCTGAATGTAGCTGCAAATCTCTGTGCAAAATACAGCAGAGATCTATTAAATGCATAACTTCCCTGGCACCAAAATGTTATTCTTTTAGCAGGTCTGCTTCTTCCCTGGGATTCTGATGAAGTGTGCTCTGCTGTGTTATGAAATACACTGTGTTTTGGTGTGATACACAGAAAACGTCTTTGTTTAACACAGCTTATCTTTTATCATGTCACTTTTCTATTGGATTTCTTTTCTGTGCACTGGAAGCATATTGTTGTGACAGATACACTGCTTTACCAGGGGGCTTTGCCGTGTGACCTGCAGTGTCAGAGTGAGGATCAGATCCTCCCCAAAACACAGGCTGGACAGCTTGATACAACATAAAGAATATGGAGCAAATAAAGAACCAGGAAAAGCAATTCAGCAACACTCCCATCTAAGTGGGCTGCAGAGGCATTTTCCAGCCTGAAACACAGGCCTTCTACAAAAAAATGAAAACTAAAATGCTATTTGCTGAATGATGTTCATTCTTCCATTTATACACACTTACCGGAGTTAACATGAGAGCTCAAGGAAGTCAGGAGCRTGTCCGTTTTGCTAGGAAGAGGCAATGTGGCAACAAAGCACAAACCGATCTCACCAACCTGGAGTACATCCCCTCTCATAACCATCACTCGTGTAATTTCTTCCAGCTCCTTCAGAAACTGTAAACAGGAAAGCATGGTAAATAAAATTGCTTGGCAGAGAAGGTGCTAGCGTAGYACCCCAGATGCAAGGATTCCATTTTCTGCTCCATTGTGAACTTCTGCAAACACCTGACAGGATGAAGTCCCATGAGATACTTGCTCTGATAGCTCACCGCTGCTGCAGTCAGTGCGGGGAACTGGTTCAGCAAAGATCTAACAAGAGCTGGGTGGTAAAGAGAGACGTCCCTCTTTTGGCAGGAGTGAACTGTTASAGCAGCTCAGCCACCTTGCGCAACTTGCCCTTTGGGCGCCTTCATTGAAGGAGGTGATATGCCTAATCCCTAACTCTTTATGCATCTTTGTTTCCAGCAGTAGCACTCCCTGCACAGCTCAGCATCTGCGCATGTCACCACTTGAGCTGGGCTGCACACCAAGCTCATGCCTAGCCCTGCTCGGACTCCACAAAACGGGCTTTCATCTACCTAAACCCCTTGCAGGACCTGTGGGTGAGCGCCAAGCACTCCTAGGTGGGGTGTGCTCCTCCCAGAGCAGGCGGCCTGGGCCTCCTTTCGCGCCAAACCACACCATATAGATGCCACTGCTTCACTGAATTACTCAGCAGCTCCTGCACTCCCRCAGAAGCTCCACTTCTCAACCAGAGGGCTTCAGATAAACATCTCCCATGTCCCTGAATGATGCTGTAATTCCCTGGCTACCCGGTCTTCTTGGAGCTGCTCTCCACTCCTCTTGTCAAGGCCTAGSTACTTCACAGAAAGTTTCATTGAGTGAATGGGCAGAGGAAACACTGTGATTTTATCTTTCATCTTGTGACCATGATACTCACTCAGGGAGTTCTGCTATTGCCCTATGAGCTGTTTTCTGCAAATAATATAATGTGAAAGATGGGAGCCATTCTTAAGAAAGATGATGTCACAACTTATGTACCTTTCTGCTTGAGCAAAGGCAGGTTACCTTGGATTTCTTTGGCAACGTCACAAACCTCCAAAAGGAAGGATGGACAAAAGTTCCTTTTAGGACAACCTAGAAAAATAAGAACATATTTTTTTTTGGAAGAGACAAGATTTGACCTCTAAGTCCCTTGTACTCAAATCAGGCAACCTGAGTAGGTGACTAAGGTCCCAAACCCTGGATGAAGTTAGGGATTGCAGTGCCAAAGTCATTGCTTAACCATGACACATTTGGTATCTGCTTACATTTTCTGATCTCAGTGGCTTGAACCAGACACGTCTTTTCCCCATAAGGTCACTCAGGTGGGAACCAGCATCTGACAAGCACGTTGACCCAGTCCAGAGGCCAAACCAACACTTAGACAGTAAGTAGATCAGGTTCAAGTCCAAAGTCAAGGCCCAAATTCACTCAACARTGGGTGAATTTGTGACTTCAACTCTACACCTCACTCCCTCCTCTGCAAAGTACACAGTAGCACTTACTTCCAGGACTGCTTTACATAAAAGTTATATTAAAGGTTATTCAGGTGCCTCTAGTAAAAGACGACCACGCAAGTAGCTAAGGCAGGGAGACAGGTATGTTACAAGCTTCCTTCCCGCACCCCTCAGCAGAGGACACTTGCCATGCCTGCTTTTGGTCTTCAGATTCATTACAGCCAGGCAGGAAAAGATGGCTCATATGCACACAGTGCTTATCCTGCTGASCAGCAAGCTTCCTTCCTGCCCGATAACCAAACCACTTACAATATTAATAGTGTTATTTAAGATCTGTGGAAATTTTGTCTGATCCAGGCAAACCAGAAATATCTTGACCTAGATACCGAGAAGAAAACAATGTTGAGTAAACTTCAGGATTGGCAGGCCATCTGTCATGGCACTTGACATTTTATTGAAGAATTGGAGCAAAACTATTTTACCCCAAAGGTTCTTACACCAGCATATTTATCCAGTGGATGAGAGAGAAAAATCTTTCTGACACTTTCCCCCTCTCAATTTAGATTGAAAAGGGGTGCATTTTATAGTCCATTGATAAGGTACATGTTGCCTTTGGGCCCTTTTCAATGACTGCAGAGAGCAAACACAATTATATCAGAAAGAATAAATGAATATGAGACTCATCTATACTTCCTTCTGAGGAAAAAAGGAGCCTGATAAAAGAGCAAAAGAAGAACACAAAGAGTATTTCCACCATCTTGCAAGTGCGCAAGCTCGAGACAGTGACTTGCACTGTAAAACGTGATCATTGATGCAGAATGTTTCAAGAAACGTTTTCAGAAGCACCGTCAAGCTGTTASTCCTTTTGGCTTTAAGTAATGCTGGGCATATGCAGCACCTTTGAAAAGCAAGGCCTTATTTTCTTCAAGGTCTGTACCAAAACTCGTAACAGTTTCTACAAAAAGGTATGCCTACGCAACTTGTCTAACATATCCAATTGCAAAGCTAAGAGACAATCTGAGTGTCTAACTTTCTGTCAGGGAGCCGGAGCCTCACTGAGTCTCACAGTCTAATCTAGCAGATTTCTGCTTATTCTTCTTATCCATGCAAATTTTGGTGCTTACCTGTACCTGTTTCAGTAGGTGGAGTATTTTAAGTATTTACCTACCTGGAAGATAGACCACTTAACAAAAGGTAGAAAAGGAAAAGAAGGACTTTCAGAAAAGATCAAATACATCATAAGCTTGGCAGACACTGTAGCCCTGAAACAGCAGTTTGAAACTTGCACCATAACAAATCTTCCCCTATACATTATCTCACAGGAAACAACACATGATAAATTCTTAGCACAATGCGATTCCCCTCCTTCCACCTCCTCCCCACTTCAGAAAGATTTAACATCTAATTCAGCTTTTGACGAGCTGCTTCATCACTGCGGGAATGCTGTTGGTCTCTGTCGGAACCCTGCGGCCTTGGACAGAACAAACTGAAAGGGAAAAAAAATTTTGGCCGTCTGTAATGATAAATAAATACATTACAGGATACAACTCTGGGGAATGGAGGCTGACACTGACTGAGCACCGTGACCTCCACACAACTGCCAAGTCTCAGCCGCTTAACAAAAGTCAACTTTTGTTTGCCTTTCCACACACCCCCCCAATGACAATTTCTTAAAGTGCAAATGCAGGATGCAAAAGCAAAAAAAAAAAAAAACCTAAAACAATAAAAGATAGAGGAGAACTCCAAAACCCTCCTTATCTGCTGCCCAGAGGCACTTCGGTTTTGACAGAACAGTATTTTATTTCTTTGGTCTCCTGGAAATCGGGGGAAASCAGTCCATGCTGCATCAGCGGCTGSGGGACAGGGAAGCTTTGCCACAGGGAATGCTCAAATCCCTTTTTTAAAAAATTTTGCTTTAGGATGTGCCTGCCTTCAGGCTAGTTCTTGGCTCCGATTTGATTTTCTGTCTACTTAAGTCCCACTCACAAAATCAAATATGTATGGCAGATGTTGGGTGTCCACATCGATAATAACAAAATAGAGGGGGAGCAATTGGTTACYCCATCAGATAATCCACCTGTTGATCCCTGGAAGCCTCACCCACTTGTGTCAACCTACCTCCTAGACTCTCCTTTTCAATATCTGATTCCCATTTCTTTCCAATTGTAACAAAAAGGTGATACCTATTGCCACCTCTCTTCATTTTACAGATGCACAAAGCGATAAATAAAGTCACAACGAAGCCAATCAAGTTGAAAGCCAGGTATGGACTGCAAGCGTTAACTCTTGTGACTGCATTGCGCTTACCRCAACGTATTATTCCATTCACTCCATGCGTTTTATGGGAACCACCGAGGATTCAGCTTGATCAAATAAGTTCATGGTCAAGCCCTCGGGCCTCATCAACACCTTACAGCAAAGCTCAGCACAGAAATCCCYGCACTGACACCGGCAAAGCTAATTCCAGTGCAGAAAGAGAAGAGCCTCACCAGCATGGTGCTAATCAGCCCCACTAGYTTGTTGAGCTATTAATCTCAGGAACAAAGCTAACGTAGCTACACCACTCCTGAAGCTCACACCAGTATTTCTTCCCAATGCTTCATTGCACAGTGCGGACGCTCCAGCTCACTCAGAGCTGTCTGAGGGATACACGGCACAGCTTGTTCCACGTGTTTCTCCTGCTCCCTTYGCTCCTCTAAGAAATGTCTCCTCCCGGCTCACCACCAGTCTTACCGCCGCCGACAGCAGGCTCTATTTTCACAGCTCCTGACTTGCAGATCGTTTAACTCAGCTATTCACCAAAGCACCTATTTAATCCACTCTGCTCAGTTACTACTATTAAAACACTTTGTATTTTCAAACGTCCTGTGACTACTTATAATTCATAATGTCCTTCTTATTTCCCCTGTCGCCTGCCCTTTGTATACACAGGGAAAGTGGATAAGAGAGGGACGATTCAACTCATCCAAACAGTGGAAGACTCATGATTCAACCCCCTTATCTTTTCTCTCTGTTTACATCTTTAATTTMTCAACCTATCTTGTTTCATTTTTTTCCATTCTCTTTAGGTTTAGAGGATTTGAATGGTTCCCCTTTGGTTAAAGGCAGGATCTTTCTAACATGTCTTCTTACATTTGAATACTCTCCTGAATATTTTCCATTGCTTCAAAATTGCCCTCTGGAGTAACTGGAGAAAACCAGTTTTCTTAGCTTAGTCAGTTCTGCCAGGGAATACTTATTTCACGTTAATTATATCTTTGATTGTCCTGTAGTTGTTTCCTGCAAGAGTAAGTTGTGTGCATTACAGTCTCTGTTAGCAAATGGCTGCTTGATGCACCACAGGGGCTAGAGTTACAGGTAGATTTCCATAAAATCAGTCAGGATTTCTAAGTGGTGCACAAGCATTCCCYAAACTACCACTGAGCTCATGCCTTGATCTGCCCATCACAATAAGATCGACACTTTCTAGGAGAGAGTGGATACAGAAAAAAAAAGGGGGAAATAAATAYGAAATCCATTTTCAAAGCTATAATTCCCAAACCTTTCACCCGAGTCAAATACAACAAAAACCAAACGAAATGAAGAGAAGCTCTACCTCTGAACCAGCTACAACAGAAACATGGGCCCCTCTAGTTCAGTCAAAATTTTTGAATGTGAACTCCTCCCTTCAGAAACCAATGAGGCCTTCATTGTACTCTGCAATTCATCCATCGCAAGCAACAGCAGAGGGTATCTACTGTGATCTACACCTCTAGCTGAGGAGAAATGCGAAGTTTCTATAGAAGGCAAAAGGGGGGGGGAGGAATCAGACCTGGACATCTGGGTGGACATTATCTACCAGTGCAGTCCACTTTGCTGGCATGCCTTCTCTCTTGCTATAGCAGATATCCTACGTGTGCACGCTCTGCGTGTATGTTTAAACAAAAAAGCTGATAAGGAGTACTTGTCTGTCAGCAGTATCCGAAGCCCAGGGCTCTTTGAGAGCATTTGGGTTTACTTGGCGGGTCATGCTGACTCCTTGTGAACCATTTATCATTGCAAAAAACTCCAGAGGTTGGCACTGTGCCAGTGTCTTGTCTTYTCTTCCCTCCCCCCACCCCTTTCTCCCCCTCCTGGGTATTGATGCTACATCAAAACAAACCTCCAGTTCACATAGCAACAGAACATTTTTATATAACCTCTGCATGGGAACGCTACACAAACCATTGGACAATCRCTTGGAGCACGTTAGGTAATTCCAGGATATTTTGCTGGTTTCTGTCAAAAACACCACTGATTAAATGAACTATAAAAAGGGAAGAGGATCTTTTGCACACGGGCCAGACTTGAAACACATCTTGGCACCAAGGATGTCAGGGGATTAGTGCACCTATTGGTTCCATGTTCTAAATTTTGCCATTTTCTATCTCACTTGGAATCAAACTGGGGAGTCCAAAGCATTTAAGCCAGTTTGTGCATATTGTAATTGAAGGCAAAACAGTGCTGAAGGGATCTGCTGAGTCAGGGCCTTAGTAAGACAAAGACTGAAATTAGRTTTTGGTGGACACTGAAAACTCCCATTGCTATCTGAAACAGAGATATCTGTACAGACTGTGTACTTACATAGTTATAAAAAAGCTAGGTCATCTTAACTTCATTTTCCCTCATCCTGTCACAAAAGGTTAATACTTTCAATAAGGACATAATAAATATGTTACTTCAAATCTCTTCACAGCATGCCCACCTYGTCTTTATATTGTGTTAATCCCATATTTCAGGGCTTCCACTAGTTTGCTGCAAGGATCACAAAAACCTTATCTATCAAAAAGGGGGAAAAAATTGACTCTGAGGATTTTTACTGCTTTCCACAGATTCACTGAAGATAGCCGTAACTAGAAACAGGACACCAAGAAAGGCACATCAGGGCCTACAGCGACATTAGAGCCATTGGTTATTGTTTGGTATATCTTACTTGTGTACAYAGAATTCAATCCATCACAAGATATTGCATTAAGAAGGAAAGAGCTTTCCTCCAAGCCATATTGATAGMGATCACTGAAGATTTTTTTTGCCTGGACCGTCAGCATCCTAAGATTACCTGGGAATTTCAGCAAGTTACCTGCCATTCCCAGACCTTAGGACACTGCTGATGACTTTGATTTTTCCTGCTCTCTTCCTCTAGTGTACTATAGCCTTTTGGTCTTTTTCATTAGGTCTTAAATAAGTCATTGGAAAACATTTTGTGGTGAGTAGGTGGTATGAGAAAAATATTCTCTGGACCTTTCCAGACTAAACATCTACGGTGCGATTGCTTGCAGTTGTGGTGTAATGCGCCGGTCCAGTGCTCCTGCACCATTTGGGAAAGATAATAGTTAAGGTGTATCTATCTATCTAGGTTATTATACGGTGCACATCACTAAAGGATAATTTATGCAGCAGCTAGAATACAGTTAATATATGACAAAAATTGTGGATTAACTTTTGTAGCTCTAGAGAAACTCTTCTATACATCATTTTCATGATTGCAATGAGAACTGGTAGAACATCTTAATGAAGACATTCTTTCCCCATTTAGCTCTTACTTYCTTTGGCTTGTTCCCTTCTTCATGKTGACCCTTTAATTGCCTGCAACTAATTAGTATGGACTAAAACCATATCCTTTTTGCCAGCTTATTTTCAACTCAAATATGTTTACTTACCTCATCCACAGTACAGAGAGAAAAGAACGGACCTGAGAGCTTACAGCACCTATAACAAAGACTGCCTGCTGGAGTGGGAGAGAGGTCTGTGCGTGACCTTATTCAGCCCACAAAATCTGATACCCCACTATCACTAAAAGGGCAGGAATTTTACTGTCCTCCCATTTCCCTYACTCCCAGCTGCACAACTCCAACCCTGCCCTTGCACGAGCTCTGCTGCTATGGGACCTTTCTCTGAGCTATTTGAGCTCACTAACTCAGGAGCTAGCAGCTRACTAGCCCAAAACAAACTATTCTGGTGAACCTATGCCTCCTTTCAGCAACAGCAAAYAGATCAGATCAGCCTTTCTTCAGTAACTGCACCCTAAGTCCACGACCCTGAATTGGAGTCCAAAGGCAATTCAGTGGAAGGCAAATCAGGTTCAAACCCATTGCAGGATCAAGACCTGCAAGGACTTCACATTCTCCAGGAAACTTGAAAGTTAGTACAAAAATACTTAGGCGATAATTCACTGTACCCCTTCTCCTGTCTACACCAAGGGAGATGAGCAGGACACTTGTATAGCCCAGAGAATCTGCCCTCATGTAAACCCCCATATACAATACGTTGGGCATTCATACAGAAAATTGTTTAGACATATGTCTCAGGCTGGCTCAAAAAATCATCTGAAGCACTCTAGTTTTGCTGTCCCAGGAACACTCGTGACTTCATATGGGCTTCAGCTTTTCAGTCCTTATTCTAATGCCTTTCAGGTTCAGTGAGGCTAAGCCATACAGGATTTTTACGAACTGTTAAYGGGCTACAGTGACTCTATATAATCCAGCACTGGCTGGTGAGTTATCACACCCGATTGTCACTTCATTAGTTGGCTGCCTGGGAGAACACAGGTACCTCCTCTGCGCTCAAGAGTGTGAGGTTGCTCACACTGCTGGAGAGCCCAGGAAAGCACCCRCTGGCAGCTGCCCATCCTCAGGCTCAGTATTGAGTCCTCAATACACTGTGTAACCTTTGGATCTCAAGAGGGAATCTGTCTGATTTTCCCCAGCAGCTTGTTCAGTAGTACACCCGCCAACTACTTTGTGAAATCTGCCTCCACACATTTCTTGTCTCAGGYTTTCAACAAACACCTATACTTTTGCTTCTGGGAACAAACCTGGGAAGCCTTTTGAGGAACACTTAATTCCTTGTTTTGTAGAGATAAAGAAGAACGCAACCAGCGTATCTGAAAGGTTAAACACATCATCTATTTCAGGTGCATAATACAAGAGCAATGCAGAGAGAGACATATCTGGGAGGAAATTCAAAGCCGTAAGAAAGGTTCCGAGAATCAGCATGAATACCTCTCTAAAATGTAAAAATAAGGGAAACCAAATGTATGCAGCCAACTTGGTGAAGCTCCATTGGCAACCAATTATGCCCCGAGCCTTATTTTCAAAAGTGAATGCATGTAATGGTGTGTGCAAAATGAACAATCAATACTATCTTTCATTTATATGACTTACCATGATTGCATCTTGCAGCCATGGTAACTGTGCACCCACCTGAGGAACCGCATGAACAGATATGCAGATATGTATCTGCTGGGCGAGTTCCCATCCCAGCTGCTGAGAATACCTTTTTTCAAGTAACTCTGAATGACAAAGCCATGTTCTACAGAACAGCCTTCATAGCAGCAAACTGGCTTAAGCACATTACCTATGTATAAATACACACACATGTATTCATGGGTAAACTAAACGACATGACTTAATCTATTACATTAGTGGTGACAGTAGGGAAGAAGCATCAAGAAAATACCTTGAACATGCTGCTACTGCATACAGGGTCAGTGAGGACGCTGCTGCGCATCCATTCATCACGTACATATATATAAGCAGATATGCATTGGGACAAAGTGGTGACACTTAAACTCCAGATATGCTCCAGGCAAGGGGAGCAGCAGTGCAGTGCATGACTTCACTGATGAACTCAGCYGTATGAACATCCATGCAAAGCTAGTGCTAACAAGAGCAAGGCCARACAAGCTTGTATACAGCTTTTCTACAAAGCATGAGAATCCATTAGTGCTCAGGTCTAATTAAACAAGTCAGAAGGAGACTTTTGGAGAGTGAAGAAACCTCTTTCTCCATCCTGTGTTAAAACAATTATAAAAACCGTGCACAAACCAGAGATTTGCCTCCTTGCCTTTTCTTTAGAAAAAGTCTGGTTCACATTTCCAGTAAGGAGGAARGGGTGGCCAGTCCCAGCCAGCRSAGTTTTTGGAATCCCAATTCTCTATCAAGAGAAGCCTGAAGGTATGATGGGGAGATGAAATCGCCAAAGTAATGCAGTTAAATGGGGAAGTCTAGCCACAGTTACGATGACCTTCTCTTTTTTTCTTCTGGAACAGGCCAGGAAAAAAGCGAGAAGGAACAAGAGAAGTATTTATTGAGTCTACAAATGCTCACTTTCTCTATTGAATTTAAACACTTCATTTCATAGTCAGYTAAGAGAGGAGTAAGTCCTGCAGGGCTATTTCAAGCCACAGCATTGTTGTTCTGATGTTGACCGGAGGAGCCAACCAGGGAGTCCAAAGAGAGATGCAGTGCGCTGGGTGAGTGTCGAGAGCATCAGAGGTGTTGAAAATYGCTGCTGTCTACCTTACAGCATAGCTTCTGCCCTGTGCCTTGCAAACACACACACTTGCCTGGCCTTGATGCTGTTCAGGTCAGTCAGCTCCTCTAGCGTTTTGAGAACAGTGCGTGGCATCTCTCATTAAAGAAGTCCTAACACAGGAAAACAAAGATAAAGCCTAAAACCATGGGGTAAAGCATTCTACAGCCTCTACATTCATTACCAATTAATTATTGAAAGGATATCTATTGAGTGTTTTAATATGCATAAAAGTAAAGACAATTCCAGTTGCCACGCAACTGGCTGAGAATCATGTAAACATAAATGCAGTAGTTTCATTTTCATGAATAATCTTATGTATCTGGAGAGAAGGGCTCAGCAGAGCCACCATACATCAGAGCAGAGGAGCAGCATTAAAGGTGCAGGGGAATTAACCACTTGGTAGCTGGGAGCCTACTTTTTAGGTATTAATTTGTTTGTCAGTGTAGCAAAAAAGGCCAAGACCTTGTATCTGTGGACTAAGGTATAGTTGTTTGGACCCTGGAATTGCATCCTACAGATTGACATGGAATATTTATATAAGATGCAATCAAGAGAGGTCTTATTGACAATCAGACATAGCTCAGCGTGCAGCCTAAGACTTGTAATTATACAGATGAAATAAAATGACAAAAGATGTATGTGATCATTACAGCTGATCTCTACTGTTTCACACAGACAGCAATAATCTCTGTTTAGTTCKGTTTAAAGTACAGATGGTTCCACTAAGCATCAGAGATTCCAGTACATATCCATAATAGGATTGCATACTTTCTCCCCCAAGAAATTTGCTAAACAGATGAACTTCAGAAAAACAAAAATATTTGTGAATTCAGGTCAAATATGGGAGTTACTGTTGTAAATAAGAAAATTGTTCATAAGCTTTTGAAAAATAGAATTAAACAAAACATTTTTATTTCAGGAGAACTACATTTTTTAGTTGACCAAAAAGATTTTTCTTTTCTTTTTTTTTTTTTTTTTTTTT